>OZ024860.1:49447582-49457582 GCA_964017155.1 Oasisia sp. SBJ-2009 | reverse complement strand
TGACTGTTGAAGACGCCGCCGGAAACGCCGCCTTGGCCCGTGGTCTGTTTCTCTGGGATGCGCAGTCACGTGTGACCATCACGAACCCGCCGATGTCCGTGACAGGTGCCTCGGCTGTCCGTGACAACGTCGTATGGCTGACGTCACCAGTTGACAGTTTCGTCGTCAACTGGTCTGGTCACTTCGAGAACGCCTTCCAGCACGACAATAAACTGCTCAACAATGTGAAGCCGTGGCCTGAAGATAAAGGTAAATTTGGACGGGGTCCGAGATGGCAATCTTTAAACTGATGAACTTTGCCAGTTGTCAGTCATGTTATGTAGTTCAAGAGTGTAAATGCGTGATAAACTAGATTGATGCTGGAAGTTTACCGCTTTGGAACAAGAACCACTTCGGGACTTCCGTTCTATAGAGCAATCTGCTGTCTTGAAGTATGTTTTTGGATGCACAGTATTTTCAATTATAACAGTATAGTTGTGATGATAAAACGTTAAGTTGCTGTTTCCTTTTACATATATACTGTATTACAGGTCTGGACGACTTATATGGCGACAGAACCGTGACTGCCATTCCAAACGTGCGTGGCATCGTCCGCTTCGACGTCGGCTGGAATCACGCTAACAGCTCAGCGCAGAAGACGATGACAAATGTCGGATTGAACGATGATATTGAGGTACATCTATCATATGTCATCGATGAATATTCTGTTGATATGAGGGGGACTTGTTTCTTAGAGCAATGTGCTGCGGCAATAATGTGTGGGACGGACGGACGGACGGACGGACGGACGGACGGACGGACGGGCGGGCGGGCGGGCGGGCGGGCGGGCGGGCGGGCGGGCGGGCGGGCGGGCGGGCGGGCGGGCGGGCGGGCGGGCGGACGGACGGACGGACGGACGGACGGACGGACGGACGGACGGACGGACGGACGGACGGACGGACGGACGGACGGACGGACGGACGGACGGACGGACGGACGGACGGACGGACGGACGGACGGACGGACGGACGGACGGACGGACGGACGGACGGACGGACGGACGGACGGACGGACGGACGGACGGACGGACGGACGGACGGACGGACGGACGGACGGACGGACGGACGGACGGACGGACGGACGGACGGACGGACGGACGGACGGACGGACGGACGGACGGACGGACGGACGGACGGACGGACGGACGGACGGACGGACGGACGGACGGACGGACGGACGGACGGACGGACGGACGGACGGACGGACGGACGGACGGACGGACGGACGGACGGGCTGCATTCAAGCAGGAGCAACAGAAAAAGGCAGAGAAACAGGAAAAACAAAAATGAAAAAAATAGGAAAAACGAAAACGAATAAAAAACAGACGCAACTACGTATAATTGCTATGCTAGTGTCAGTAGTGTGATACACTTAGTGTCAGTAGTGTGATACACTTAGAGTCAGTGGTGTGATACACTTGGTGTCAGTAGTGTGATACACTTAGCGTCTGTTGTGTGATACACTTAGTGTCAGTAGCATGATACACTTAGTGGTAGTTGTGTGATACATTTAGTGTCAGTAATGTGATACTCTTCATGCGTAGATCTTCTTCATTTCCACCAGTTGCCGATAACTGTCTCAGAAGGAGACTCCATCCGGGTGTTGGTTAGAGCTGTCGACGTCACGGGAAGCAACGCCACTGATTGGCTGATCATACGCATGGACTCATCGCCGCCCATGTTTCTGAATCACACTTTTAAGAAGAACGTGGATTCCGGCGATCCGAAGTTGTCCTACAGCTCCAGGTACGTGGACTCGGGAGGAACGAGTGTCCAAACTACATTTGTTCAGGATTCGAATAATGCGTTCTATGAGACAACATAAAGTGCTGATAAGACTAACTACATGAGGCACGAATTTTACAAAACCTCGACTTGCACTAACACCAACACAATTAACGAACTTGAACAATGCAACGACGGGCAGCAAGATTTTGTAGACTTATAGATATAGAAATGTGGTAGCGCTATATAGCGACCATTATCGAAGGCAACCTTTGGGCTGAATCCGCAACTGGTAAAGGTGCTGATGTACACAGTTTTTAGCCAGACATACAATATATTAAACCTGAGCAAAATAGTCTAGTTAACTAATAATTGTCAGAATAACGCTGACTACATATGTGTTTTGACGTGGCAGAGTGTCCATGAATGTCTGTGACAAGGAGAGTGGTATCACGGCGATAGAGTACACCGTCAATGACGTCACTGACGGTATGCAATTGTGGAACGGGACGGTCGAAGGAAATCTAGAGACGAAGGTAACATTGCACGAGATCAGATGGTGATTACATAAAATCGTAACTTTTATAATCATATGAAACATGAAACATAATCGCCTGAGACGGTGGCGGAGTAGAATAGACATTTGGCTCAGACTCTGATCGGTCACGATTACGGAGGAGTAGCAAACATAATCTGGTGAAATTGCGGAGTAACAAACACAATCGGTTGAAATTGAGGCGGAGCAGCTAAATTAATCGGACCAATTATATTATGGTAAAATGTATTCCACACGCCTTATTGACAATTGTCCTCTAGTGTTTTAGTCGAATGTATGTCTTATTTGCATGAAAAGTGGCACAAACAATAGTTCTTTGTCATTGCAATATTATTGCGTCGTAGCGTGATGAAATACTTCGTCCTAATCGGACGTATATTGTTACAAACTTGCGTCTACGCCTCGTACCGAACATAGCTCACTGCTCGCGGGTGTACGAAAGTTTAACAATATTATTCTACGTGTGGATCAAAATGAACTTATCCTTTAGAATACCACCGCGTGTCGGGAAGATGGAACGTGCGCTTGCACACCCTTCGACGAGTGCTTCCTCTACAAACACGACTTCTACATCAACCACTGCTGGATACTCGACAGAGTTGGACATGAGTTCCAGGTGAAAGCGTCGATAATTAACATGGCAGGACTCACCACACCTGTGGAAGTGAACGTAAGTTCAAGCAAGTTACGCCTTACCTTTCTACAACTAACTAATGTAGTATACGATATGTTTCGTGGCAGTTATTATGCACTAACGCTTGAGTAACCATTACGTACCGTGCGATATTCCCGTTACATAACTGCCCCCGAACCAAACAATGGACGAGTTTGTTTACATGTCAAGTGCGGCCAAGCATAGTGTGTTAGTCTCCAGAATTCGACCATTGTAGTCAAGTAATAATTGTTTCTCCTACCAATTGAATATAAATGAATTATATTTTCCGATCATGCGTTAGTATGTATTTTTTATATATCTAAGTAGATGTTGAATAATAAGTAATATTAATATATAAAGGTAGTTGTAAATATTATGATTAAGTTAATATATATATAATGTTTTAAAGCAGATTCGCAGAACATTATTTGGCGATTTTTTGTTTTCAGTTGGGCGCCCTGGAAGGATTGTCAGGCGTACTAGTGTGTAAGTAAACATTACCGTTTATGACGTAAGTAAATATATTCTTTAGATAGTGTATATTTGACATGCCAAACCATAAACACACCTACGCATACACATATTATACACACGCACACATACGCAAGCACGCACACACATGTACACGTATACAAGCAAACTAACACACTAAATTTAAACAAATAACCAACCAAACAAAACAAAACAAATCAATCAATCAATCAATCAATCAAACAAACAACCAGACACATAAACACACAAACATAAATACACATATGCACATAGCATGGTTAATAATAGCCTTGGTTACCCAGACTCCGTGAGGTGGCAGCACTTTTCAGCCCCTCAACTTCGCCTGTGGAATTAATGGGCTGCAGTTATACCCGCCAGGGCGCCTAATCCCAGCTTAGGATAGAGATGCTGATTGGTTGTCAACCCGAATTTGAAATAACAAATTAAGTAGTGATACCTTTTCATCCGATGATGTTGTATTATAAAAAAATATTCAAAATTAAACTTATATTAACACAAACATAATTAAAAATATAAATGTGTAGTTGTTTATACAATCGTGAGGTGGCAGCATTGTTTAGCCCACACGGATAGCATTCACACTCCGATAAAGACACCAAACTGTCTTCTCGGCGAAGTTACGTAGCCGAGCAAGAGTCGGTTAAGCGAGCCTAGGCACATCCCCGAATAACACGTATGTTTTGGCAAAGATCCCCTTAGCATGTCATTCCCGGTAGTTGGAACTAATTACTCAATTCATCGTTGTTTTGTTTTGTATATTGCAGACCCTAAAGTTAGTCAACTCGTTGTGAGCAAGATCTACGGCTCTAAGGCACTTATTCAGTGGGAGTATGTAGTCAGTTGCTACGCCGTCAAATGGGTGACGTTCCGCTATAAGGCAGCTTCCGGTGCCGAGAAAGACGTCAGGTTACTGGCGAAGAGCAAGTCGTACGTCATGGAGAACTTAACACCGGTCACTAACTACGTTGTCCGAGTGGTCATTATATATGAAGGTGACCAACGCAGCGAGGCCACATCACTTCGGTTCAACTCCGGTGGTATTGGTGAGTAGCTTGAGATGTTATTCACAAACGAGGCGCACTCATGCACTTATGTAAAAAGATTCTTTCTACTTACCTTCTCTGGCTTTTTCTCTGTCTGTGTATGTCTGTGTGTCCGTGTGTATGTGCATTTGTTTGTAAGTTGTATGTGTGTCACTCTGTGTGTATATATGTCTGTCTATATCTTTCTCTCTTCCTCCTCCCCTCTGTTTCTCTCTCACCCACTCACTTTTATTCACTCTATCTCTCTCTCTCTCTCTCTCTCTCTCTCTCTCTCATCTTTCTCTGTGTGTCTGCTTTTTTGCGTTTCTCTATTTCTATAATTTGTATGTCTGTACGAATGAATGGCTGCATGTCTGTCTGTCTGTGTGTCTGTCTGCGTGTCGGTCTGTGTGTCTGTCTGTCTGTCTGTCTGTCTGCCTGCCGGCCTGCCTGCCTGCCAGCCTGCCTGCCTGCCTGCCTGCCTGCCTGCCTGCCTGCCTGCCTGCCTGCCTGCCTGCCTGCCTGCCTGCCTGCCTGCCTGCCTGCCTGCCTGCCTGCCTGCCTGCCTGCCTGCCTGCCTGCCTGCCTGCCTGCCTGCCTGCCTGCCTGCCTGCCTGCCTGCCTGCCTGCCTGCCTGCCTGCCTGCCTGCCTGCCTGCCTGCCTGCCTGCCTGCCTGCCTGCCTGCCTACCCCCGTCTCCGTCTCCGTCTCCGTCTCCGTCTCCGTCTCCGTCTCCGTCTCCGTCTCCGTCTCCGTCTCCGTCTCCGTCTCCGTCTCCGTCTCCGTCTCCGTCTCCGTCTCCGTCTCCGTCTCCGTCTCCGTCTCCGTCTCCGTCTCCGTCTCCGTCTCCGTCTCCGTCTCCGTCTCCGTCTCCGTCTCCGTCTCCGTCTCCGTCTCCGTCTCCGTCTCCGTCTCCGTCTCCGTCTCCGTCTCCGTCTCCGTCTCCGTCTCCGTCTCCGTCTCCGTCTCCGTCTCCGTCTCCGTCTCCGTCTCCGTCTCCGTCTCCGTCTCCGTCTCCGTCTCCGTCTCCGTCTCCGTCTCCGTCTCCGTCTCCGTCTCCGTCTCCGTCTCCGTCTCCGTCTCCGTCTCCGTCTCCGTCTCCGTCTCCGTCTCCGTCTCCGTCTCCGTCTCCGTCTCCGTCTCCGTCTCCGTCTCCGTCTCCGTCTCCGTCTCCGTCTCCGTCTCCGTCTCCGTCTCCGTCTCCGTCTCCGTCTCCGTCTCCGTCTCCGTCTCCGTCTCCGTCTCCGTCTCCGTCTCCGTCTCCGTCTCCGTCTCCGTCTCCGTCTCCGTCTCCGTCTCCGTCTCCGTCTCCGTCTCCGTCTCCGTCTCCGTCTCCGTCTCCGTCTCCGTCTCCGTCTCCGTCTCCGTCTCCGTCTCCGTCTCCGTCTCCGTCTCCGTCTCCGTCTCCGTCTCCGTCTCCGTCTCCGTCTCCGTCTCCGTCTCCGTCTCCGTCTCCGTCTCCGTCTCTCTCTCTCTCTCTCTCTCTCTCTCTCTCTCTCTCTCTCTCTCTCTCTCTCTCTGTGTCTCTCTCTGTCTAGGTCTAGTTCTCTGTATATGTCTATATATATATATATATATATATATATATATATATATATATATATATATATATATATATATATATGTATATATATATATTATAAATATATCTTGCAATTGTTTGTCATGATTGTTCTGATCTAGGCCCCGTCAAGTCTTCTACCACTGCTCCAACTAGTCCCGTCCCTGGTGAGTATTATATAACTTGCTTTGATTAACAGTATGTTCCGACTAATCCCTAAAAATATAACATATTTAAACAGTTAATTTACATATTAATGTTTTATTTTGCTGTAACAAACTCCTGGATCTTATGGTTGTACATTGCATCAATTTTAGTAATAATATAATAATAACATCGACGTCTTATACGCCAGTGTCCCCGAAGATTAAGCTCATTGGCGCAACAAAGCCAACGAATTAAACAATCTCGTTATCGACTGATGGATGAAGGTGCTAGGACGCTACGGAGGATAGGCAGCATTAAAGATTTCGTTATTTGTATTTATGTGCCATTTATTCCTGCAACCGTCTTTAAGCGCATGTTTTCTATCTTCACTAGCCCCGGTCATGTCTTCCCCTGCCACCGCCCCGACAGACACAGACCGCCTGAAGGGCTCGTCCGGTGAGTAGGTGCTAATGTGTGGCATCATAAAGCGAGGATCACATATGTGCGGGTGTAGGCACTCGACTGCAGCAATTTCAATCGCTCTTTAATTGTAGCCACTCGAAACGTACTCGTACAAGAATCGGACAGGAAATTCCCAAACGTGGCGTCACTCATAGTTATTCACCGTTACGCAGACAGCTGTAGTGCTTACATTTTCCGGCGTTATAAACGTTCCGATTGACGAACTGTCCGCTATGGTGTATATAGCCACTCAGCAAAGTTATTTGTCTCAAATAAACATGAGGCAAACAAGTTTTGAGGCATGTTTCGATAGCAAGCGCAAATCACGTGACTGTAGTGCGCCATAGTCCGTGACAGTGATTTAAACAAACGTAATATGTTAATGTATTGAAAGTCATTTTAAGCAACTCTTCATTGTAATCACCACAGGAGAGTTAACGAACAGACCGTGGCATTTATACCAAAAATGCTTTCTCACCGAACTGTGTTTTCACTTCAAGAAGATTTTAGGCTTTGTACGAGATTATGCGGCCACTCTTAGCACACACGTTTATGTAATTTAATGCCAGATTGTTTGATCTATATATGTAGCGGCATCTAATAATCCGACACACCTAATTTATTCTACACGTAACAGTTTCATTAGCAACCTTGAAACAGTAACTGTCGCGGCCTACAAACGTTTCATGGCAATAGCCAATGGGGTGTCGAAACAACTTGATACTTGCATCAGCAACAATATTTGTTATTAGTGTTTCCCTGTCCCTGTCCTGTTATGACCCGCCTAGTATGTTATTACGGATAGTCCGAACTTCACAGATGCGTCCTCTGTTAACAAGTCGTATGTTGGCATATGTACATACAACTATAATTTAACTTCATCCAATCTTTACAAAATACATATTATAAATGCACCATATATGCATTACATTTTGCAATGCACCTAGTAATTGCATGGATATACTATTATAAAAACATGGTATATTGATCAACCGAATAGGCGTGTGTAAAGGTGATTGTATCTGGTGAAACCGCAAACATGTGACGTTAAAGGACGACCAAATGACGTATTGTGCTGTCTGTGTTACAGGAAAGAACTCGGAAGTGAAACTGTCAACGATGACACTAATTGGAATTAGTGCAGGTATGGGAATCTCACTTCTCATAAGTAACTATTTTGCACAATAAAAAATACACACTACGCAGGGCGGTAGTTCTAGTTGGTTTGCAACAAAAATTGTACAGTCATTCTTCATAATACTCTTCATAACTGTATATGTGGTCTCCGTCCAGCTTTGACTTACCTGTCCTGTGTTTCTGTCGAAAAGAACGATAACTGGACACGATATCATTAAAATAGGCAATGAAGTGCCCGACAGCCTGTCTGATCGGCAAACATCTTGTGCTTTTGGTAACGTGCTAGGCAACCGGTCACGTGTGACGTGAACTGTTTTATTGCGTACGACATGTAAAACAATATCCACCTTTTTGAGAAATGTTACCGTCGACATGCACCTCTTAATGCTAAGATAATGTCTAGTAGTGCAATATTTTTAATCTGCATATCTTATAAAAGTGACTATCATTAAGGAATATTGAAGTGTTTATATTGGTTAGGTATATCAGTTGTACAACTATGTGTTTACAGCACGATGATGAAGCGGCTGATACTCATGTTGTTAGACTAATATTGGCGGTGCTACCTGAGTTATTAGATCGATGTCTTCATATTGTCCAGAATGTTGCAATCTTGTTGAGGATGTCACTCGTATTGATGCAATAACGGTGTTGATGTTACCTGCTTAGTCGCAATGATGTATGGGTACTATGTTTGAATTGATTACACCTGTATTGTGGAATGAGGTTATGTAGATTCTACCTGCTGTGTCGCAGTGATGCTGTTGATGCTAGTGGTGATCGTCGTGCTAGTCTTGTTCGTGGTCACCAGACGACGACAGAAGGAACCGTTACTTCCCCGCAATATAGCCGACTTCGGAAGAACGATGCGACAGAGTATGCACTTTGGAAATGACTACGACAACAACACAGTGATGTTCAGGAATAACCTGGTGAGTTTAGGTCTTGCGGCTGGGTCTTTCAACTAGTTTAAACTGTTTCGCTATCTACTGATAGTGACTTACATGTCTGCGTGTGAAACATAAGACACTTGAAAGGACCTTTGCCTAGAGAAGTCATGCGCCTGTCTTTGTTTTACAAAAATATGGTGCTATAATGTTCAGGTACCCGCGCCTCTATCTGACGTTAAAACGATTCAATGTTGTGTACAATGGTATATAGCTAGTACAATTCATGAAGAAGATAGATATTAGCGTTATATATTATGTTCGCCTGTGGTGTAGCTAGCACAACGACATTGCACATAAACAATTAGCGCATGCGTCGTGTAAAGGTTATCGCTGTTGCTTCCAGTATATCTTGACCTCATTGTTTCCTCGTTTCCATCAATGATGCAGCTACTGTTATATCAGTAGATGCTTGATGGGAACAACTATAACTCCAAAGAAGTAAACAGCACAACGCGACATCAATGTAACAGATAATAACGATTAACAATGTTCCCTGATTCTGATTGTCTGACACATAACGCAGCTTATTACCCCACCTCGTGTGTCTAGTCGCCGCCAGTGACGCCGTCGCCCGCTGCCGAGGCCGGGCCACAGAGAGACGTCGCGGCAGACACCGGCAGCTGGAAGGTCGCCGCCGAAGACGTCGTCATCGCTCAGCGACTCCCCAACGCTAACGGCCGATTCGCCGACATCCACGAGGCGACGATGATGGTGAAGAATGGCAAACAGCACGTCGTCGCGAAGAAACTGAAACGTGAGTCACGTGTCAGTACGTTCTGTGAGTCCAGTGACAGAGCTAGTGGATAGAGAGAAAGAGAGCTGGTGCACTATGGGAGTTAAAAATGGGGGCGCCCATTTTTAAAATTGACAGCGCCCCCTCCTTGACGATATCAATCTGACTCCCATGTCTCGTTCAATTTCAGCGAAATTTTTATCTTTTCGATTTAGCGAAATTTTTCAACAAGAAACTATAACTTGAACAACCTTGCAAATGCCACATGAGTATCGTTTTATGCGCATGTTTTTCTAGCACGTGCTGTGTCGCAGTAGTAATATAAAACATTCGTAATATTGAACCATTATCGACATTTCTAGTAAAATACAAACCTCGACGCAGGTCTCGAGCATTATTTTGCTTGTGATATAGATAAACCGCGGCGCCATAACAATCAGCCCATTCCTAGGAGAACTTGTTTCGCCTAGTTATGTTCCTTTTTTGGTGACCATAAAATAT
>OZ024860.1:49417582-49442582 GCA_964017155.1 Oasisia sp. SBJ-2009 | reverse complement strand
AAGGACCGGACTATGGCAGCTACTGAAGAAGTATGGCTGCCCAGAGATGTTCACAACAATGATCGAGGCACTACATACCGGAATGATGGCGACTGTTAGTGTTGGAGGGGAAGTCTCATAATCGTTCAGGGTCACAAACGGTGTCAAGCAAGGTTGTGTACTAGCCCCCACGCTCTTTTCCATCTTCCTATCAGCAATGCTCGACGATGCTTTCCGAAGCATGGGGGATGGCGTCTACATACAGTCCAGACAGAGCGCTGACCTATTCAACGTCGCACACTTCAGAGCGAAGACCAAGACTACTCGGATACTGATGAGAGAGCTGCTATTCGCAGATGATAGTGCACTGGTTGCACACTCTGCTGAAGAGATGCAGAAAATAGTGGATGCTTTCTCCAATGCGTCAAAGAAGTTCGGCATGAAGATTAACATCAAGAAGACCGAGGTGCTGTACCAACCCAACTCTACAAGAACCCGAGAGGAGGATATCATGGTTGATGGAAACAAGCTGAACTCTGTTCTGGAATTCACCTATCGGAAGCACTATATCAAGTGACGGATGCATTGACGATGAAATACAGAGGAGGATTGCCAAGGCTAGTGCATCTTTCGGCCGACTACGCCAGAGACTCTGGAACAACCACCATGTGTCCATGCTGGTTAAAGGCAAGATATACCGTGCAGTCGTGCTGTCCACCCTCCTATACGGAGCCGTTATCTACTCCCAACTGTCTTCTGGTCACAGAAAGAGAGGTTGACCTCGTCTCCGGTTCAAATATACCATCAAGAGAAACCTGAAGCTGAGAGACAGAAAGATCAACTCATGGACATCACTCTCACAGCAGATAAATAAATGGAGAGCAGCAGTCAAGTGATGGAAGCAGTCTTTGTCGCTTCGCGACTGACATCATGATTATGAAGATGATGATGATGATGATGATGATGATGATGATGATGATGATGATGATGATGATGATGATGATGATGATGATGATGATGTGTGTGGTGTGTGTGTGTGTGTGTGTGTTTGTGTGTGTGTGTGTGTGTGTGTGTGTGTGTGTTGTGTGTGTTTGTATGTGTGTGAGTGTGAGTTTGTATGTGTGTGAGTATGTGTGTGAGTGTGTGTGAGTGTGAGTCAAGTGATGGAAGCAGTCTTTGTCGCTTCGCGACCGACAGCATGATGATGATGATGATGAGTGTGTGTTTGTGTTTGTGTTTGTGTTTGTGTTTGTGTTTGTGTTTGTGTTTGTGTTTGTGTTTGTGTTTGTGTTTGTGTGTGTGTGTGTGTGTTTGTGTGTGTGTGTGTGTGTGTGTGTGTATGTGTGTGTGTGTGTGTGTATATATATACATACATATACTTATACTTGCAAACCCCATCTCCAAGTAGTTATTTCAAAGCGGCATCCGAACTTGGGAATTGCCTCCAATAATATGTCACTCAGTGTCAACAAAATATTTTTGGTCATTATGTCCGCACTGAAGGTTTATACACAGGCTGTCTATGTGTCAGAATGACTGTATTAGTGTCTCTTTACTACAATCGCAGGAGAAGGTTCCGGTGAAGTGGATGGCGCCGGAACAGCTCAACCTGGCCCCGGGCGACGTGAGGACGTATGACAAGTCGACGGACATCTGGTCGTACGCTGTGACGCTGTGGGAGATCTTCAGCAAAGGTCAGTCGTCAGTCAGAGCTTGTTGTAGTCCATTCCCTATAGACAGAAACACAACAGTGTCGGCGGCAGTCAACGTAACACTGGCGTCAATACTGTCAACATCATCACCTCCACCACTATCACCACAATAATTAGCACCATCGTCATCATTATAGTCATCCCCACCAACAACCACGTATATAATCGTCATGTATCCACCGCCATAGTCAACATTGCAACCACAACAACGCCATTGTCAAAAACAACAATTGTACGAACGCTATCAACATCAACAGCGAGAGCTAAAACAATAACAACACTGCCATCACACTCAACAAATATAACCTCAACAACGATGTCACCAAGGATTCTATAGCTTCACAAAGATACGCAACTCCTCGCGATTTTGCCGTAAATAGCGTGACATTACGTAAGTGGCGCCACCTGATATTAAGCATGCTACGATAATGAAGGTTCAAATTACAGAGACTGCACCAGCGTGTTAGGACACGATAGCAAAGGTTCAAATGACAGAGGCTGCACCAGCGGTCATATATATACCCCCTCTCACCCTAACTAACCCCACTTGCCTTGTAGATAGTATTTTTAAGATAGTGTATTATTTCAATTGAGGTTAATGCCACAGTACATTCCTGGGCCTATTTCGTAATAAACGCGATAGTTCGGGCCCCATATTATTAAAGATTTGAGAATTTGTTCAAATTCTTGCTCGAACTGCTTGTTCAATTACTCTCGTACCTGTTTTGCTTGGTTTGAAGCGGCAAAATTGTAAGAAGTAAGACATTTGGAGTGAAAATGCACATAGTAAAGTCAAATTCCCATACAAGCATAGATGCATTGAACAATTAAGACAAACAGAATATGACTATAACGAGGTACAGAAGATTTATTCACAGAAAGATAACAAGCCCAAAGGTCCCAATTAATAATGTGTACAATTCAAAACGTAAATGATCGTTACAGCTCAGTTAAAATGGTAAATAGTGTGCATATAAACATAAACGTTCCAATGGCGTGTACACAAACCAAACAAAACGGTGACTAATGGTTACAATCCAATTAAAACGTCCCTATTTTTATTGTTCGACTGAATATTTACTCAGAATATATGTCATGGATAAAACATACACCATTATTATGCCACAATCAAACGTCATGTGTTAATAACATTATGTGTTTTAATAATATTATTGCCATAAACGGTATCTTGTGTACAGTCAATGGCCTGAAATATACATGGAATACCAATATGACACTCTAAGCCCATTAATAAAATTCAGGTGTAAGTCATAGCATACACAGGATGTTTGAAAAAGATTGCCTTGATTTGATTTAAAAAGTCAAAATATGCCATTTTGTTTAGATTTAGATCTACCTGGTACATGTAATAGTCAAGAATGTATACAACAAATGACACAACATCTAAACAAAATTAATATACTGCCATCATTGCCTTTGCTTTTAATCTTGGATAGCCAATCTAAGATTCCTAGCAAGAACACTTTGTGGCCGCTGATTACAGTCAGAGCGTGTTGCATCAGTGCTGGACTGGTCAGCGTCTGGCTGTTAAAGGCATTGAACAGTTGGTCCTTCCTTTTGATGAACTCAGCTGTGCCTGCGCGAGCTGCTTCTTCTGCAACATGTATTGAACATAAATATTAATTAAATTAAATTCACTATTATTTATTCAAATAACATTCAACAAACATTACAATTGAAGACCATGTCAACATGTTGTACACATGATGTAATACACAAGAATGTAAAAACTTTTATTAATATGTATCCCCAAACATAATTATTGTGGTCACAACCGGCATAATAATAAATCATTAGATATGTACATATTGCACACATCCTAAAAGCTTAAATGAATATTAAGAAAAAATAATATAAACAGAATTAGTTATATACGAACATTAATCCTGCCATATAAATAATAATATATCCTGTTATATAACAAAACATTATTGACTTCATTCAGAAATTACATTTTATTTCAACTCTATTAGAGTAGTATCTAGCTATGCCGCGAGTCGAAATAGACAAGTAACTCATTACAAGGATAGGCTTGACAAGGTGGTGGTAATAATTACAAGATTTAGCCAAATTTAAGCACATTGCCATACGAGAGTGAACTCCACATGGGAAGTGGACTAGGAATAATCCTTTGGCATATTGAGAATCCAACTACTATTATCTACGTATATTCCGCCCTTCTGCGTTATTTGTAGATGTTTTTAAACATGCCGCACTCCCCATAGGCATAGGGACCATTACGCAACGGTGGCCAGTGAGTATTTCGTGTAATATAAGACAAGTAATTTTAGAAAATTTATGTTCACAAACCCCATTTTACATCTGTGTCAATCAGATTGTTTGTGTAGAGGCCAAATGTACCTGTTTAACGCATTCTATGTTACATATGGTGATAATTTCAAACGGTATCCTTCAGTGACAGTGTTCGACTTGCTACCGTATTCGACTGGCGTTTCAGTGACTATGTACATTTGGAAATTTTTCTCATGTTTTCATAGGGGAAAGTGTCGATTACTCTACTTTTACATACACGTTTCTTTAATAGATCGAATATTTACCTTCTCCTTTCAACCGGGAAGCGGTGGAAAACCATTTCCGGACATTTTGTGCGACTGTTGTTGCAGTTGAGCGCAGCACAACATTGGCAATTTGCCATCCAACGTCGAGCAGACGCCATCGTATTGTAGTTTAGCACGCTTAAACCTAGATGGCGTTAGTGGTTGTGGCGTCACACGTTATCGCGAGGAGTTGCGTATCTTTGTGAAGCTATAATATCCTTGATGTCACTACAAATGTCAATATCACCACAAACCGACCGACCGACCGACCGACCGACCGACCGACCGACCGACCGACCGACCGACCGACCGACCGACCGACCGACCGACCGACCGACCGACCGACCGACCGACCGAACGAACGAACGAACGAACGAACGAACGAACGAACGAACGAACGAACGAACGAACGAACGAACGAACGAACGAACGAACGAACGAACGAACGAACGAACGAACGAACGAACGAACGAACGAACGAACGAACGAACGAACGAACGAACGAACGAACGAACGAACGAACGAACGAACGAACGAACGAACGAACGAACGAACGAACGAACGAACGAACGAACGAACGAACGAACGAACGAACGAACGAACGAACGAACGAACGAACGAACGAACGAACGAACGAACGAACGAACGAACGAACGAACGAACGAACGAACGAACGAACGAACGAACGAACGAACGAACGAACGAACGAACGAACGAACGAACGAACGAACGAACGAACGAACGAACGAACGAACGAACGAACGAACGAACGAACGAACGAACGAACGAACGATGTCGCATCCTAAATGTTCCACTTGGTTGCAGGTGGTGATCCATATTCCGACCAGGATAAGGCGGCACTGAAGACCCTTCTTGAGTCCGGATACCGGATGCCCAGACCTGTGCAATGCGAGGCGTCGATGTAAGTGTTGTGCTGTCCTTTACAATGTACGAATCCGACGTACGTACTAACGAGTTCCCTACTTCTATCCATGATATAATAAAAGTTTACGATGCATATCGCAGTTAACTGCTGACTAATACACAGACTTTAACTTGTAGAACGGCATTATGTTATATGTAATATATTTTATGGTATAGTAATCATCAGCTTCTGTCTCGTGAGAACACGTCACCAGAGTTTCGTTCTTCTAAGGTTGATTTCTGACATAAGGTCTCGCAGGGATACTGCTTGGTTGGTTTGGCACGTCTCGGTGTCACTTTCTGAACGGCCTGTAAAACGAGCTCGCCATATAACGCTGTCTCTACCGACAGTCTGCTAGTGCAGTGGGTGGATGTCAAAGTTGTTCAGACAATAATAACACTTCGCCAATGCATAGGCTGGTTGCGTACACATCGATACGCCAAATATAACACCTGGACCTTATAAAACGTGTCATTATAATACATCCATATCTAGCTGGTAAAATGAATATGTTAACAGTATCTAGTAGTAATTGACAGTGATGACAATTAAACGTATTTTACCATCAGGTACGACGATGTCATGGAACCGTGCTGGAACATCCATCCTGCTGTACGGCCTTCCTTCGCTGACGTCATCGAAAAGATTGAGATTCTGTTCATAGGCGGCGCTGCAGGAGACGACTATGACTACGACGTTACGAGCGACAGCCACTATGAGGAAGTGGCCAATGCATCGAAACCGGGAAAGGAGAGTAAGATAGACAACCCTATGTACACTGTCTGACTGACGTCAACATAAATGTGAATGAGAAGCCATGACGATCAGAACTAAGTTGTTTAGCAACATGCAAGGTTAAACATAGGGATGGAAATGAATCAGTGAGGTTGGGTTTAATCATATAATCAGTGGAATATCGGTAGTAGTGACAGTTGGCCAAACATGTATTAGTTGTGACAATTTAATACTATTCAAAAACATTACTTCTAAACTCTATTACGTCACGTTTGCTAATTTACCGACTGAACCAATTAAACGTCTGAACCAATTAAACCCGACCCCAACCCTTAGCGACGGCGTCACCCGAGAGTTAAGTGACGGAGGACTTGCGATTGTTACCCATAGAAACGGCTAGCTGTTATAGAGCGATTGCAATAACATGTTTGATACGCTATGTGGCGGCATTGTAACCATTTATGTTACCCTTGATGTATTCTGCGACGGCTAAGCACACGTAAGACTTGGTCATTGTTTGGCTTTGAGAACCTATGAGACCACCTATTATTTTCACTGAAATATTAATCAACAATGGGGGTGATAAGCATTTGAATTGAATATATGTGTTGTAGAATAGTTTACCACAAAACGTCTTAAAGACGAACATGAATGCAATTGTTGTTGCCTTCGCGCAAATCAACAATGGATTCGAGATGAAACATGCATATTAATGAGCTGTTATAGAGAGATTGCACTAACATGTTTGATACGCTATGTGGCGGCATTGTAACCATTTATGTTACCCTTGATGTATTCTGCGACGGCTAAGCATACGTAAGACTTGGTCATTGTTTGGTTTTGAGAACCTATGAGACCACCTATTATTTTCACTGAAATATTAATCAACAATGGGGGTGATAAGCATTTGAATTGAATATATGTGTTGTAGAATAGTTTACCACAAAACGTCTTAAAGACGAACATGAATGCAATTGTTGTTGCCTTCGCGCAAATCAACAATGGATTCGAGATGAAACATGCATATTAATGAGCTGTTATAGAGAGATTGCACTAACATGTTTGATACGCTATGTGGCGGCATTGTAACCATTTATGTTACCCTTGATGTATTCTGCGACGGCTAAGCATACGTAAGACTTGGTCATTGTTTGGCTTTGAGAACCTATGAGACCACCTATTATTTTCACTGAAATATTAATCAACAATGGGGGTGATAAGGATTTGGATTGAATATTGGTGTTGTAGAATAGTTTACCACAAAACGTCTTAAAGACCAACGTGAATGCAATTGTTGTTGCCTTCGCGCAAATCAATAACGCATTCGAGATGTAACACGCATATTAATAATATATATATATATATATATATATATATATATATATAAATATATATATATATATATATATATATATATATATAAATATATATATATATATATATATATATATATATATATATATATATATATATATATATATATAACTTCTGCAGCATTGTACAATCAGCGTTGTTTTTATGGTAACATGTTTAGTTAGTTAATTACAGGTTAATTATACTATACTAACACGATGGAGTTAATGATTATGATGATGATATCAATTAATAATAATAATAATAATTGTCATTATTATTATAACAATCATGAACATATCATATTTATCGCGTTCCTTTTTATCCGTTCTCATATCGTTAGTTCCTTTAATTAAATTACGCAGGTGATTGGTTTCCTCTCACTATCTAACCAAGTTTAACACTGGTTTGTGACGTGTACTTTGTACATGATACGTCTGATATATTCAGCTGTGACGTAGCAGTTTATTCATGCGGTGCATCACATACCATTTGTATGCACTACTGTTTCACTTTGTTTTTTGTGTTTAACAATGTCTGCTTGAAACTACACCATTTAAAGTATTACATATATTACATTAAAGCCTAGTCTGTTGTTATTTATTCAGCATTGCTAACTACTTGTATTGCATACACACATATCTAAGTTACATATATGTGTAAATCTATTAAACCTTAGTAACCTACCAACAAGTAGTTACTATATCTATCTTTGCCTAGACAAGCTATAGATCGTGTCACGGTGGGTAAGACCTTTAGTCACGTATATATACATCTGGCATATACATATCAAACCAACAGCAAGATGCCGTTAGATTATTGTTCTTGGCATCCCTGTCGTCAGGGGTGAGGTTGTCCATGGTCACAATCGCCTTTTTACTTCGTTTTTTCTTAAGAATTACTAGATTCACTAGATACAAGGATTGTGGAATAAAGTAGATCCCCTTTGCTCGTGGTTATCTTCTGGATCGGGTCAATATTAACCGAGTAGCGACACAATCATTTGTGTGGGTCTGATTTCGTATGAATTACTTACATGAGGACTGTTGTGGTAAGACTCTAATTACGAGCTGGTTGTATTTCTGAAGTGACCATAATGCAAGCAAAACCTCTTGCATGGCTGCACAAAGCAACACTGTTGCTGCGACGATACATTACCTGGTTTCCATGACAGTGTGGTAAACTATATGTTGAGATAAGAAAGGGGTCCCCAATCAGATCCAGTCTGATTGGGGACCACTTTTGTCCTCAATCAGCTCCAGTCGCGCGGAGTCTCGCCATGGATCGTGACCCACTATTGGAGATACAGTACTACTGCTAGTTTGTTGCACTTTCGTGACATATGGTCAACGTTTCAACAATTCTTGTTCGTGTCCTATTGTACTAAATCACGCATGTTCACCCAAGGACATTAATTATCAGTGATCATATCAACTATGTATATATATATATATATATATATATATATATATATATATATATATATATATATATATATATATATATATATATATATATATAGCAGTATATATAGCAGTCAGTGCGAGCGATAATACGCATTGACCTTGACTTTCACCATTGACCTTGATCTTCAAGGTAATTCAAAAGCGCATAATCAAACTGAACCACATCGAAACCACTGGATCAATATCTAGATCACGTTTGTTATCAATAAAAATAAAGACAGTAGCGCATTAAAAGATCCAACTTTCGATAACTAAAATGTTAGTGATTTAACTGTGTATGTCTTAAGCATGATGAGGAATCGCACGCGGTTTCAATACAATGAGTTAAGGAGTGGCACTGAGTGAGAGAAACGAGGAAACTGGGAACCTATCCTATCAAACAATTCTGGACGCTTTGAGGTTTAGCAATGTCTTTTCTGACAACATTATGAAGGGGTGAATTACAGTAATAAAGTGTTCTTCAAACAAGAGCAGCAGCGATAGTTTTAGCGACTGAAGGAGACACGTATACCAACGAATGCGGCGATGATAGAAACAGCAATTACACGTTTCAGAGATATGTTGTCTAAAGTTAAAGTTATGATCAAAGGTCAAGTCTCGATTCCGTACAGATGTAGCTGGAGTAACGTTTTGACTCGGGATCAATGTTGGAAAAAGATACTCTGGTTTTCTGCGCTGGACTGGAGTAACAATTATAAGGAACTCTGCATTTAATTTAATTTAATGTCCTCTCAGTTGTCCCGAAGAAAGTACCTTGAAGGCAATCATTCCGTTGGCTGAAGGAGTAACTTACATCAGTAAAGCTGAGTATCATCTGCATAGAGATGATGATCCAGATTATGGGTTTGAAGTACATCAGTGAGTGGTGTAGTGTAGAGAGTGAAGAGCAAAGGCCCAAGAACATGTCATAGGGAATGCCTCATGACGTGGGAAGAGCGATCTAAAACAATTATTTATCTTGACAGTTTGAAGTCTATCGGTTATGCAAGCCAGCTCAGAACTGTGCCAGATATGCCGTACCAGATAGATCAAAGTTCGACAAGCATATTGTGACCAATAGAATCAAAGGCGGCAGACAAATCAATCAAGGTGAGAGCTGTTACTTTGCCTTGATCAATGTTAAGTGTAATGTCACTGTGCCCTTTAAGGAGAACAGTTTCTAAAGAATAAAATTCTTTTGTATACTGACTGTAGCATATTGGATAATAAATTTGAGGTAATAAGACTAGACTTGCTATCATTTGTTCAAGTATTTATGAAATAAAACAAACGTTAGAAATTGGTCTATAGCTTTTTAGATCATCTTTTGGTTGGGAAACCTTCTTGATAACAGGATTTACATGCGCATGTTTAAAATCATCTGGAAATTGACCTCAACCCAATATTAATGATACATTTATTATATTTGTTGCTTAACCAAGTAAAGAGTCAATGAATGTTCGTACTGATACTACGGCTTTAGCAATGTACCCATACTCATACGTGTACTGTGGCTTTAGTAATATCATCGAACTCGATCTTATAGTCTAGTTTTAGCAATGTACTCGTACTTATACAATGGTTTTAGAAATATTATCGTGCTCGTACTAACAGCGTTGTTTCAGTAGTATCATCGTAGTCGTTCTTATACTACGGTTTTACCAATGTATCCGGACTTCTGAAATGTTCTTCGCTGCACGTCTAGAACATTCCGTCTAGAATCAAGTACAATTATTGCAGTGGCACTTTTGTTATCTATTATTCGATATGCAGTGTGCGGTCCCAGACCGGGCGGGCGGCCGGGCGGCCGGGCGGCCGGGCGGCCGGGCGGCCGGGCGGGCGGGCGGGCGGGCGGGCGGGCGGGCGGGCGGGCGGGCGGGCGGGCGGGCGGGCGGGCGGGTGGGCGGGCGGGCGGGCGGGCGGGCGGGCGGCCGGGCGGCCGGGCGGCCGGGCAGACAGGCAAAGAGACCCAATTACCTTAGTACGATATACAATTAGCAGGATCGCAGCTCGATCTGGTAGACATGCCTGTTGGTTTGAAAGCACATTAGAATATGCCTAGCATGGCATATTCCACCCTCTTATGCTAAACGTTAAGGCGGGAACTCACTAAGCCGGCCGGCCGGCCGATTTTGCATCGGCCGGTCATCGTGGGACGTCATGGGGCATCGGTCGGGCATCGGTTATGTGAGTTCCAAAAACCGTGGCATCGGCCGGGCGTCGTGCGTCGAGCCGACACCCGCCCGACGCCCGGCCGGCAGATGTTTTGGGTTGTTTGCCACAAAAGCGGCACTTACAGCAACATAAATCGGCATGAATTCATCCTCTGAGTTCGCCATGTGAACTCTTGGACGTAGGTCACCTGGGCGAGCATATCGAATCCCTCTATGGACAAAAAAATCAAATTCATTTGAATTTAAATTAATAACGGTCCAAATAGTTCCAAAATGACCAAACCAGCCGACGGCACGATGTTCCCACGACACCCGGCCGATTTCATTTTTCGGGCGTCGGCCGGCCGGCCGGCCATCGGCCGGCCGGCGGTTCAGTGAGTTCCCGGCTTTACACTATCAAACGTTACTTCAATAACCAACTATGAAAATGGTTTGTCTACGTCAGTAGTAGCACAGTGGCGCAACGGCTAACACATAGGGCTCTCGACTAAAGGTGGGAACTCACTGAACCGACGGCCGGCCGGTTGCCGGCCCGCCGGACGACGCACGAAAAATACAATCGGCCGGGCGTCGTGGGAACATCGGGCCGTCGGCCGGTTTGGTCATTTTGGAACTCACAAAACCGGCCGACCGGCCGGCCGTTGCCTGCCCGATGCTACGACTTTTCGAACACACACATCCGGCGGCCAAACGACCGATTTCATAATTTAAGCGCTATTAATTTAAATTCAAACGAGTGTTATTTTTTGGTCCATAGAGGGATTTAATATGCTCGCTCAGGTGTCCTACATTTGTGTTCGGCCCTATCGTCGCCGCCTTTAGCCGGTGTACGCCGTTTTTTTAATCAGTGTAGGTGTTTCTTGAACATCCTTTTTCAGGGCCTGGGCGTGCTTTTCGGACCATTTTGGAGGTGTGTACTTGAGTGTTTGTCTCCAAAAATTGCTTCCTGTGCGAATGTTATCCAACACACCACTCTGTGGTCACTAAAAAGTTATCATGTCGCCGCCTGGTGTGACGTTTCCGAACTAAAACCAACCCAAGATATCTGCCGGCACGACACCCGGCCGATGCCACGATTTTTGGAACTCACATAGCCGATGCCTGGCCGATGCCCCATTACGTCCCACAATGACCGAACGATGCAAAATCGGCCGACCGGCCGGCTTAGTGAGTTCCCGCCTTAAGGCAATCCGGGTTTGAATGATGTGCTGTCGGGTCAATCCTTGGGCAAGATGTTCACCCGACCTTGCTCCAGTTCTCTCAGCTGTATGAATGAGTATCTGCATGTAGACAGGGGTGGATAATAATTAATGTTTACGAAAATCTTCGCGCATTAACGTCCAGCTGCTTCCAAGTGAAGCCAAAATTAAATTCGATTGTACCGGCCTCCCGTGTAAAGCGTTTTGAACAGTCTTGAGGATCGGACACTGCGCTATATAATAAGAACTTACCTTTTAATTACCTTTGTTTGTCTCATCTTGATCATCGATGGTCAACTGGCGAATAGGTAAGTTCCTGTATTTATATGTAGATGAGTAAATCTTCGAATGAATTGCATTTGTAAAACCAATCGCGTTTTCAAGAAATACTCCTCATGCAACGCTAACGCGTGATTATCACATTTGCAAAATAGAGTAGGTGGTAATATCTTAAGTGGGTTTACTGTTGAACAGATGTACTTCTATATTCACTAGACGGTTTGTTTGCAATGATATCCCGTTACGCCAACATAATAATAATAATGTTTTATATATCATATCATGTGGATCTTCAATGCGCTAACTTTGTTAGTAACTGTAATATACTATGAAACTGTTTAGAATTGTGAAACCCCCTTTCGTTGGTATACTTAATTGTTTCAGTTATGTCAATACAGTATTGCAACCTTTATCAGGTGCTCTATCTCTAAACGTAAAACGTTACGTATAAAGCCTGGTCCATAAACAAACTGTACTCACAAACACAATACCTCAATACATGTCATATATATATATGATATAAATGTGTGTGTGTGTACATGTATGTGTATTTATGTGTGTGTGTGTGTGTGTGTGTGTGTGTGTGTGTGTGTGTGTGTGCGCGCGAGTGTGTGTGTGTATGTGTGTGTGTGTGTGTGTGTGTGTGTGTGTGTGTGTGTGTGTGTGTGTGTGTGTGTGTGTGTGTGTGTGTGTGTGTGTGTGTGTGTCAAATATATATCGACGAATGGCAGGGCGTATTTTTAATTTCATGCTTCGGTTACAATCATAGATGCCCACAAACAACCACGGTTACCGTGAAGAAATCAAGGACGAAAATTGACATCTGTGAAGCTGAATCATCAATCAGGTAACGACATATATAGCCGTTGACACCACAATAACAAGATTGTATTTTGTTCTGTTATGCCTTTATGCGTGTTTGGTAAAATGAGTACTGGCGTAGGTGCATACGTGTAGCAAGGAACTATAGGTAGTATTGAAGTTTATCGACTAACTTGTAGCCAACTTCTAAATTGTAACCAAGAATAGCATCCCGCAAATATTACCTGTTTTCCACCTGACAGTGTTGGATATTTTGTACCAGTGGCGTTATCTCACTTACTGAAGCGTGCTGAGTGATTGCCATAGATATCAAGTTGTTATTCGAGTGAGTATGTCTGCCAAGCAGTACATTATTAAGTGCTTTGAGGATTCATCAGAGCTGGATAGAGACATGTGGAATAACTTACCGTTCTGCCTTTTCAGTCAGCGTTCTAACAGTATTCTTCATTGATTAATGTTTACATCTACACTATATTCAATGTTGCGATCGCACAATCACCACCACCGCCGCCACCGCCACCACCACCGCGTGTGTGATTGCAAGCATAAAAAGCATTTAAAACTATGAAATTGTCCGTGATATTTTCAAGCGACCTTCAACGTTTCGAATGTACACGTTGCAGCCGTGTGTAATTGCCAGCAGAACGCTTTCTGCACCAGCAGCCACAATTGTTTCTGTAGATGTTCTTCATCATCATGGAGCAATGCTTGTACCGTAGGTGAGTACAAATGTAAATATACTGTTTGACAAGATGAATGTTTTCATATAGTATGTGATATATATATATATATATATATATATATATATATATATATATATATATATATATATATATACATATACATACATATACATATATACATATACATATATATATATATATATATATATATATATATATATATATATATATATATATATATATATATTTATATTTATATATATATATATATATATATATATATATATATATATATATATATATATATATATATATATATATATATATATATATATATATATATATACGCTGCGGAATACGGTGGGGTAGATCAGGACGAACGACGATATGTACGTTACTTTGAATATAAGTTACTAAGCAGATATCATATACGACATTGATTGAAGTCACTATTTATGCAAACGCCAATGGTTGGATTAAAATACCAACAGCCATAGCTTTGTTACTTAAACGATACTTGATATATTGAACGTTAACTATCACATGTGATATACGTTGAATCAAATGTGTCATAATTGACGTAGTCTGTCGATTGCGAGTGGTCTGTCAGCTGGAGTAACGTTCACGGTGTCCTAAAACATTGTAGGTCCTGTGTCCCATTGTTTGAGTGATCGCGTTGTATAGCATGTCAATCGACGCTACTTAGAAATGTACTGTTTTGGTGTGCTGCATGTCATTATCGTTTCAGCAAAATGTACATATGAATATTACTATTCACGCAACGACTGTTTCCCTGGGACTTGCAAGACAGCTAGCAGCAGAGAATGCCAATGTTCCAGTGGATGTACTGGAACAAACTGCCTAACAAGTGAGACATATAATACTACTACTACTAATAACAATAAATGTCCAATTTGTTTCAGTAATTGATGAAGCCACATAAACCCTCAACAAAATTATGTGTGCTACTAGCACAACATTGGTAGAGATACACTTTTTGAATTAGTCACTTATGATACAATCGCAAATTGAGTGAGTTAGCCCAGCAGATAGAACATTAGACCCTCAATCGAGGGACCAGCATTCGACTCCTACGCGGCACTTTCGAACTTTGAACATGTTTGATCATTCAACTGTATAAATAAGTTACTGGCTATAATTATACAAAGGTGGACATATAAACCGGCTTGCATTTGCCATACTTCCAAATAGTTTATGTCCTTTCAAATGTTTACACAATCTGCTACATTTGTTGTAGTTCATGTAAGGTATGTGATTGAACAACGTCCATATCCGCTGTTTATATATTTAATATATTTCATATGCATCGAGATTAATGCTATGATTACCTACAACATTGGATTATGTATAAACTAAACCACGTTTATTGTTTTGCTTTCAGTGCGAGTCTCGCCGACGATCACCAGGAGTCAATTTAGCCTTCTATCTACCTCGGGTGGACTCGAACACGTTGTTTTTACTGGACTGTGTAACTCAAAAGAAAAGTTGTACAGGTAATCATTAAATATTAGTGATAAGTATGACAGCAAAGAAAGACAGTTACTGAGATAGTAGACTATATTAGACGACGACTATGCTTCTATAAGGAATACGCCTCATTGTGTTTGTCCTAAGTGAGAGACAATGTTTTGGTAATGCGTTTCACGTAGTGTAGTTGATTAGTTGAAGCATAGTTAGTAACACAAGGTGATTACGATGAAGTCTAACGCAAATCATTTATAATTAAGATAATATTTATCAGATGTTATACGCCTCACACGTAATATAAATCTTGCTGTTATGGTAGGCGGACACTATCAGTTCAGTCTAGAAATTGGTGGTGGTGGTGGTCCTCGTAGTAGTAGTAATAGTCGTAGTCATAATAGTAATGTAATAGTAGTCGTAGTAGTAATAGTTGTTGTTGTTGTTATTGGAGGTGGTGGTGTCGATGTTTTTTTGCGGTTAGAACATATGCGGTCACTGTCACCGGTGTACTTGTGTAGTTGTCGTTTTTTTCTGTTCCTGTTGCTGCTTTTCTTATTGCTATTGTTTTGCTGTTGTTATGTGACGCTAATTGCGTGTCTGAGATTTACTATTTCTTTGGCGAATCGTACCCTCGTCCGTCACTGGCCTGTGGCAGGATGACACTAATACCATTCTAATAAAAGGATTTTTTTATTATAATCAAGCCTATGTTGCACTTTTACTATGTTTGTGTTTGCCTGTTCATAGTTGACCTAATCACTAAATATTCTTAAAATCCATTAATTGTTTGTTTATTCTCTTTGCCTTTCCTTCATCCTAGTGTGTATTGGCGAACGAAATTGTTTGTTATTGATATGAATACGTCAAACCGATCCATTTGTATTCACCACAGGTGGGAGGACAACTAAAAGAATATCGTCGACATGTTCAAGCCAATTAATTGAAGCGTCACCAAACGCCACGGTGACATGTTCAGACAGGACGTATCTAAGTGCGACAAGTATCCGACACGACTACAGGTAGGAAGGTACCTAAGCAATGAGGTTATCTTAAGATGGCCTCTCTCTCGCATTTCTTTTAGACAATTAACCCACCTACAACACATTTACAATAAACTTACTTATATCCGTTTAAATGAAGAAAATTATATGAAACCGAGCATCATACAAAGTGAAAGATATTACTTATAAAAGTACCGTTCGTCGAATATTTTTCTCAATACTGTTAATTAAAATAAACTAGGGGTACATCGAACCACTATGTTAGGCTATGCTTTTCTTATATCAAATTATCAATGCAATTTATATTAAACTTACCCGGACTATTGGTAGAAACAATATTATTACGATGCCACCACACATGTAGTATAGTCTTAGTCTAGATATTAAATGCTATTTACCATTCATTAAACTCCGGTATATTATGTGGCAAAACCTGAATAGCTAACAAGTGCACCAACCAACAATAGCATTGTCGTGTAATCAGCTGTACCAATTTAACCAAAGCATCGTAAGCTCGGCAGCACTCGCTATCTTACAGTCTTCAAGCAACGATCATCGCGACTTCCGGTGGTTACAAATACGTCTCCGGCAGTTCCTCCCGTCTGAGTTTCACCGGCAAGTCTGCAAGTCAGATTGCTTCTGTGACCTTTGACCTGGAGGCGCCCACACATTGTGACAGCCCCTACTATTGCGTAGACGGCAGCGGTCCGGTGTCGCGGTCCAGCATGTTGATGCAGTCCAGCATGTCTAAGGTTAGCAGTTCATGTCAAAAGGTTAGCGGTTCATGTCAAAGGTTAGCGGTTCATGGCGAAGGTTAGCGCGACGGTGTGCAACGCCGAGCGGTCCAGAACGTCGTGCCAGAATGTCGAGACTGAGTTCATGACCCCGCGGCGACAGTGTTACATAATAAATCATTTCTGGGCTGCAGCGACGACCTACATATATATATATATATATATATATATATATATATATATATATATATATATATATATATATATATATATATATATATATATATATATATATACGACAGTTACATATATCCTAAACTGCCAGAGTTATATGTCACGAAGACGCGAGGATTTGTATTCAATGCTGCACGTACTATAGACTATAGCCATAACATAACATGCACAACGCTCTGAGACAAGGACATTAAGAAAAAACTTTATAAATAATTACAAGTAACGATGATTGTGAGGTTTTGTTATGTTTATTAATAATAATTGCAAGAAAGGAAGCGCATCAATATAATCAGGTATAATGTAAAAGAATTTTAATTTATCAGAAATATAAATGAGGATAAAATGGCATCGAACTAAGTCAATAAACCTGGAAAGTGTGCTAAAAATTTATGTTAATCAAGCATATGACTCTTTTCTAATATTTATGGATATATTTAACAAACACTGTCCAGTAACAAAAGATCCCCAAAAACGCTTTGAGAAAAAACCCTGGTTCACCAAAGGTTTAAAACGTGCTTGTACAAAGAAAAATAAGTTATATAACGCATTCATTGTAATGAGATCTGCAGAAGCAGAACAAAAAGTACAAAACATACACAAATAAATTAACATCTATATTAAGAATTACATAAAAAAACTATTATAGCTCGATGTTAAAAAAGCAAATGTTAAAGAGACCTGGAAAATACTAAATGAAGTAATTAACAAACGCAAAAAAAAGCCAACATGTCCAGAATACTTTATAAAAAACAACAAGATAATTTCAAAGAAAGAAGATATTGCTAATTAATTTAATAACTTCTTTACAAATGTTGGCCCCCAACTTAGCCAAATATATCCCCTTACCTAAAAACGATACAACTATTTATGATTACTTAGAAGAAATCATTAAACATACTATGTTTCTATAAGTCCTGTTGATGACATAGAAATTATTAGAACTGTTCAACATTTTAAATATAAAAGATCAACTGATTTCAGTGACATTAGCATAAGCCTGCTTAAGAAAGTAATTTCTAAAATAGTTAGCCATTTGCTCATATATGTCACGTTTCATTTCAAACAGGTATTTTTCCAAAAAATATGAAAATAGCTAGTTATTTTTTTTTACAAATGATAGGCCAATATCTTTATTACTACAATTCTCAAAAATTCTGGAGAAACTATATAAACAGAATGGACATGTTCACTGATAAATGTAACATACTCAGTCCAAGTCAGAATGGGTTTAGGTGTAGCATGTCAACAACTGAGGCTCTTTTAGATTTGGTAGAAGAAATTACAACTTCATTAGAAAAAATAAATATACTGTTGGAGTATTTATTGACCTAAACAAGGCCTGTGATACTATTGATCATGATATACTGTGTAAAAAACAGCATTTCTATGGTTTGTGTGGTGTCGCACAGGAATGGATTTAGAGTTATTTAGAAAATAGAAAGCAATTTGTCAGTTTTAATAACTGTCATTCAGAAATACTAAAGGTATCGTGTGGTGTCCCTCAGGGTTCCATTTTGGGACCAAAATTATTTATCATGTATATTAATGACATCTGTAAAGTCTCACAAGTGTTCAAGTATATTTTATTTGCTGATGATACAAATCTATTATGTTGTGATAGAGACGTAAATGAACTTGTTCGGGTGATAAATGGTGGATTAACAACTGCAGACATGTTTTTTGATATTAAAAAACAATTACACGATTTTTGGTAATCGCAGAATAACTGCAGATATTTGTATTGTGCTGAAGTATGGGGTAACAAATGCTACAAATATACTTTGTTTAGTTTTGTTACAGAAAAGGGTTATAAGATTAATTTGTGGTGCCAAAAGACTTGATCACACAAACTTACTGTTTCACAATGTACATAATTTATTCTTAAAATACCAGATCTTGTAAAACTAAAAACTGATATAATTATGTTTAAGGCATAACACTATATATTACCAATGAATGTACACAAATTATTCAGAATACATGAATCATGATATTCATCCAGGCATAAATGTAAGTTCAAGCAAATCTATGTACGTACTAACTTTAAAAAAATATGTGTATTTCTGTTACTGGGGTTAAAGTATGGAACACCATCGAAAAAGTGTTATACAGATAGACTGTTGAATAGCTATGTGTTAGAGTCCTTGACTATTTTGCCAACATAAATTAGATAACTAAATTAAACATTCAGATTGTTGATTGTTATAAAGGTTTTTTCTTCAATAAAAGTCAAAATGTCTTATTTTCGATTAAATATCATGTGGTTATACATGTAAATAGTTTTCTCGCACCTTCTATTGCACTGTTCAGATACTTTATGTATGCAATTAAGCAATTATAATGGTAAACACGATAAGTATTGTACTTCTTTTACCCTTTTTTCAAAAATTTGTATTGTATGCACTATACGTATAATTTAGTAGTAGTAATTGTTGTAGTGGAAATACATTTCAATTCAATAAATGATTAACATAAACTATAATATGTCTGGTTCACTCATGTTAATTCGGCAGTCACCATGTTTACGCTGGTCACAGTATACGTTAACCTTTATCATGCACGTAAGAAGTCATTAAACAACACTCAAAACGAGGTGGAACACACTTTGATAGTGGTCCTATTGGAATGTTTTGTAGAATTAGATTGTTTATTCAATAAGGCTCTTTCTCTCCACCACTTTTGCAAATATGGGCTTAGCATTGCAGTATATAAATCCCATTGAGGTGCTTCAAGATCAGCATGAAGGGTGGAAATCTAGACGTTACCATATCCAAATAGTTGGTTTTACCAAAACAACTCGGCAATGATTTAATAATATATTTTGGGAAATGAGCCATGCATTCAAGACTTACAAAACTGTATTAACATGTCGACTGGTGGAAGTATGTGTCACTTGACAGTTCAATAGTAGTGTTAAATGAAATGCAAACAATATCATTAACAACAAAAGAAGCTCTTTCAATAAACCGTTGCATTTAATAACAAATAAATAAGACAACTTTCAAAGATTTATTAAGTCTTGCAACAACGCATGCCGAAAAGCAACAACGTCAGCCTGCCGTACTGTGTTTGTTTCAATTCTGTTGCAGATGGCCTTTGCGTACTGAAATATAGATACACATTATTGTTAATATTTCCTCATTTTAACAACGCATTCATCTGAATACGTCTTTATGGACCCCTAGTAATATTGTTAGTCACATCATTTCTGTGGTTGTTCAGTTAATTATAACAACACTTCACACAGTAGTAAAATAATATAAATAACAAAAGATGTGTATTTTAAGCTTTGAACAGAGCGCATATAATTATAATATGACGTTTTCTTTCCTAAATCAGTAACAGACGTTCCTCTGTTTTTACAGCACCATGCAGAGGACTGACGCTTTTTAAAATTGGTATTGTCTGAATAATTTCATTAGAATTTCAAAATCTAAGTAATGGTAAGACGTAACTGGTTCTCAAATGATGCTCACCATCAAAGTGAAGATGCCGCAACTGTGGTTGTCATGTTGCTGGCCACATGTGACGTCTATTGGCATCCACTTGTGTATTGGCAAGCCTAATATTTTGCACCGCACATCTGTGTACTTCCTGGAAGAAGAACAGAAATTTGGTTCACATTTATCAAATGTACACCTCTTTAAAAAGCAAACGTATTTATTCAGAAACAAGATCCATACTAATCCAGATATAACATAACAGTGTATTGAAAATAACGCGACTTGTTGATGTAATGGCTGATTAAGGGCCACATGATAATAATTATACTCTACCTACTCCTGCAAAAAACATATCACTACGACAAAAACAGACATGGCTGAAAGGCTAGTAGGCAACAATCCATGTCTTCCCTGTTTTACTATAGCAATGAAAACGTGGGTATGAAAAAGTTTTAAAGACACACATATACACAATAAGCAGTGTTATGGCATCTGTTAACCAAGCTTATGATAGAAAGTAAAAGGAAATGGTTGTATAATAATAGTAACATATCCATAATGCCTATATCATCGAGAATCTTATGACACAGATGCAACATACAAAACCATTAAGAGTTGCCATAAACGGGTGTAAGCAACCGCATGAAGTTTAGATTTGAAATTATATTTCAAACAAATATGACGTCTTGATTTTTCAAAAGGTGATTATAATTTGAGATGACTTGATAATGATTTTGGGTTGATTATATTCAAGCAGTAGGAATGCTTGCACTAAATCATTTGACGGTAACACACTTACTGCCATAGCGCCACAAACTTGTCTCGCCTTTGCCTCTGTGCCAGTGAATCAAGCACTGCCACAGTGTGGTCATGGGTGTTGGCCGCCAGCAAGAACCAATGGTTTTGGTGGCAGATGGGTAGCAATATCCAGTGATATTTGTCAAAGCATACCTACAAAAATACAGAATACACATGTAAGGGTAAAGATGGGTTTTTATATATCACAATATCCAATTTTCAGGATTGCTCAAAGCTATTCATCTGAACACCATCTTGACTTCTCTGGAAAGCATTCAGCAATACTACATGAAGACTATTCATACACTAATATCCACCACTGTCTATGGCCAGGTATTATTAATACAGCTGAGTGATATGGAGCATGGTTTTACAGGGCAACACAGGGTTCGAACCCGCGTCTTCTTAGATGAAGCTCTGATGATGTAGCCACTGCACCACTGGTCTACTAAATGCACTAAATTTCTCTCGTGTAACATATTACATAATCCAATTTTTCTTCTAGAAAGGAATTGTCTATTGTCATGAACAACTACTAACCTGGTCAAATAACCATGTACTGAATTGACCCATATCAAGATATGTTGCCAAATAACAGGGCAGCGCGTACACATTCCTGTTTCCTGAAGTGAGCATTCCAAGGTATGCATGAACGATCTGTAACAATCAAGTGTGACATTAAATATATTTTATAAATTTAAGCATAATTAGTATATTAGATGGACAGATAAGATAACTCCCTGTCTTAAAACAGCCAGTTTTATATTGCCTATTATGACACTGTCAGTGCACTCAAACTATTTAGCCTATTGGAGTTGTGAATGTGCATGCATTCTATCGTGTGTGTGTGTGTGTGTGTGTGTGTGTGTGTGTGTGTGTGTGTGTGTGTGTGTGTGTGTGTGTGTGTGTGGTGGTGGTGGTGGTGGTGGTGGTGGTGGTGGTGGTGGTGGTGGTGGTGGTGTGTGTGGTGTGTGTGTTTGTGTGTGTGTGTGTGTGTGTGTGTGTGTGTGTGTGTGTGTGTGTGTGTGTGTCTGTGCGTGAATATATAACTTCAGAAAGTGTGTGGAACATGCATGCACAAACTGTTTTTTTAAGATAACATACGTTGTCATTCAGCCATTCCCCTGGCAAAAGTGTGCGCAAATCTTTCTGCGTGATTCCACCAGCTGTCACCTTAGACGGAAGAGACAGTGGGGTAGGAGGAGACAGTGAGGTAGGAGAAGACAGTGGGGTAGGAGAAGACAGTGAGGTAGGACGTGACAGTGGGGTAGGACGTGACAGTGGGGTAGGAGAAGACAGTGGGGTAGGAGAAGACAGTGGGGTAGGAGAAGACAGTGGGGTAGGACGTGACAGTGGGGTAGGACGTGACAGTGGGGCAGGACGTGACAGTGGGGTAGGACGTGACAGTGGGGCAGGACGTGACAGTGGGGTAGGACGTGACAGTGGGGCAGGACGTGACAGTGGGGTAGGAGGAGACAGTGAGGTAGGAGGAGACAGTGAGGTAGGAGGAGACAGTGAGGTAGGAGGAGACAGTGGGGTAGGACGTGACAGTGGGGTAGGACGTGACAGTGGGGTAGGACGTGACAGTGGGGCAGGACGTGACAGTGGGGTAGGAGAAGACAGTGAGGTAGGAGGAGACAGTGGGGTAGGAGGAGACAGTGAGGTAGGAGAAGACAGTGGGGTAGGAGGAGACAGTGAGGTAGGAGGAGACAGTGGGGTAGGAGAAGACAGTGAGGTAGGAGGAGACAGTGAGGTAGGAGGAGACAGTGGGGTAGGAGGAGACAGTGGGGTAGGAGGAGACAGTGGGGTAGGAGAAGACAGTGAGGTAGGAGGAGACAGTGGGGTAGGAGAAGACAGTGAGGTAGGAGAAGACAGTGGGGTAGGAGAAGACAGTGAGGTAGGAGGAGACAGTGAGGTAGGAGAAGACAGTGGGGTAGGAGAAGACAGTGAGGTAGGAGAAGACAGTGAGGTAGGAGAAGACAGTGAGGTAGGAGAAGACAGTGGGGTAGGAGAAGACAGTGAGGTAGGAGGAGACAGTGAGGTAGGAGGAGACAGTGGGGTAGGAGGAGACAGTGAGGTAGGAGGAGACAGTGGGGTAGGAGAAGACAGTGGGGTAGGAGGAGACAGTGGGGTAGGAGAAGACAGTGAGGTAGGAGGAGACAGTGGGGTAGGAGAAGACAGTGAGGTAGGAGAAGACAGTGGGGTAGGAGAAGACAGTGAGGTAGGAGGAGACAGTGAGGTAGGAGAAGACAGTGGGGTAGGAGAAGACAGTGAGGTAGGAGAAGACAGTGAGGTAGGAGAAGACAGTGAGGTAGGAGAAGACAGTGGGGTAGGAGAAGACAGTGAGGTAGGAGGAGACAGTGAGGTAGGAGGAGACAGTGGGGTAGGAGGAGACAGTGAGGTAGGAGGAGACAGTGGGGTAGGAGAAGACAGTGGGGTAGGAGGAGACAGTGGGGTAGGAGAAGACAGTGAGGTAGGAGGAGACAGTGGGGTAGGAGAAGACAGTGAGGTAGGAGGAGACAGTGGGGTAGGAGGAGACAGTGAGGCAGGAAGGTGAGGTGTGTGGTAGGGTTTCAGCTGATCATAGGCCACCTTTGTCTTTAAGACCACGCCAGCTGTGTTTGCCAGTGTAGTTTGGCCCGATATTTCTGATCCTAAGGATAAGGAACATATTATTAGGAATACTTTTATTATCTCACAGTAATGATATCCCCAAAATCATCACCATCTTGCGAAGTCTAAGTTTACAATGTTTGTCATTGCATTTATCAGAAAACTCCAGGTAAGTAATAGCCAATTTAGGATTCAGCAGCAATGTTGTCTAGTGCATCTTGTTTCTAATTAGTGCTGTCCTGTACCAATCAAAAATTGTCACACATCTAGTTCAGTTCTTATTTTAAAAGTAAGTAAGACATGTGAAACAGTTGTCAAATTTATTGAGGATACGCTTAAATTGAGGCAAATAATTAAAATTGTTACCTGAATGGGCCATTCCATTGTGGCTCCAGTTTGCCACCTTTCCTCCCGACATTCCTCATCTTCCGTTTCAGGACAATGTCACCAATCTCAAAGTGAAATGTTTTCATTCCCTTTGTTTTTCTGTTCATGTACTGCTTAGATTGGCGCTGTTGGGCAGTTGTGACATTTGTGTGAACCTGGAAAGTCATGGTGCTTAGAACATAGTTGAATGGAAGACTTAAATATATAAAATTGCCAGTTAGAAGTAATAATTTATACACAAGAAAGAATATAATTGCTGGCTCTCTCTAGTAAGGGACACAATTCTAGGAGTTGTAACTTGATAACAATGTTATCTCTATCTGACCAGTAGTTGTGCTATATTCATAGTCAGCATATGTTACCTGTAGTGGAAAGTAAGATACTTTGAATTCAGTTGGTGATATTGATCCACCAATGAAA
>OZ024860.1:49310082-49412582 GCA_964017155.1 Oasisia sp. SBJ-2009 | reverse complement strand
TGGTTTTGTGGCCAGCCTCGAGGTGGTGCAATTTGTACTGTACCTACTTTGGTTAGGGGGTTGATTCTAGGATTACCCATGCAATGCTTAGGGAAAGCCAGCTTTTTGCTGTAAATCGGGGATATTGGTAGAGCGCAATAAGCTTATTTTGGGGAGCGCCGTGAGGGGAGAAAATTGACTACAATAAGGAGAACTTGAAAGGTAAGGAAAACCTAAATACGGAACGTCGCAGAACAAACGTCCAGCATCAACCGTCACGCTCAAATTCCGACATCATGATCTGAGACATAGCGACACGGGATGTGGAATGACGTTGAAGCCCCGGCTCAATCCCGCAATATTAATGTTGTGTCGACGCCGGTGATTAGCACATCGACGTACACACTACGTGGAAACCTGACGGACAAGAGGCAGTTGCACTGTAACGAAATTTCCGTCGGCTCACTTAGCTACTCGACCACGAGCGTACGAGCAGACAATATTCCAAGAAATCGGACACGATAATCTCCCGGAAAAATTGGGGCATTTTCTATCTATTTCGTAGATAGTCTGGAAACTTCGTAGAAACTGTAAACACATGCTATATCAATTAGTCAGGTTTAAGAAACACAAACATAAACATTCTCAATGGATAACAAGTGGCATACTTAAATCATATAAACAGAGACACCCTACATAATCACTATAAACGTTTAAATCCAATGTAAATCGAACACTATAATAAACAGTAAAATATAAAAACTGATACTAGCATACTAAATAGTAGCATTAGAGCTGCTAAACCATTATATTATGAACAACTGTTTTTAACACGTATACAAATGACGCAAGAAAAACGTGGACAACAATTTATTTCCAATTCCAAGAAATTAATGAAGGATCAGTACCCAAACTAATTGATAATTGACCTTCTAAAATGTTACTACTGGTTGCGACGGTATTACATTAAACATTTGAAATATTAACAATATATTACCTTAAAACCCATAGCATTACTTATTAATGAAATATTAATCAGTGGGATATTTCCAGATAAGTTGAGAAGTAGTTGTTATTTTTTTAAATGATGAAACATCGTTTTGTAATTATAGACCGATATCTCTGCTATCAGTATTCCGAAAGGTCATTGAAAAGTTATATATAAACAGATTTGTTCGTATTTTGCTAAAGACCAATATTTGTTTAGATGTATCAGAAGCATATGATACCTTTACCCATTATGTTTTATTAAACAAACTACATTTGTATGAGATGGATGATGCTGCCCTATAGTTAATGGAAAGTTTGATAAGTTATGCAAAACAAATATATTTTACATAATAACAAAATTACGTGCTCTTTGCCAAACTGTTGTATGTGTTGACAGTTGTAACAATCAATGTACTATTTTACAGTGTTTTATTTTAGATACTTCCGTAAATCGTACATATGCTAAGCACTGTTATCTAACTATAATTTATTTTATTATTTTCTACCTTCTAAGATAATTTATTGTGCTAATTATGTTTGTTGTTGTTGAGATTTGAGTTATACATTACCTGTAATGTCATTTTTTTTCGTGATACAACAAAAATGGTGTAGTGACAGTCTCCACGACCCCTGTTTAGTTTGTCTACAGCAGTAATTCATCACCACTTATAATTACTTTTCTGCTATTTTTTAAACACGTGTACGCAATTGCTTGTTATTTTGTGCACCGCGTCACTAATGCAATATTATTTCATAATGCATGTTGTAGATAAGTTGTTAAATATTGTATTATGTATATTTTTCGAGGTCAGTAACCAATTCCGAATCCGATAACCCATTTTGCTTTCAATTTGCTGACAAATGTGTCGTTTTACCAACGACATTATTAATGGTTTTTAAGTTATATTTTTGATTAGTGATCATTGCTCTATAATATCTCCAACAGTTAAACGGTCGTATTGTTCTTCGGATTACACCTTTACCACTACAAATGATTCTAATCGATGCTCTTCCTTATATTCTTTCGAGCTTATCAACTCCGTTTTGCTCTTTAAAGTAACATTTCGAGAACCACACTGGGGCACATACACACTCACACACACACACACACACACACACACACACACACACACACACACACACACGCACGCACGCACGCACGCACGCGCGCGCGCACGCACGCACGCACACACACACACACACACACACTGATTTGCTCATCCCTCAGAAAAGAGTGTCATCTAGCTGCAACACGGCGACCTTTTGCATTTCTACGAAACTCCTAACATGGAATACTGATTGGACTATGTTTAACTGTGGAGTTTCCTAATCCGCATTTTATCTGAGCTCAAAGAACTACTGCCTGTTTAGCCCCACAAAATACGGTGCAATCGAAATATCGAGACAAAACATGGCTGTTCGCGATTGCATACAATTTAGTTTAACATGAGTCCTTCAGTGGATGAGCTGCCACGTCAGACTAGGTGCAGTCCAACGTTTGCGTCGTGTGTCCTGTGCTACATTGTTGACGACAGTGTCACGGCTGGTCCGTGTCCACAGATCGTCCACCGACGACTCGAGGCCCGCAACATGCTGCTGAAGACCGCGGCACTGGACGGTGTCGTCGCCAAGGTGGCTGGGATCGGACCGATGAAAGATGACGTCGAGAGAGCGAACGCCAAGGTGAGTTTTAGTTGTCATGATAATGCAGTGGCTCTGCGCTTCTTTATCCATTATTAAATACCAATATTGATGTAGGTGATTCTGTCGACTGATTGTGTTTTTAATTAATCAGTCCGTCACATACGTTTCTGTTTCCCTGGAAGGAATTCAGCTGGCATAAATGCCAAGTAGAAGTGGACCACAGCTGATAACATATCTTCCGAACTCTACGGGCAAATGTATGGTAAACGAAATTGTCCAAGTTTCAAAATTACTCCTGCTGAGTAATTATCAAAAAATATATGTAGTGTTCAATTATATAATTCGATTCTTATTTGCATTTGCATCATTTGCAATACATTCCGCGGACTTCCATCATTCAAAATAACAAAACAGTTCGGTGAATGTCACTGTATTTTTATCAACCACTTTAAATACAAGAAACAACTGTGTAGCGCTGTATTGATATGGCATTAGTTTTATTGCAAGACAAGGTTCCAGGGAAAGGGATGGCGCCGGAACAGCTCAACCTGGCCCCGGGGGACGTGAGGACGTATGACAAGTCGACGGACATCTGGTCGTACGCTGTGACACTGTGGGAGATCTTTAGCGAAGGTCACTCGTCGGACAGTGGCTATTGTAGCTACCGTAACCATTCTACTAGGCAGAACAGCGAGCCAAGTGACGACAACAATGGTATAGTCAAAGGTACTGACATCACTACTTCCAACACCATCACTATGACTGTCATCATCGAATCACCGACCGACCGACCGACCGACCGACCGACCGACCGACCGACCGACCGACCGACCGACCGACCGACCGACCGACCGACCGACCGACCGACCGACCGACCGACCGACCGACCGACCGACCGACCGACCGACCGACCGACCGACCGACCGACCGACCGACCGACCGACCGACCGACCGACCGACCGACCGACCGACCGACCGACCGACCGACCGACCGACCGACCGACCGACCGACCGACCGACCGACCGACCGACCGAACGACAATCATTTACAAGACACGAATCCTACGAAATAGAATGTGTGTGGATGCATATCTCAGTTAATATCGAAAAACACTCAAACATATAACTTGTGGAACGGTATTATGTAACACGGCCATTATGTTGTGGTTATAGTTTTCGACATATTCTGTCTCGTGGGACAATGCTTGTTGACGTTGTCTTAATCTACAGTTGACATCTGGTAAACAATGTCTCAAATGCTTCATTTCCTGGATCGTTCTGCACATCTCGCTCTCAACGCCAGAACCGCCAGATGGCGCCTTCCCCGTCAACACCAATGCAATGGGTGAATGCCAAGTCTTTCAAACACACTTGGTGTAGCCATATATACTTTATGACATGTCAGTTACGAAACCATCGATATCTTTGTCCAGTAGTACAATCAGAACATTCTAACGTAGCTGTTAATATACTGTTTCTGGCGTATTTAGTAGCAACTGATGACAATCAAAATATATTGTTACCACCAGTTGCGGTGAAGTCATGACACCACTGCTTTGTGACCTTCCTTTACTGACATCATCCAAAAATGAGATGTTGTACATAGGCGGTGCATCAGAAGACATGTTTCATCCTGTACCGACCGATAGTAGTAACATATATCCCCAATCCAAATATACTGGGAATTTAGTTCATGTCATGATGTCCGCCCGTGTCTTAGGTAGCGACGTCACACGTTGATGCAGTGATCTGCAACTAAGCGTCCGACATACCCGACTGCCCCTCCTCCTCCTCCTCCTCCTCTTCCACCTCATCGTCGTCCTCGTCCTCTTCATCCTCCATTTCCTCGTCGTCATCATCTATACCCCTTACATTTGATATTTGCTCTACTGTTTTCACTGCTGAGATGATTCCAAGTTTGGACATGAAGTCGGCAGCGTATGCCGCAGTAACCGTAGTACACGAAGTAGCACCAGTAGCGACAACTGCGCCAGCGCCAGCGGCAGCAACGCATAAGCTAACTCCCACACCGATAAGTACTTTCGTCGAAACAGGCATTACATCTTGCTTTCGTTTGCAATGTGTTCCTTCCCATTTAGACGGGCATAAACATATGTACGAAGAGTCGTTCCATTTGCAAGTGCCGCCATTTTCGCACATGGCTTAAGCATTCCATAGACCCCCACTTCGCACAACGATAGCCTTTTATTGTATACGTCCATGAAACCTTTGGGAATATGTGTATAGGTAATTTTCACTGTGTTTCCTATGGCAACATTAAGACACCATATATTCACCCAGGCAAAGTAGTAGTATGTGTTATCCACTGCAGCAATAGCATTACATGTTGTGTATGTGTCATGATATGGTCCAACGAAAACAACGTATTTAATCATATTAGTAATGAAATGGTCTACGCGATTCACCATATAAACTTGAGTTACTTCTATATTTTCTCCAAGTTCAACCTTCCACCATGGAGAGGTGATACCGCTGGTAGTTGTTACACACTGGTGCTCAATATTCTCATACCTCATCACATGGTCTCTGTTTCCATCGACAGTATTTGACGCAGCAATCACCGTTCCCTTTGGTCCCGATATTGTTGCATTCTGTCCTCGTGCCCAGTTTTTCCCCTCGCAATTTAACCCAGGCCAGGTCTGTGGACAAAAACACCTGTAAAAACCATTCTCTTTCGGCTCGCAAGTTCCTCCATTACCGCAGGGATTGCTCAAACACGGGGGATCAGAAAAAGGAGACCCATATATGAGCACTTCGCATAGTGCAATAGATTGATTGCGAGATTTATGTATACCTTTCATCAGCAGCACAAGGTATCCCGTGTGACCACTGCAAGAATAATTGTTGCTAGATTGTTCTGAACACATATGGTATTCGCCCTGGGCGTTGTTACCAACGAAAATTGCAAATGTCGGATCCGGTGAATCATATCCGATACTGTCGTAATCGATATGGTTCCGAACAATGGTCACGGTATCTACTTTCACTATTGCTCCTAAATTTACACTCCACCAAGGAGTATACTCTTGTTTGGTAAGGGAGCAAGAACTGTTATCATAATATAACCACCCATCAACAGCATAGGAAGCTTCATACCGTGGTGCATGTTCTGTCGATTGGGATGCATTTTTTCCTGTCGTCCAATCCGTAACGTTTTTTGCACAACGACTTCCAGCGTAGCCTGGTCGGCAAAAACAAACATCGCGCCGAAACGATCTTCCTCCATTCAAGCATGTCCACGATTTGCAGTAGGATATTGACGCTAGCAACGTGAATAAGACCAGTAGCGCGGTCATAGACATAAGATTATTGTTTTCACCCGACTGACGAAGTTCTTGTATAATGACGAGTCAAGTTGTTCGAAATTATTACGGAGCACCCTGGACCGTGAATTTGACAGTCCATTACGTCAGCTGGTACACAATTTTAAATTTATTTTCGCGACGACTTTTGTTTTAATATCGACGTAGCCATAACGTAGCAAATCAGATTACCCAGAATTCCTCTGCCCACGTATCAATCTCCAAACAGAAGCTCTCTTCCGGTCGCGCGCTCCCCTATATAATGCGATTTGTGGTGAACTGGTCACTTAAAATTACAACAACAAATGAGTACTGGCATTTGTAGTAAGTTGGCAACTTTGATGCCCGGCTAAAATAAATAAAATAAAAGTAATAGATAGGCATGGCGACATCAAAAAAGTAAACGACATGAATTGAAATGGGGCGGATTTGTGTATTTTTCACTCTAAAAATGAATAGTCGTCTCTTTTGTCTTTAACAAAGGAAATTACATTTCAAGATAGTATCCGTACACCGACAAACCGTTTTCTAAACCTCCTCCCTGTGTGCTCTCTTATTCTCTTTCTCAATGGAAACCTGCACAGTAGCGTCATCCGAAAATTCGATTACGCTAATGGCTTGGTCCACACAGACTTGTTGAAGATAGTAGACAGGAAGTGGGATACAACATAGCCTTGTGGCACATACACATCCAAGAGGGCCATGCAAGTCATATCTCTAAAATCGTACACCAATACATGAAAATAGAATTCCTGGTTGAACAAACACCCACACGTTTGTGTCTGTGACTCTGACATTATTACACAAATAGGAATGCGAAGTATGGAAATTAGGTTATATAGCAAACTATACTGTAATTACTTCAAAATTAATAAATGTATTAGCATTCCAAATATCGTTAAAAAAATATTGAGTGCAGTTGCGAGCGCGAAAACAGGGCATATCGACAAAAAATAATTTATTTGAATGCATTGAGAACATTCGTTAATGCAAATGGCAAGGATAAAGGTTATATATATGTATGTTAAACATACTAAATACTAATGTTGCTGGGTAACTGCACACGTGGTCAAATCACATTTGGTGTAAGGACTCATTTCACCAGGTATATGTTCTTTTCATATTTACACCCTAGCCACATGTTAATATTATTTTTGATTCTGATAAGTTTTCTTTTGGGAAATAACTAGTACGTATGCTTCAAAACAGGTCGGTAAAGTAGAAGCGTAACTTATATTTCTGATTGGGATTCCTCCGTTAGCTTTTGGTATTATATCGACGCCAACATAAATAAATAAACATTGTGCAAAATATCAGTCTACGAGCCAAGAACGTCCAAATCACGCACATGCAAGTCCCGATCTGTCCGGAGCTGCTCCTTGTGCAACATAGCAAATAGCCTCGGTTACCCAGGCTCCGTGGGGTAGCAGCACTTTTAAGCCCTTCAACTCTGCCAGGGAAGCCAATATTCTGCATTTGTAACCGCAAGGGCGGCCTTACCCTAAACTAGGGTAGAGAAGCTGATTGTTTCTCAGGCCAACTATGAGATAAAATTAAAATAACGATATAGGTTTACAAGATACTGATATCCTATGAAAATATTCAATCAACACTGAACTTATATTAACACAAAAATAAGTATAAATTCAAATTTAGTTTATAAAAATAGAAATAACGGTAGGATTAACCAGTATCCGTGACATGGCAGCATTGTTTAGATCATACGGATAATATTCAAAAGCCGGCTGAAACACCAGACTGTCTTCTCGGCGTAGTTACGCAGCCGACCAACAGTCGGTTAAGCGAGACTATATAGCGAGGGAATTCCGTCCGTATTAGTTTTAGCTCGTCAAACGTTGCTCGTGCCGCTATTATCCCGCGGTAAAAGGCCAGAGGTGTTGTGGGTGTTTCGCAAGATATGGCTGTATCACAAACTGGCTGTGTAACAATACGAAATTATCTCATTAAACCTTCACGGCACATACTCCATTTGTGTGAATCCGTCTTTAAAGGATGTCGCAACTTATTTTGGTAGGATTTATACCATTCCATTTTATATAAATATTCGAGTTGAAATCAACTCATGAAGTCAAGCGACAGTGAATGATGATACCTATTGATATAATTACAGATGCACATTTACAGCACTGACACGTTGGTTAATAAAATGATGTGCTCCTTCGACATTAATGCGAGTCACGGTAAAGCAGCCTTAGCGATGCCCGAACTTAAGTCAGGAGGTGAGACCTATATGCCGCCCCTTCTGACAACATGGGGAGATATGGGTCCGGGTTTAGTGGCCGTAGTTTATTATCACGCAACATATCTGTTCGTTTATAATTGTTCTCATGTTGTTATAATGTCAGTCCATGATTATGTGCTGATAGCTGATTTGTTTTGTGGTTCTTCAGCGCGGATAATAACTTGTTCCTATCGGTGTCGTACTTTGGTTTTCATTGTGTATGCCTACGGCCATGTTGGATCACGGTGACAGGCCCCATATGTTTATTTTTTAGAACGTCTGGTAAAAAAACAGTGGACAATAAATCTAAAAATCAGTTCGGGTTTGCCGTTCACATCATACAAAGTGATTCAGACTTACATTTATATGTAATCACTATACGTTTGTAATATATTGATGTGATGTCCATTAATTTACCTACTAATTACGGTAAAGCAATAGTAAATAATGCTAACTTATACACTATCACCAACCAAATATATACCCCACCCCAAAGACTTAGTGTTGCGCATTCGTGACGTTGCGCAACTCGGAGTGGATTTCATTAATTGTATAATTTTCACGTTTTTTATAAATACTATTAAATACAGAGTGCTAATGCATTATCTAGAACTGATTAATTATGCCATGTTTGTTAAGATAATGCATGATAAAATCGTTATTCGAAATAACACATCAAGGTGTTATTTTAACTCATTTTAAACATTGTCATTAAGTCTCCTATGTCATTCTCGTCAGACCTATTGTTTTCAACAAGAGTGTCAATAGGTATTACTTTCCCTTTGCTTTTGCAAGCAACATAACGAGACACTTGGAATTTAGCGCAGGAAAAGCTACGAACGCGTGCATTTGCTAGCAACACGCAACTCGTAACTGATTATGTACTTTCTGGTAATTGTGGCACCGTCATGCTTAATGGTTCCAAAAGTGTGACACCCATCTTCAAAACGAAAGTGGTAGCAGGGGATGTCGATGGAATAGGCATGCGTTTTGTGCAAAAGTGGACAAAAGGGATCTCATCAGATGTTGAAATTGGCCGGTGCTGTTCTCATGGCCAGGGATTTTCGTAGAAATCTCTGTTGGTACTGGCTGAATGTTTCACCTTTAAGAAACGGATGGTGCTGAATGAAATACATTGTATCCACCACCAGAACAGTGGAGTTGTCAGATGATGGTAATTTCTCCTCCATCTTCAACTGAGTCAAATTCAGCACAGCTGTCAACCATCCTGCTTACAGCCATGACGCATCGGTCCATTTAAATAAACAAAACAAATCTTGCGGTACCTGAGAACATTCATATTTTTTCTCCGATGATTTCCTCAAGATTGACATATTCATATTGACAGCTTTCAGTTGAAGAAGGCATATCAGCAGGACAGCTTCGTTGACCACCTGTCACCTACGCTTCTGTGACACAGTCTGTCGCCTCGTGTCCAGCTACTGCTCTTCGGCATATTACTATCTGCGCCTGATCAGCAGAATCCGACACCTGCTGACCCGAGACGCGTGCCATGCCGCAATACGTTGTCTTGTGCTGAGTCGCCTCGACTACTGCAATGGTTTACTCGGTGGACTGAACACTGGACTAACCAACCGACTCCAACAAGCACAAAACTCGGCCGCTCGCGTTATCAACCGTGTCAGACGGCGATATCACATCACACCGAGTCTGCGATCGCTGCATTGGCTGCCGATCAATATGAGAATAACATTCAAGATCTGTACTTGCATGTATAAGATCCTGCATGGTTTGGCCCGGACTACCTCAATTGTGCGATAGCTTGCAACGCGCCTACTCGTGTATTGCGATCAGCGAGTGACGCAACATTGCTCGCAGTGACGGTGCCGAGGAGAACGGTCGGAAGGTGCAGCTTTGCAGTGGCAGGTCCAACCATGTGGAACAGCTTGCCTAAGAGTGTGAGAACAACTGAGACGCTGGCAGCTTTCCGAAAACAATTAAAAACTCACTTATTTCGTTTACACTACCTGCCTTGATGATACTGATTTGTATTCTATGACGCTGCTTGGTTTTGAATTGTTCGGTTTTGAATTGTATTTTTACACACTAATTTATTGTTTTATAATTATTTATCTTAGCTTATTTATTTATTTTTACTTACTTATTGCTCTTATATTACTTATTCATTTAAATTAGATTACTGAATTCATCTTATCTTATGCATTTAATTAGTCTATATTTTAGAATTGGTCAACACGTCATAGTAATGTGTTTTTATTAATCTTAACTTATTTACTTATTTATCTTAGCTTATTTATTGTTATCTTACCTTATGTATTTAGTTAATTTATATTTTAGGTTAGTGAACACATCGTATTAATGTGAAGCGCTTTGATTGATATTTAGTCAGCTAAAAAGTGCTATATTAAGCAATGGAATTATTATTATTATAGAATGCAGTATGTCTAGTTTTGCAAAGCTGACGTCTCTGTCGAAGTTTACTAACACGTAGGGGACATTATTCCTGGTGACAATAGTATAAAAAATATGTGGTAGAACCCACATATCTGAAATATTTACAAATTATGATATAAGGTTTATTTGCTACATCTATAGCAGATATAATATTTATACTGTAGATGGTCTTAAAGTAAAAGGTCACAATAGCTGTTTTGCGTGGAGTACCGACGTCACAAAAGTGAACCAGTATTCCCCATACACTATAATATCTATATATTGTTTTCCTCAACTGCCTATCAACTATTTTAACATAATTCGCCATTTTAGGATAAAAAGGTGCAAACGACGAAAAAATTGTCTGGCGAGACAGGTCGATAAAGAAAATAACTGATTGGTTTAGACCTCGATGATTGGAATTCCAATGAAAACCGCTGTCAGATATGCGCAATGATACATTTAAACAAGACGTTTCCGGCATGCCGCATTGCCACCGTTTTTCGTCTGTAGTCATCGTTTTCATCGTCGTCTTGACTTATGTGGTATGTTTCGTAAACCTAACTCTGTGTCATAAAATCGTTGAGATGTATGTGTTTAGACGTAAAGGCAAAATCGCAGCACACGAATTCCGCTGCAATGTTAAATGCACGTCTTTGACTACGAGTATTGTAACATCGATGGTGTTTGACTTGGGCTTGGCTGCCATACATGGCTACTTTAGAGCGCAGTGGCTCAGGGGTAGACCTCCGGACTTTTGACTAAGAGAACCCGGGTTCGAATCCTGTGCTGCGGTGTTAAAACCTTGGGCAAGTTTTTTCACTCTACATTGCCCCAGTTCACTCAGCTGTATAAATGAGTACCTGGCAATAGACAGTGGTGGATATGTGTACGCGCAGCCTTTCGCGCATTAATTGTAGCATGTGGCTGGATGCTTCCCAGAGAAGTTGAGATGGTATTTGATTGAACAGGTCTGCCGGGGAAGTAATGTGTAAAAGCGCTGTGAGCAGTCATGTGGACTCGTTACTGCGCTATATAAAAACTTACCTTTACGTTTTATTTTACTCAGCCTTCTTCTTTCAGTAATCTACTACCGTAAAATATGCAGATTTCATAGATGGTGCGGGTTAAAATAAGCGGGCACGATACTTTAAGCACTGCCTTATTCAGTGCTGTCAAGACTCCAGGCACTGCTTCAGAGGGAGCATTTACTATTTTGACTGTTAGTTTGTTCCAAGACCAACGTTCTATTCACTGTTGGGGCTACAAAGAAGGAGTGTTCATAGTCTCAGGCTATGCCATAGGCTTGTACCCGAGAATGTTCGTTCATTGATGTAGCGTATGGCTTATGGCTATGCGCACAACAGTAATATGTTCTGTGACACTGTGAGTGCACGCTAGCGGGGTGTATGTAAACTAAGTTCGTGTAGCATTTTGTACATCATAGTGAACCTGGATTTAGTGAGCCTAGCTGAATGTCTATGCCTATGGTATTCTGCGGACTGCCAATTCAGTCTTTGGTTCATTGCAGTTGGACTAGTGTGGCGCCGCTAGTCACTGTATAGAGTTATACGTTATGTACATATCTGGCAGCGTGTATGCGCTTGTGTGTTGAACAGTCATGTTGTTTGGAATGATTCATCATCACCCAATTAATGTGTCCTATAATATAACAAGGGTGTTGCACATTAATTGCATGTAATGTGCGAGCTGAGCATTTGCAAGACTTTTACTACCCTTGCACTGTGTATTGGGTGTGGCTTGGTGTTCTGTTCTTCTTAAGCAATACTGAGGATTATTATTCTAACTTGCACAACTTTATGCGGTGACCCTTCATTTGGGCCGATAAAATCCGTTTTTGGACGGGTAGAAACATCAGTTGACGTGTGATGTGGACGGGTAGAAAAGAAGGAACAACACAATTTTTATAAATCATAGATATTGTCAGTGATGCCTTGAAGTGTGTTCCACCCGTATGTTTGTGCCTTATTTTAGGTCATAAAATACATCAGAACTGGCTTGTCTTGATATCAGTTAATAGTTTTCATCCAAAAACGTGTGACTGGCAAATATGTCCACGAGATTCTCAAGATGTGCACAATATGACAAACCACTGCTAATAGTTACATCATCTGCAACAGGAAGCAATGTTGATATTTATTGGCATATGCATCCAACATATATTTGTTATTAAACAGTTCCGCCATTTTGTCATTCATTATTTTCGAAGTAATCATAATCATAATCGTCGCATTTCTATAGCGCTGTTCCAACGTTCGTTGCTCACAGCGCTGTACAGAATGTTCTTGTAAATAAATAAGTCTCTAATTTTACTTTAAACGTAGCAGTGGACATAGGTGACAATGTCAGATGATGCGGTAGTGCATTCCATAGACTTGGGGCTGCCACGCTGAAAGCTCTGTCACCCCAGCGACGCCTTGTGCGTGGCACACACAATAAACTGTGTTCGCTGGAGCGCAGCGACCTAACCGGCTGGCGTCGGCTTACACAGTGTGCAATGTAGTCAGGTGCTTGGCCATTCAGTGCTCGGTGAGTGAGTAGCAGGATCTTGAACTCAACTCGCACCGCTATCGGCAGCCAGTGTAACTTCTTTAGCAATGGTGTAGCATGGCTATATCTCATAGCGCCGTCGATCAAGCGGGCTGCCCAGTTTTGTATTTTCTGAAGCCGTTGCGTTTGCTTCAGAGGCAGTCGATAGAGCTGTGCATTGCCAATATCCAGTCTGCTTGTTACAAATGCATGAACAATTTGCTCTGTCGCTGCTGCTGTCAGATACCGTCTGATCCTCGAGATGTTGCGGAGGTGGAATATGGCTGACTTGCATACAGCAGTCACGTGGGACTCCATCGTCATCTCAGCATCAAACTGCACACCGAGATTTCGAACAGAGTCAGTCACCCTAACCACACAGTCACCAACACGTAACGATTGCAGCCTGAATTTCTTCAGCTGTTGAGCTGAACCGTATACGATTACTTCCGTTTTCGAATCATTCAATTTCAAGGAGTTTGTCTTCATCCAACTCCTGATTTCTGTAACACATTGTTCAATGGTCTCAACAGCCGCGTCAATGTCCTCCTGGTGGGGTTTCACTGTGATGTAAATTTGCGAGTCGTCAGCATAAAAGTGCGACAGCAAGTTGTTGTTCCGAATGATTTTTGATACTGGTGCTGCATAGATAGAAAACAACTGCGGACCAAGTACCGAACCTTGAGGAACCCCACACGTAAGGGGGCGAGCAGGTGACGTAGAACCATTAATGTGGACAGCTTGAACTCTGTCACTCATATACGATTTAAACCACTTAAGTGCAGTTTGGCCCACTCCAACATCATGTGTCAGTCTATGCAACATGACATTGCGGTCCGCAGTATCAAATGCAGCCGACAAATCCAGTAGTAACATGATGACAATGTTCTGGTTGTCCATTGCACGCAGGATGTCATTCTGAACACAGACAAGGGCCGTCTCGACGCTGTGGTTTGGCTTGTACGCAGACTGGTTGGGCACGCAGAGATTACACTCAGACATGTGAGCCGACAGTCTCGCGTCTTCGACAAGTATGGCAGATTGGACACAGGTCTGTAGTTGTTCAATATGTCTTTATCTAGGCCTGGCTTCTTGATTATAGATCGTACGTGTGCTCTCTTCAAGTGAGAAGGCATTACTCCTGTTCTCAGAGACATTTTAACAATGGTGGTGAGAACAGGTATAATGTCGGGCGCACAGTCTCTAAGCAGCCATGTTGGTATGGGATCAAGTTCACATGATTTAACCGGCGATGACTTCAACAGTATTCCGATTTCAGTTTCAGTGGCTGGCTCAAATGCATTCAGTAAGCATGTTTGGGATTCACCATCAGTGTAGATGTCTCCGTTGCTAACATTTGGAGTGAATTCACACCGGATTTTCGAGATTATTTCAGAGAAAAAATCTGAAAACTGCTCTGCAAGCGCATCGAATGAGTCACATGTCGGAAGTGGAGTGTCATGATCGGTGTGTAGGAGCTTGGCGACAATCTTGAACAGCTTTTTCTGGTCACCATATGCATCAGCGATTTGACTCATGTGGTATTTCAATTTCGCACGGAGTATGGATGACGTAACAAGCTGACGCTGAAGGCAGTAAGCCAGCCTGTCACATTCTAGTCCGGTTGTTCTCCATCTTCGTTCCAGCTGGCGTCTCAAACACTTAGTTGCTCGTATGCTGTCGTTATACTACGGTGTGTGTGGTCGTACAGTCACTGTGCCTGTTGTTAGTGGTGCATGTTTGTCAACAATAGCTTCAATGGTTTCATTGTACGTTTCAACAGCATAGTTCGTGTCAGACATGTGCTTTGACAGTAGCAACGATCGGATGTCCTCACATAACGCTGTGGTACTGATACGTTTGTAGCATCGAGTCGTCGTTGTTACTTGGGTGTTAGGTGGTTTCGTAAGTCGCAGTGTGCAATGAATTGCCGAATGGACTGACATGTGCGGAATGTAATGTAATGTATCTTATGTTTAATTAGCGTTATCCAACTACGTTATATATCACATAATTAAGTTCGTATTGATACTTAACATCAGTCTCAGCAGGATTTCCTGTCAATCTGGTAGTAATGCAAAACTTATATGAAATACACAATGTCACCGTGAACTTGGGCTTTATGTGGGATAAACGTCTAGCCAATCACACTGTTTTGTTGGTGAATCGTCGATTAGTATATAATTGTGTATTTTAAGAAGAGTACGCCATAACAATATACATCATCGGGAAGAAATACCAACTGGTTTTATTGTTTTTATTCCATGTGCCAGTCGCGGTTCTGTATCCATTGGCAAGATAATGTTTTAAGCAAACCTACCAACTTCACATTTGGGATACATTTATAGCTGACAGTCTCCGGAATATGTTTCATCCTGTAGCGACCGATGGTAGTACAATATGTCCCCATTCCAGATATACTGGGAATTTAGTTCATGTCATGATGTCCACACGTGTCTCGGGTAGCAACGTCACACGTCTGTGCAGCAGATTATGCATATATATATATATATATATATATATATATATATATATATATATACAAACCCGTCCGACATCGCAAACTCCTCGTCCTCCTCCTTTTCCTTCTCGTCAGCACATCAACACAATAATTAACAATGTTAGCTACATTTCGATGCGTTAATTTTGCCGTCTTCTTCAGCAAAGAAAACGCGATCTGATACTAAGCGTCCAATATAGCCAACTGCTCCTCATCCTCCTCATCCTCATCCTCCTCCTCCTCATCATCATCATCATCATCCTCTTCTTCAGAATCCATCGCCGTTACAGAGGTTAGTCCCGATGCTGTTTTCATTGCCGTGACAACTCCAAGTTTGGAAACAAAGTCGGCAGTATACGCCGCAGTAACCGTTGTACACCAAGTACTACTAGTAGCGGCAACTGCGCCAGCGCCAACGGCTGCAACGCCTAATGTAACTCCCACACCGATAAGTACTTTCGTCGCAATAGGCATCGTCTTTACATATTTTGTTCGTTCGCAGTTTGTTCCATTCCATTTCCATTTAGACGGGCATAAACATATGTACGAAGTGTCGTTCCATTTGCAAGTGCCACCATAGTCGCATGGATTGCTCAAGCATGGATCAATCGTTTCACAATTTGAACCAGTCGAATTAGGATGGCAGACACATGTGTACAAAGTGTCATTCCACTTACAAGTGCCACCATTGTAGCATGGATTGCTTTTGCATGGATCAGTAGTTTCACAATTTGTACCAGTTGAATTAGCTTGACAAGAACATTCATAAGACCTTATGTTCTCAGTATTCCCAACCAGATGACACGTTCCTCCGTTACTACATGGACTGCTCGCGCATGGCTTAAGAATTCCATAGACCTCCACTTCGCACAACGATAGCCTTTGGTTGTAAATGTCTGACCAGCTTTTGGCAATATGTGTGTAGGTAATTTTCACTGTGCTTCCTATGACAACATGACGACACCAGGTATTCATCCAAGCAAAGTCGTAGTGTATGTTGTCCACTGTAGCAATATTACGGGCACTACATGTTGTGTATGTGCCATTATATGGTCCAACGACAACAACGTATTTAAGCATATTTGTGATGAAATTGTCTACACGATTCACCATAAAAACCTGTGTCACTTCTACAATGTTTCCAAGTTCAACCTTCCACCATGGAGAAGTTATACCGCTGGTAGTTGTTACACACTGGTGGTCAATATTCTCATACCTCATCACATGGTCTCTGTTTCCATCGACAGTATTTGACGCTGCAATCACCGTTCCCTTTGGTCCCGATATTGTTGCATTCTGTCCTCGTGCCCAGTTTTTCCCCTCGCAATTTAACCCAGGCCAGGTCTGTGGACAAACACACCTATAAAAACCATTCGCTTTCGGCTCGCAAGTTCCTCCATTGCCGCAGGGTTTGCTCAAACACGGGGGATCAGAAAAAGGAGACCCATATATGAGCACTTCGCATAGTGCAAGAGATTGTTCGCGACGTTTATGTATACCTTTCAGCAGCAGGACAAGGTATCCCGTGTGACCACAAGAATAATCGTTGCTAGATTGTTCTGAACACATATGGTATTCGCCCTGGGTGTTGATACCAACGAAAATTGTAAATGTCGGATCCGGTGAATCATATCCGATACTGTCGTAATCGATATCATACCGAACAGTGGTCACGATATCTACTTTCACTATTGCTCCTAAATGTACCCTCCACCAAGGAGTATATTCTTGTTTGGTAAGGGAGCAAGAACTGTTCTCATAATATAACCACCCATCAACAGCATAGGAAGCTCCAAACTGTGGTTCATGATTTGTCGATTGGGATGCGTTCTTTCCTGTCGTCCAGTCCGTAACGTGTTCTGCGCAACGACTTCCAGCGTGGCCTGGTCGGCAAAAACAAACATCGCTCCCAAACGATCTTCCTCCATTCAAGCATGTCTGCGATTTGCAGCAGGATATTGACGCTAGCAACGTGAATAAGACCAGTAGCGCGGTCATAGACATAAGATTGCTGTTTTTACCCGACTGACGAAGCTCTTGTATAATGACGAGTCATGTTGTTCGAAATTATTACGAAGCACCATGGACCGTGAATTTGAGACCATTGGTCAATTGTCCGTTACGTCAGCTGTTACACAATTTTAAATTCATTTACGTGACGACATTTGTTTTAAAATCGACGAAGCCATAACGTAGCAAATCAGATTACCCAGAATGCCTCTGCCCACATATCAATCTCCAAACAGAAGCTCTCTTCCGATCGCGCGCTCCCCTATATAAAGGCGAATTATATAATTGAACACGAAATATAATAGTTTTGATTATTACTCAGCAATTAACGGCGCCGCGCCTGTGGAACCACTTGCTAGACAGTCTGCGTCATATAGATTCATTTGAACTTTTTATGTCGAATTTAAATACACATCTTTTTAAAGCCGCATTTATAAATTACTTGTAGTTTTTTTTTGTCACAATTAATTTATTTTTAACCGTAATTATAGTTTCCCTAACTATTTTAGTGTATTGTTTTAATATCTTATTACTATAATATATATATATATATATATATATATATATATATATATATATATATATATATATATATATACATATATATATATGTGTGTGTGTGTGTGTGTGTGTGTATTTTTTACTAATTATTTATTTTACATATTTATTTATTGCTGATAAGTTTAGCTGATACACTATGAGTTTTAGAAACTATATTTTATTAATTATTTATTATCATTTAAACACCTTGACTTTGTAATTGATTAATCATAATCATATTTTATACATGTATATGTTACAAATGTTGTATGTACGCGCCTCTGAGCAGAAAGTTTTCTGGATATACGGCGGTTTATAAATAAAAATTATTATTATTATTATTAATGCGATTTCTGGTGAACTGGTCACTTAAAATTACAACAACAAATGAGTACTGGCATTTGTGATAAGTTGGCAGCTTTGATGCCACGCTAAAATAAATAAAATAAAATAAAAAGTAATAGATAGGCATGGCGACATGAAAGTAAACGGCATGTATTGAAATGGGGCGGATTTGTGTATTTTTCATTCTAAAAATTAATAGTCATGTTTTTTATCTTTAAAATGTCAAGATAGTGTCCGTACACCAACAAACCGTTTTCTAAGCCTCCTCCATGTGTTCCCTCTTAATCTCTTTCTCAATGGAAACCTACACAGTAGCGTCATCCGAAAATTCGGTTACGCTAATGGTCCACACAGACTTGTTGAAGATAGTAGACAGGAAGTGGGATACAACATAGCCTTGTGGCACATACACATCCAAGAGGGCCATGCAAGTCAAATCTCTAAATTCGTACACCAATACATGAAAATATAATTCCTGGTTGAACAAACACCCACACGTTTGTGTCTGTGACTCTGACATTATTACACAAATAGGAATGCCAAGTACGGAAATTAGGTTATATAGCAAACTGTACTGTAATTACTTCAAAATTAATAAATGTATTAGCATTCCAAATATCGTAAAAAAAATATTGAGTGCGAAAAAAGGGCATATCGACACAAAATTATTTATTTGAATGCATTGAGAACATTCGTTAATGCAAATGGCAAGGATAAAGGTCATATATGTATGTTAAACATATTAAATACTAATGTTGCTGGGTAACTGCACACATGGTCAAATCACATTTGGTGTGAGGGCTCATTTCACCAGTTATATGTTCTTTTCATATTTACACCCTAGCCACGTGTTAATATTATTTTTGATTCTGATAAGTTTTCTTTTGGGAAATAACTATTCCGTATGCTTCAAAACAGTTCGGTAAACTAGAAGCGTAACTTACATTTCTGATTGGGATTCCTCCGTTAGCTTTTGGTATTATATCGACGCCAACATAAATAAATAAACATTGTGCAAAATATCAGTTAGCAGATCTACGAGCCAAGAACGTCCAAATCACGCACATGCAAGTCCCGATCCGTCCGGAGCTGCTCCTTGTGCACCATAGCAAATAGCCTCGGTTACCCAGGCTCCGTGAGGTGGCAGCACTTTTAAGCCCTTCAACTCTGCCAGGGAAGCCAATACTCTGCATTTGTAACCGCAAGGGTGGCCTTACCCTAAATTAGGGTAGAGAAGCTGATTGGTTCTCAGGCCAACTATAGGATAAAATTAAAATAACGATATAGGTTTACAAGATACTGATATCCTATGAAAATATTCAATCAACACTGAACTTATATTAACACAAAAATAAGTCTAAATTCAAGTTTAGTTTATAAAAATAGAAATTACGGTAGGATTAACCAGTATCCGTGAGATGGCAGCATTGTTTAGATCATACGGATAATATTCAAAAGCCGGCTGAAACACCAGACTGTCTTCTCGGCGTAGTTACGCAGCCGACCAACAGTCGGCTAAGCGAGACTATGTAGCGAGGGAATTCCATCCGTATTAGTTTTAGCTCGTCAAACGTTGGTCGTGCCGCTATTATCCCGCGGTAAAAGGCCAGAGGTTTTGTGGGTGTCTCGCAAGATATGGCTGTATCACAAACTGGCTGTATAACAATACGAAATTAGCTCATTAAAACTTCACGGCACATAATCCATTTGTGTGAATCCGTCCTTAAAGGATGTCGCAACTAATTTTGGTAGTATTTATACCATTCCATTTTACATAAATATTCGAGTTGAAATCAACTCATGAAGTCATGCGACAATGAATAATGGTAACATCCAAGCCAGTGTGGGTTTATGTGGCTGATACCTATTGATATAAGTACAGATGCACATTTACAGCACTGACACGTTGGTTAATAAAATGATGTTCTCCGTCGACATTAATGGGAGTCACGGTAAAGCAGCCTTAGCGATGCCCGAACTTAAGTAGGGAGGTGAGACCGATATGCCGCCCCTTCTGACAACATGGGGAGATAGGGGTCCGGGTTTAGTGGCCGTAGTTTATTATCACGCAACATACCTGTTCGTTTATAATTTGTCTCATGTTGTTATAATGTCAGTCCATGATTATGTGCTGATAGCTGATTTGTTTTGTGGTTCTTGAGCGCAGTTAATAATTATTTCCTATCGGTGTCGTATTTTGGTTTTCATTGTGTATGCCTACGGCCATGTTGGATCACGGTGACAGGCCCCATATGTTTATTTTTTAGAACGTCTGGTAAAAAAAAACAGTGGACAATAAATCTAAAAATCAGTTCGGGTTTGCCGTTCACATCATACAAAGACATTATTACACAAATAGGAATGCCAAGTACGGAAATTAGGTTATATAGCAAACTGTACTGTAATTACATCAAAATTAATAAATGTATTAGCATTCAAAATATCGTAAAAATATATTTAGTGCAGTTGCGAGCGCGAAAACAGGGCATATCGACACAAAATAACTTATTTGAATGCATTGAGAACATTCGTTAATGCAAATGGCAAGGATAAAGGTCATATATGTATGTTAAACATATTAAATACTAATGTTGCTGGGTAACTGCACACGTGGTCAAATCACATTTGGTGTAAGGGCTCATTTCACCAGTTGTATGTTCTTTTCATATTTACACCCTAGCCACGTGTTAATATTAGTTTTGATTCTGATAAGTATTCTTTTGGGGAAGAACTAGTAGGTATGCTTCAAAACAGGTCAGTAAACTAGAAGCGTAACTTATATTTCTGATTGGGATTCCTCCGTTAGCTTTTGGTATTACATCGACGCCAACATAAATAAATAAACATTGTGCAAAATATCAATTAGCGGACCTACGAGCCAAGATCGTCCAAATCACGCACGTGAAAGTCCCGATCCGTACGGAGCTGCTCCTTGTGCACTATAGCAAGTAGCCTTGGTTACATAAGTTCCGTGAGGTGGCAGCACTGTTAAGCCCTTCAACTCTGCCTGGGAAACCAAAGCTCTGCATTTGTAACCGACAGGGCGGCCTTACCCTAAATTAGGGTAGAGAAGCTGATTGTTTCTCAGGCCAACTATGAAATACAATTAAAATAACGATATGTGTTTACAAGATAATTATATCCTATGAAAATATCCAACACTGAACTTACATTAACACAAATATAAGTAAAGAATTCAAATTTGCAGTTGTTAAAATATAAGAATTACGGCAAGATTAAGCGGTATCCGTGAGGTGGCAGCATTGTTTAGACCCAGACGGATAGCATACCAATTCAATAAGGATACTATTTTATCAAATAATGCTGAATTATAGAAACTATTCAAAATTAAACTTATATTAATACAACATAAGTCGTGGAAAATCTGTCTACAGAGAAAGACGTCTTCTCAACCTGTGGGAAGCATGTGCTGTACTCACGTGTCCATCAAGATGTCTCGGCCTTGGCACCATGCACGAAGAGGCGGATACGCGCATGTTACTGCACGCCAAGGATGCGGCCAAAAAAAACCATCGGCGGATCATGCTGCGAACAATGGATACAGTCGTTGTCGTCCTGGCTGTCTCCACTGTTGTGTCAATGGAGAAAACACAGCTGTGGATAACGTTTGGCACGGGTAAACACCTGAGCTACATACCAGCTCATGAAATTGCCACCTCTTTGGGTGCGGAGAAAGCACAAGCCCTTCCCATGTTCCACGCCTTCACCGGTTGTGACACAGTCTCGTTGTTTGCTGGGAAAGGCAAAAAGACAGCCTTCAACACGTTGAGGTCATTCAATGCTGCAACGGAGGTCTTCGCTAGACTTGTCACACGACCGACAAGTTTGGACAATGTCTGCATGGCTGTACTCGAGTCATACGTGGTGCTTATGTATGACTACTGTGGATTCAACCAGGAAGCACATGTTCATGTCAAAAGCCAGATCTATCGACGCCATTCCACCAACCAGAGCTGCACTGCTGCAGCATGCAAGACGAGCAACATACTAGGGTGGCATGTATGGGGTCAGGCCCAGGTCCGAGATCCAGATCTTCCTTCTCCAGAGTTCTGGGGATGGAGCAAGAATCCGACGCGAGGATGGGAACCGATGTGGACGTTACTCCCAGAAGCGGCCGTGTCCTGCTCAGAGGTGTTAAGATGCGGCTGTAAGAAGGGATGCAGAGGGCTGTGCAAATGTGTGAAAGCTAATCTGATGTGCACGTCACTGTGCCACTGCAGACATGCCACATTTTTTGGATGGCAATCCGTATTTTTGACCTAAAATTCTGTAAGAATCCGTATCAATCCATATCACTAATCAGATCTTCCAGTTAACAGGCCTAAGTTATTAAGGCCATTTCAAAACGTATGTGTATGTGTTTGGAATGTCATTCTGCACCACTCCCGCTAAAAATAAGTCAGATATATATATATATATATTATTGTGTTTTAAATCAATGTAATGCCGTCGAGTCTAAGTAAATAAGTCGATGTCATAAGGCGCGAGCAGTTAAATTAGCGCAGCCCAGACACATCGGGGCCTCAAACACCGGGTTTGTCAAAGGCGATGTGCGTGTGCATTGCGTAGTCAAAAAAAAACAATTAGCCATATTTTATAAATTTTGACTTAAAACAAATATATCTGCATTATCTAAAATAAAATAAAAAGTTAATGATGTAGCCTTATATTTGGGGACATATTCGCAAATCGCAAGACATCGCCTTTGCGGTCGTGATACGTCTGGGGAGCGCTATACATGTATTGCTCACGCCCAGTGACATCGGCTTATGATATTTACGTGGTCTCGACGACATTAAATTGATATAAAACACAATTTTTTTTTACTTGATATCCGACTTCGTTTTAGTGGGTTTTAGTAGAATATATGACATTCCAAAAACATCCACATCGAAAAAACGTGGTAAAACCGTTTTGGAAAGGCCCGACATTTTAGTTCATTTCAGCACGTTTAAACTGCATACCGCAAAACAGACAGTGTCATCAAATAATAAAAAAAATTCTCAGCAGTTCGCGCGTATATCGAAGTTTCACTGGCAAGCGTCAACATCTTGAAATCAGAAATACAGGCGGTTTCGCCGCGTCGAGCTCCATTTCCTGTACTGCTTTTCATAATCATCACGCGCCTGCCACGCGCCCCGTTCCCACCCGTTGAGCCACCTGCCGCAGTTTTCACTCAGAACAAATTTACCAGCGCGCCATATATTACGCGCTACAATAAACTAATCGGTGGTTTAGTTCGTTCGTTTCGAATTTATTTACTTAGTCACTAACAGTAAACGATTATTCCATTGTGCTGTAGTGTTGTGACGCATACAAGGATATAATGTGGTTAAAAATAATGTCTCCGTAAATTTAGTTAAACTCCGTATCAAAATGGAGTACGGCCGTATCACTTAAAAAACGGCCAAAATCGGTATCGGATACGGGTAAACCGTATCATGTGGCATGTCTGCCACTGCTGTGGCAACTGTGAACACAGTGATCACTATTAAGATGTGATGTCTACTGTCTAGCAGCTGTTCAGTGTCTATCAGAGTTATTGTTTTGTTCAGAACTGTATGTATTTGGAATTACCAAATTGTTTTGTTAATGTTTCTAGTCCATTTTACATCGATATATCTGCCATTGTATCACATTTGCCAACTGTGAAGGCTTCAATTAAATAACATAGTAATCATACACGAATGATGGAACTTTGTGTAATATTAATTATGTCACTCAGTTGTATATTATATATATGTTAGGTTGTTTTTTTGTATTGGTGGCTTTTAGCAGTGAGTCGAATCTGTGTATTTTCACCATTTTGTTTAAGATGGGATGTCTAGCAGCAGTTGCGTATTCGGCAATTGTGAACACAGTGATCATTATTAAGATGTGATGTCGAGCAGCAGTTCAGTGTCTATCAAATTTATTGTTTTTGTTCACAACTGTATGCGTTTGGAATTACCAAATGTGTTTGTTAATGTTTCTAGTCCATTTTATATCAGTTTGTCAGTCATTGTATGGGATTGTGTAAAGTGTGAAGGCTTCAATTGGATAATGTTGCAATAATACAGGAGTGATAAATATCTAGATAGTTTATTACTAACTGTAGAATCCAGAAGGCGTAGAAAGTAGAAAATAAAACATTACACTTACATTCAAGCCTATGTGATTTATCAATGGAGGCGATGCATTTATTTCTCTTTCTACAGTTTTACGGTAGCCATAAAACAACAAACCTACATGTAGTATCAACATATGGGGGATGACGAAGACTAATCCTACTGGCAATATATTACTGATATGTTTATTTTTTAGAACGTCTGGTAAAAAACAGTGGACAATAAATCGAAAAATTTGTTCGGAGTTGCCGTTCACATCATACAAAGTGATTCAGACTTACATTTATATGTAATCACTATACGTTTGTAATATATTGATGTGATGTCCATTCATTTACCTACTAATTAAGGTAAAGCAATAGTAAATAATGCTAAAGTTATACACTATCACCAACCAAATATATACCCCACCCCAAAGACTTAGTGTTGTGCATTCGTGACGTTGCGCAACTCGGAGTGGATTTCATTAATTGTATAATGTTCACGTTTGTTTTATAAACACCATTAAGTACGGAGTGCTAATGCATTATCTAGAACTGATTAATTATGCCATGTTTGTTAAGACAATGCCTGATAAAATCGTTATTCGAAATAACACATCAATGTGTTATTTAAACTCATTTTAAACATTGTCATTAAGTCTCCTATGTCATTCTCGTCAGACCTATTGTTTTCAACAAGAGTGTCAATAGGCATTACTTTCCCTTTGCTTTTGCAAGCAACATAACGAGACACTTGGAATTTAGCGCAGGAAAATCTACGAACGCGTGCATTTGCTGGCAACACGCAACTCGTAACTGATTATGTACTTTCTGGTAATTGTGGCACCGTCATGCTTAATGGTTCCAAAAGTGTGACATCCATCTTCAAAACGAATGTGGTAGCAGGGGATGTCGATGGAATAGGCATGCGTTTTGTGCAAAAGTGGACAAAATGGATCTCATCAGATGTTGAAATTGGCCGGTGCTGTTCTCATGGCCAGGGATTTTCGTAGAAATCTCTGTTGGTACTGGCTGAATGTTACACCTTTAAGAAACGGATGGTGCTGAATGAAATACATTGTATCCACCACCAGAACAGTAGAGTTGTCAGATGATGGTAATTTCTCCTCCATCTTCAACTGAGTCAAATTCAGCACAGCTGCTAACCATCCTGCTTACAGCCATGACACATCGATCCATTTAAATAAACAAAACACATCTTGCGGTACCTGAGAACAATCATATTTATTCTCCGATGATTTCCTCAAGATTGACATATTCCCCAACAGCTTTCAGTTGAAGAAGGCGTATCAGCAGGACAACTTCGTTAATCACCTGTCACCTACGCTTCTGTGACACAGTCTGTTGTCTAGAATGCAGTATGTCTAGTTTTGCAAAGTGTACGTCTCTGTCGAAGTTTACTAACACGTAGGGGGAATTATTCCTGGTGATAATAGTATAAAAAATATGTGGTAGAACCCACATATCTGAAATATTTACAAATTATGATATAAGGTTTATTTGCTACATCTATAGCAGATATAATATTTATACTGTAGATGGTCTTAAAGTAAAAGGTCACAATAGCTGTTTTGCGTGGAGTACCGACGTCACAAAAGTGAACCAGTATTCCCCATACACTATACAATGTTTTCCTCAACTGCCTATCAACTTATTTTAACATAATAGGCCATTTTAGGATACAAAGGTGCAAAAGAGGAAACATTTGTCCACTACCGTAAAAACTCTCAACAAACGTACTCTTACGAGTACCCGCACTAAAAACCCTGCATTCATCGCTGAACAACCAGCGGATGAAAGGCAAAATGCCAAACCTCATGTACTGAACTAATGCAGGGAAAAGCGTCAAATAATTAAAAACTGTGTACGTCAGATTCGTGAGTGATGGTGCACAAGCGTACACGAAGAACAACAATAACGGATATACACACAACCAATTAAGCCACAACTTAAGGCAGACTGCATCATGTGCAGACATATAGAAATTGTTGTAGTTTACAAGTGCACACGTAAGACATGAACACACAATGTAGCATCAAATCTGTAAAGGAGACACACCAGTCGAGAAACAGGGAGGGCGGGCGGGAAATTTCGTTAAAACCAACAGAGGTACCGACAAACCCTGTTGCCAAGCGGAACTGCCGGTTCGAGGTCACCGGCCAGGTGGCTGTCACAGTGCCCTCTCCTGCCCGGGGCTGGGCGACGGCAAACGTTGACCTTAGGTGGCCTCCATTCGTTTCGTGTGCCTAGCTTCATTCAGGGCTGGCCTCAAAATTATATTGCATCCCCCTGGACACAATACACTTTTTGCGTGCCTGCGCCCTTCCCGCTCATAAGTGTGCTCTTAATACTCCGGAATAAACTACAGCTGGGCCTGCCTCTGTTTGGTATTTTGTGTCTTATTGATCTACCGTAAACAGAGCCAGGCCCAGCTGTAGTTTATTAGGGAATATTAGGGCACACATACGAACGGGAAGGGCGCAGGCACGCAAAAACTATATTGTGTCCAGAGGGATGCAATATAATTTTGAGGCCAGCCCTGAATGAAGCCGGGCCTACGATACGAATATAGGACACCTAATGTCACCGTCGGCCGTCGCCGAGCCCGAGGGGCAGCCATCTGGCCGGTCACCTCGAACGAGCAGTTCCGCTGTATTCGTTGACAATGCAACAGGGCTCATATGCATGTCACCAGACTAGCTTAGGCGCCGCACTACCCTCAGACTAACTGTGCCGTGGCCTAGCGAGTGATTCAGTCGGTATGCATGAACTGGTCGCAGCGCGATTTAGCCGCCGCATAGTTGGTCTGCGGACCGTGATTCTGAGAGTCAATTGAGGAGTAGTCGAGGCTATTTGAGGAGCTTCGAAACAGGGATTCCCACCAATTGTGCCGCATTGCGCACGCGCGCGGTGACGCAGAGGGTCAAAGCGGGGTTCATCGCACGTCGTGGTCAGTGTTTGTTTACATTAAGCTTGGCATGGAAGTCGGCGAAGGTGGGAAACGCGTAGAGAACAAAGTTAAGCGTAAGCCGACCTGTCGAGATGACGAAATAATATGTTTAATTGAGGGAATCGGCAACCAAAAAGTATTTTGATGAGCAAGTTACAAAATTCGGTAACAAACAAGAAAAACGGAAGTTTGTCGAGAGGCGAGCTCACCGCTAAAGCGAATTCGCTCGGGGTGGCGCTAAGAGTTAACGGAGGACGACCTAAACAAAAGGGGAAATATTTTAAATCAGCGGTCTTTGAACCCACTACATGATCAACGAAAAGTTGGAGGCAGACCACCAAGCACACCTCCGCTGTATGCTGATATCATCATGGATACAATTGGTGAAGGAACCGATGTGACAACGGGAATTGATGGTGCGTATTCATATCTAGTCAAGCGAATGATTACTGACTGTGGTGTGTGTTGTACTTTCAAGTGTCACCGTATTATGTACAATTACTTATTTACTACAGTGTCTTCTCTGGTAAAAAAACGTAATAGAAAATTCAACAAATGAAATAAAATCCCAATCAGTGTGCTTGTGACACATTACAACAACATTAAGTGGCCCTAAAGCGAGGACCGACTGTTTTCAGACTTGTTGATAGCATAAATTATAACACAAAATACATTTATATTAAAACATACTAGTATATGTGGATACCCGTATATGTAATTATTGTTGGAGTACAGTTATCACAACTATAATTCTCATTTCGAAAAAAAATGAACCAAATACATTAATGGAATATGTTTTTTTATAATACTTTATTTATATAGTTCAACATCCATTAGTAAATCAAACATATGCCTATATTCAAATTTATATAATGGTATGAGTGCTACAGGCAGTTGTATTGTGAAAGAAACTCTTATGCAGAACTGTTATACAGAAATAATTATAATGTACAGTAGTAGCATGCAACTCATACACGATACAATGAAAATAACCTATTAATGCAATGCGTAAATATATATGTAATATTTACAAAACATATAATGTTCATGTTTCAGTGCAAGGCACAGACAGATTCATGTTGGACACAGGTGATGGCCAGGCTATGGGTCTGCCAGTGGATGATGCATGGGGTGAGCAATCTATCTAATTAGCAATGTCAAACAGCTGATGTAAACATTGAGGGTTGCATCAAGCATCCTACCAATGGAAAGAGTAGAAAGAGAGAGAGAGAGAGAGAGAGAGAGAGAGCAGTCATAAAAATAGCACAGTGGGGGAACTCAAGTTACAGGCAGTCACCATAAAGTGGCAGGCGTCCATGACCAGGGCAATTATACTACAATAGCAATACACAAGAGCAAGATCAGCCCTAGAGTCGGTGACTGGTAGAGTTACATAATAGGACAGAGGTCAATATCCACACTTTGTCACATCTACAATGATCTGTCACCTTCTAAATTCTAAACAATAATCATACTTACACACACACACAAACACACACACACACACACACACACACACACGTTTTGGTGTGTGGGAGTGTACATACATTTTTGTACAAGTGAACATCATGTATACTACGTAAATAGCATGTGCGGATAAGACTGAACCATGGCATGGCATACAGGTATAGTGACTCTGTTCTTCAGTTACAGAAAACATGATTGACTATGTTAATAACAAAGTGCATGTGCTAATTCAAATAAGTTACTAAAGGAACATGTTTTGGCATTCCAGATGTATCATCATCTGTGATGCCTGCACCACTGCCAGAACCTCCACCACAGCCTGAGCCAGGTGCCAGCTGGTTTATGCAAGTGGAGTCACTGAAGCAGCAGTTACTGCTACTTTGACAGTTACGTTGACACAATGGGCATCTGTGTATGACTGTTCCTGTTGATTCCACGTGTTGAGGATCGGTGAGGGAATATATACCCACTGTCCCCAAGAAACACACCAGTCAATGGTTTTCGTGGCGACTCGAATGCTGAAACAACTGCTATACTCTCAGGATTCTGGAATCTTACACTGAACCCGGCCACTTGGCAAACGGCAATTCAGTTCATAATCCTCATGTCAGCATCACATATGAACTACAACAGAGACAGATGACACTCATTTAATGTGCATGTTTGTATACCTGATTCAATGTATTTTTTTATATTTTATACTGTGTAGTTATTACTAGTTTGTGCATGAAACAAAACTGTGTCTTACATTTGATTTAGAGGTGGTCATTAGCACAGGGGTGAAATACAATTATTTCTTAATTATTAACTGTTGAATTTGTAACTGATGCATTTCAAACAGCACTTTATTGTTAAGTTTAAGTGACTACAGTAAAATAGTACCTGGACATTTTTGCATTTAAACACATTTATAGCATTAAACATGCAAATAAAAAAATGTGTACATAGGTAAAAAGATCCAAGTATCCTACATCATTCCCTTGATCTATCAAAATAAAAACAGCCTTTCCATTCAAGCAATAAACCCCTAGCATGCAGGCATCTATGTATGCTACCCTGTCCTCAAAGTGTAGCCATGTGTTATCAGCTGCAAGGAGCACTTGAACAAACAATAGTAGGAGTTGGTGGCTGGGGACAGATGTCTGGTTACTAATTGCAATTAAGTTGCCTGTGCAAATAAGGTAGCTACAGTGTACTTTAATCATAGGAAACGTCTCCAAACTATTACAGCCGCCATCAGTGACTGGCAAAATTTACTGTTTCACAGTGTACAATGTACATAGGTGTTTCACATAAGTGAATAATAATAATACTTCAAGTACCCTGTATATGTGGTCAAATCAATACATCATCATATTTGTGATGATATATTCCTACATAGCTACAGTTGGTATGCTGTGAAATGTCAACAATATAGGCCCGTAATAATTGTTGAGGAACTTCTACCTCCCCTCAGACCATACAGAGCAAATATGTGTTAGGAGTGTTATTAGCAACAAAACCAAGCTGCTCACAGGTGACAACTAGAAAATTTAACCTGCTTTCATTGGTATGACCTCAGTGATAATGGTTTTCTTTCTTACTAGAAAATGTGGTCAATTTTCAAATGATCTATTGACATTTTTGACTAAAGAAAAGCAAATGAAATCTAACTCTTCATTTAATAATAGCCATACTCAAATAAAAGTACTTGAAATATTTTTTGAAAAAAAAACCTAAACATTGTTTAGGGAAGTATGTAAATACAAATTTATACAACCGATTCATTTTACGTAGAGTCACATACAATTACAAATAGTTAATAAAATGTAATTACATTTTAATTATGAAGTTGTATTTAAATCTGTTTGATCATGTATTCGCATAATTTAACAAAAGTCACGGTCATTCAAGTACTTCAAGAAGTAGTTCAGTAAATACATAGTATGTTAAAATAGAGTCACATTGCATAACAGTTTTGTGAAATTTAAACTATTTGATAAATCACATGTTACCTGGACGTTTATCAAGTGAAAATTCTCCCTGTTGACATATTCGTGCTCGTGCGGGCGTGGGTCCAGGCGATGCATGCCACGGCGGTGGGGAATCCCGCTAGCTGGAGGAACTCGCCTTCTGTCGGTCGGCTTGTTGTTGCGTCAGTAGCTGTACCCACTCATGCATCCGAGCGAACAAAGCGTTGGTCACACGGTGGATGGTTCGGGACGCGGTTGACTGATCGATACGGATGGTCTCAGCCACCAAATTCTAGAAACAAACTCGCATACGTCCACAATGCCACTATAACTTGCAGAGTATCCGGCAAGGAGCCTTGTCAGCCTTGTGATGCTTGTCGCGTGTCGATCGGGGTACTCTAAGTCGTCTAGCAGTTCATCCACGATTGTTAGGATATCGTGACGGCGAAATATAAACTTGTCGTATAACTCCACGTCATCGTACATATCCAGTGGATTTTTCCTATCCCGGAATACCCGATTTCGCCTCAAATTCCTCCTGTGTTGACTGCTCCAAACTACTACAGCCGCCATTTTTATCACCACCGCCTAAGAGTTACACCTCCTAACTAGAGGGCCTAGAGATAGGCGGTCGCAGTGCGGGCAACAGCCTAAAATCGAGCCTATGCGGTGCTCATGCATACCGGATTAGCGAACTTGGGACCTCGCAACCGAGTTATACCCAGTTTCGCGAGTTAGTCCCTGGCTATGCATACGGCGCCAGGGTATTTTGGGTACCTCTGTTGGTTTTAACGAAATTTCCCGCCCGCCCTCCCTGTTCCTCGACTAGTGTGTCCGTTTTACATGTTTGGTGCTACATTGTGTGTTCGTGTCTTCCGTGTGCACTTATGTTTACACATACGACGACTATTTATATATGTCTGCACTTTAATGCGTTTCGTCGTTAAGTTGTGGCTTGAGGGGGTTGAGTTACCCCTATTTTCAGCTGCCGTTTCTGTCTTACACGCTTGTCGTTATCTCCCTGGATGTTTCTATATCCCTTATCGTTGTTATTTGTGTACGCTTGTGCGCCATCACTCACGAATAGGCCGTATACAGTTTTTACTTTTTTGACGCTTTTCCCTGGATTCGTTATATACACGAGGTTTGGCAATTTGCCTTTCTTCCGCTGGAGAGTATACAGATTTTTTAGTCCCGGTACTCGTTAGAGTACGTTTGTGTGGCAGTTTGGCCCGGCCTATCCGTGAGTTGTGGGGGGTTGTACCCCCCCCCCCTTACGGTTTCTGTTAATGTGTACGTTCGCTTAACGCATGTGTTTCTGTCGATACACTATTATGCAATACATTGTATCAGTATACATGCAAGCAGCTGATCATACGATAGGCTTTTTGTTGTACTTGGATGCTTATCATTTACCATAACACTGTATGTCTTTCAAGGTACAATCAGCCGAGCGCACACGTCAAGTTGTAACGTACATCCACCGTGTGTAGTTAAATAAGTGTTGATATATACTAGTTAAATATGTGCTGATATGTACTAGTTAAATACATGTTGATATATACTAGTTGGGGTGTAGTCAGATTACTTCTAGTAATAAGTGGTTGTAGCAAGATTAGTCCTGCAAATTGAATGGTTGCAGTAATGTAGAGAAGGAACGATGATCAACAGAAGTCACGCCAGTAAGGTAGACTAAGGAATGATGATCGACAGAAGTCACGGATTGTGATTGCCAGTAATGTAGAGTAAGGATAGTGATTGCAGGCAGTAGTATGTATATTGCATGTGTGGTGGAAATAAAGGACATAAAACCAGGAAGAAGAATGTGTGTATAATTAAGGAAGCGTCCCGAGAGTCGGACGAACGATGACCGGAACTAGTGCATTCTCATTGATTGTCAACGCATATATAGTGAAGGGAAATGTAGACTTGCTGGGCAGTCGACTGGTCTTTTACTGGTCAGTCTGGCCAGTCTGGTCAGACTGGTCGGGCGGGGCATTCGGATGGTCAGTCGGATCGTCATAACTGAATGCTTGTATGTGTGCTGTTGTCAATTAAACTTCTCTCCCATGCTGTGGGGCCTGGATCTTCTGAGTTGTGTCTATGTGGACTGCACTACGCTGGAGAGCTGAACATGCATAGGTTCGAAGGCGTAGTGTGGTCTAATATATAAGGCAGATCGAATACATTGGCGAGCGCGCCACTGAGCGAAGAGAAGTATGCACACGAGTACATTGGCGAGCGCGTCATTAACCGAAGAGAAGTGTGCACTCGTATACATTGGCGAGCGCGACACTTAACGAAGAGAAGTGTGCCCACGATTACATTGACGACCGCTACACACCGAAGATAAGATGCCAAACGCAACGGCGACGCCGCCCGAGATGCCACAGCCCAAGAAGAAGACGCCGCCTGATCGTCCTGTTACCAACCCAACTGCTCCTTTCGACGACACGCCAGTAACGACACTTGACCGTCGTCAAGCATGTGAGTCGCATTAACATGTTGTTGGACGACCAACAACAGGTCTCCAGTGCCCTCGTCTCCGGGAGACCTGCTAGTCTCGAAGGCGATACCCACATGCCACATTTCACAATGATAGCCGCCTCCACGCCTGTATCGGGCCTATTTGACGCAATGCCGGAATGTTTGGATGAGGATCCGCTATTCCAAACGTCCGCCTCGTTGCTTGACTGCCGAAGGAAACGCCAACCCCGACAAACGCTGCAGCCGCTTGGAGAGCCAAGCCGAGCCGATGTCTCACACAAGCACTCTGCCTGCCCGACCCTGTCGCCGACCGCGAAGCATTCTCTCAGACATTAATTTGAGTAATTGCAATGGACAATTGATTTGGTATACTTTTTTATTAGTGTCTGCCAGTTGGTAAGTTACTGTTTGTTATTTCACTGTTATGGGATTGTATTTTATTGCTACATAAGTAACTCGCATATATGCTATGTTATCCACGGTTTAGTTGTGAGTGTCTCAGTGTTCTGGTTGCGGGTTGAGGTGATTGCGCAGGCGCCGACCTGTTATATGTAAGACCACAGCTTAGGAGTAATGTTTTCATTCTCCATAGTGAACGAGACGTGGCAGTTACAATTGACACCGTTGATTTTCTAAGCATAGTTCTTTGTGTTTCAGTCGAGGGATTATTTAGGTATGATTGCGGGAGGAAAGAAAAAACAACTTCTTTTGACTTACAATTTTCCTCACATTCAATTGTTTTGTCTTCCAAATTTAAGCAGTACGTTTAAGTGCGTTATCGGTTAAAATTGTTATGTTTGGAGGCTCTAACATACGATGTTTTCTGTATTGTAATGTTTACTGTGGCATACTGTATGACTCGCGCAGCACGTACTAGGACCTACAAGCTGACTGCGAGAATATGGACTTAGTTTATCTTCGTAGCTACATTTAAATATGACGTACCATCGTAGTGCTTCCTATCCGCAGTATCCGGCATGTTTTCCGAATTGCCATTGGAATTAAATTGTTGGTATTCTTTAATCACAAGTTAATATTTTAACTATTTCTATTCATGCGGGATGGATCTATTAATTCGGGTTGAGCGACGTGACGAAATAGCACCAAAAAGGTGTTGGATTAAAACTGTATACCTAGTTCAAGGTAGTTACAGGGGATTCGATAAACGCAAGACGTTGGTTTTTCGGATCAGAAGTAGTCTGGCAGTTTAAACACAGGGGACGCCATGTTTAGACCAAGCAGACTAGTCTTCCGGAACAAGGAATCATGGATCGATTCCAGGGATGTATACGAACCTACGTATAGGCAGACACTTGACTGAGCATATTGCCAGCACTTGTTGGGATTATAGAGGTTATTGCTTAATGACAGCAATTGATGAAGGTAATTATGGACGTATTGTAGCGAACACGGTTCATGCTGCTACAGGATCTTACACGTGTATGTCTAGATACTCAAATAGACAATGTTTATTGGCTGGACGATCGTGCACTTCGCCTAGTTTCACCAGTTGTTCTATATTGGGATCAGAATATATGTGCGGGTGACGATTTGACGATTACGATGTTCTGTCATTCTCTCTGGGCGAATACGAGATGGTGATGTTATACGTTCGGGTACATATGTCATTGTACTTTGACGCACGTACACTTGTACACGTATTCTCTAGGTGTGTACTTTGACACCTCATTGACACCTTGACATTTGCTGGATGTACCGTTTCTCTGCACCGTGTTGCAGAGCTTTTATTATATTGTTGCTATGATGCACGTATCTTGCCAATGTACCTAATTGGCTATAATCGGGTTAGCTGTGCGATGTTAGTTGCTTTCTTCTATGTACACCGTGTATTGATGTTGGCTACATGATTATATACTGGGTGCCTGTTGTCCGTATCATTGCGAACGGTGGCCTTATCCGCCTGTTGGTTGTTCCGCTTCACACGGTTGAGTACGTTATCTGTGTTTTTTAAGAGAACACACAGTGTTCTCTGAGAAAGACCGTAGGTATGTAACGTACACCCACCGTGTGTAGTTAAATAAGTGTTGATATATACTAGTTAAATATGTGCTTATATGTACTAGTTAAATACATGTTGATATATACTACTTAGGGTGTAGTCAGATTACTTCTAGTAATTAGTGGTTGTAGCAAGGTTAGTCCTGCCAATTGAATGGTTGCAGTGATGTAGCGAAGGAACGATGATCAACAGAAGTCACGCCAGTAAGGTAGACTAGATTTAACAAGATTTAACAAGATTGCCACCTAGAGAATCAACTCTAGATGGCAGGTGGACAAGGAAGCCCTTTGGCTTATCGAGAGTCCAACCTATCTAAATAAATGTACCCAGCCCTTCTAAGGTACATGTCAATTTTATTTTTAAACATATTAACACTACTAGCACCTACACAATCAGCCGATAATCTGTTCCATTCAATTACTGTTCTTTGTGAAAATGTTCTAATATCTAGTCTACACTGCTTCTTTGCTAATGTAATTCCATGTCCTCTAGTCATTCTCTCTTCCTTAACAGAGAAACAAATATTTCTGTCAATATTTTCATACCCATTGAATATATTAAAAACTTCTATCTGATCTCCTCTCAATCTCCTGGTTTCTAGTGTTGTTAATCCACATTCTTTTAGACGCATTTCATAACTAATATTCCAGAGTTTTTGTATAATTTTGGTTGCTCTTCTTTGTACTCTTTCTAGTATATCAATATCCTTCTTGCGATATGGCCTCCATGCCTGTATGCAATATTCTAAATGAGGCCTAACTATTGTTTTGTACAGCGGTATTATTAGTTCTTTTTCCTTGTACACTATATTTCGCCTAATTAATCCAAGAATTTGGTTTCCCTTTGCTGCTGCAATTGCACACTGTTCTGATACCTTCATATCAGCACTAATAGTTAACCCTAAGTCCTTTTCCTTTACGGTAGTATTTAGTACAGTATCACCCATTGTATATTGTGCATCTTCATTTCCATGTCCTGTGTGGAGGCACTTACACTTCCCATAATTAAACAGCATTTGCCATTTATCAGACCATTCGTTCAAGTTATTCAGATCATCTTGTAATTACTGTCTATCTGCATCACTTTCAATTTTTCTAAACACTTTTGTATCGTCCGCAAACTTCAACACCTTGCTTGTTATGTCATCTTCCAAATCATTGATATATATTAAGAACAAAATAGGTCCCAATACTGATCCCTGCGGTACTCCACTCAAAACCGATTTCCAGTTTGAAACCGCCCCATCAACTACCACTCTTTGTCTTCTATCAATGAGCCATTTTTCTATCCAGTTAATCATACCATTGCCTATGCCATGGGCCTTTAGTTTAAGTAGTAATCTTTGATGTGGCACTTTGTCAAAGGCTTTTTTTAAATCTAAGTATATTATATCTACTGGTGATCCCTCGTCTACCCACTTTGTGACATCTTCCAAAAAACATAAGATATTTGTTAAGCATGACCTCGCCTTTAGAAACCCATGTTGAGATGGGTTAATCAAGTTATTTTTAACAAGAAAATCAACCAAGTGATCTTTAATTAGTCTTTCTAATAGTTTGCAAACCACCGATGTTAAACTAACTGGTCTATAGTTCTCTGACTTGCTTCTTGATCCTTTTTTAAATAATGGTATGATGTTTGCTTCTTTCCATTCTAATGGAACTACTCCTTCCTTTATTGACAAATTGAACACTGTTGCAAGTGGTATACTGATTTGTTCTACAATTTCCAGTAGTAATTTGGGAGGAATCCCATCCACTTCAGGTGACTTATTTTCGTTCATATCCCTTATTTTCTTAGCCACCATTTTTGGTGTTACAATTAGTTGTCCTAAATAGTCTGACTCTCTCCCTTCAAATTTAGTCTCTGGTAGTGGTAATGCTGTCAATTAGACTAAGGAACGATGATCGACAGAAGTCACGGATTGTGATTGCCAGTAATGTAGAGTAAGGATAGTGATTGCAGGCAGTAGTATGTAGATTGCATGTGTGGTGGAAATAAAGGACATAAAACCAGGAAGAAGAATGTGTGTATAATTAAGGAAGCGTCCCGAGAGTCGGACGAACGATGACCGGAACTATTGCATTCTCATTGATTGTCAACGCATATATAGTGAAGGGAAATGTAGACTTGCTGGGCAGTCGGCTGGTCTTTTACTGGGCAGTCTGACCAGTCTGGTCAGACTGGTCGGGCGGGGCATTCGGATGTTCAGTCGGATCGTCATAACTGAATGCTTGTATTTGTGTTGTTGTCAATTAAACTTCTCTCCCACGCTGTGGGGCCTGGATCTTCTGAGTTGTGTCTATGTGGACTGCACTACGCTGGAGAGCTGAACATGCATAGGTTCGAAGCCGTAGTGTGGTCTAATAGATAAGGCAGATCGAATACAAAGTGAGCGCCAGGCAATCCAGTTGTAAATAAAAGCTCTAGATTGCCATATTACCATTACAAGGTATTTTGTGTCTTATTGATCTACCGTAAACAGAGCCAGGCCCAGCTGTAGTTTATTAGGGAATATTAGGGCACACCTACGAACGGGAAGTGCGCAGGCACGCAAAATATGCATATTTCACGGATGGTTGATTTTATGGATGGTGCGGGTTAAAATAAGCGGGCACGATACTTTAAGCACTGCCTTATTCAGTGCTGTCAAGACTCCAGGCACTGCTTCAGAGGGAGCATTTACTATTTTGGCTGTTAGTTTGTTCCAAGACCAACGTTCTATTCACTATTGGGGCTACAAAGAAGGAGTGCTCATAGTCTGAGGCTATCCCATAGGCTTGTACCCGGGAATGTTCGTTCATTAGTTGTAGGGTATGGCCTATGCGCCCAGCAGTAATATGTTCTGTGACACTGTGAGTGCACGCTGGCTGGGTGTATGTACAACTAAGTTCGTGTAGCATTCTGTACATCATAGTGAACCTGGATTTAGTGAGCCTAGCTGAATGTCTATGCCTATGGTATTCTGCGGACTGCCAATTCAGTCTTTGGTTCATTGCAGTTGGACTAGTGTGGCGCCGCTAGTCACTGTATAGAGTTATACGTTATGTACATATCTGGCAGCTCGCCACTGCACTATTTCAGGTGTGTTGGTGTTTTATTTGGTGGTGGGGTCCCAGATGATAGAAGCGTATTCAAGTGTTGGTCTGGACTTGGGCATTTGCCTGGGTTACGTCTAAGAAAGATGAGGGTGCTATTGGCTTTCTTTGTGATAGCATCTACTTGGTGGTTCCAGGACAGTTTGCTATTTATGCTTAGGTGATTTGCAGTGATGTGTAGACGCTCTCCAGGATTGGTCGCCCTTTGTCAATGCCTAGCTTTCTCTTACTTCGATTTAGGGTAATATTATGTTACTAGGGATAATATGTGATCATGAATATACTAGTCAGAGTGGTTGGGTTTAACTTCATTTGTTATCCTTATAATTTCACATTTCTCTGGGTGGAAATCGATTAGCCAGGACTTCTCCCACTCCTGGAGCCTGGTGAGGTCCTCCTGCAGGTGGACTGCTGCATCGTTCTCACCACTGATTCTACGATACATCAGACTGCCGTCTGCAACCTGCTATCATAGATATCTCTGCTAAAAACAAATACACTCAGCAAGCGTGCACCCACTGTGCCAAAGAATATCAACATGCTACGCACAGAGGGCATCTCATAAAACTAATGACATGGCATTCTTCTTGGATACATGCCTACAAGTACCACTATGTAGTTTTAGCACCCTACTACAACCTCGGAGCAAACTAAAAGTAGAAGCCCTCATCCACAAAATCAGTTTATACACATGGTATTGGATTACGCAAAGAAGATAATGAACATTCTTATTAATATGAATTATGATACTTAACGAGTAGAACACAATGGTGTAATTATACTGAACCCTGATTCGCCTATGTCCATGCCAGGATTCCTGAATGGTTATGGTTATCATGACAGTACTAGCGCTATAGCGGAGATTAAAATATATCGTAGTCATAGTTGATTACACAATTTCTACGTCATCGTACATTTGAATACTGATCATAACTGATCATACACACGGTCTTGCTTTTTATTATAAACTGTAGCTTCTCAACTCAATCTTTATTTCCAGCATATGTAAAACTGTGCAAATAGCCAGCCAGTGTTCTAAAGTTTTATTATATTACAGAGGCTAGTATACAAATTATACACATAGATACCTGTCTTGCAATTTATAGATTTGTAGAACAAATGGTTATGTTATTGTATTGTTTCTTACATATATATATATATATATATATATATATATATATATATATATATATATATATATATATATATATATGAACGAGCAGCTTTCGCCCAGTAATTGCAGTGTGGCTGGAAGCTTCCCAGAGAAGTTGAGATAGCGTTTGATTGATTCAGGTCTGCCAGGGAAGTAGTGTTAAGTGCTTTGAGTAGTTCTGAGGACTGGATACTGTGCTATATAAAAAAATACTTTTACCGTTACGCCATTAATGTATATCTTGGTGTTCTTTTGCCATATACTTTCTAACTGGGCGGCAGAAGTACCGTTCTACACTAGTTTCTGCAGAAACTCCCAAAATATAAACAAATTATAGTCAATATTGATATTCATGTCTGCCAAACCTGGTTGTTTTCACTGCAAATCTCACTGTTAACCACACCGATTGTTTTCAACCTTCTAAAATCCATTGATCCCACAATGTTTTTTACCCTACAGTGCTATTACTGAAGAATGCACTTTGCAGCAGGTTTCCTTCTAGGCTCTGACAGTAACCACAACTTTCTTTGCACAGAGCCATAGGTTGCCTATCCATGGCATGCTTTTTCTATTGTTGCACTTTTTCAGCCCTGGCAGTGACCACAACTGTATGGCCTATTTCTGCCTGGCAGAAAACCAACCGTGTAAAATGAAAGTCTTATTCAGTATTGACAGTTATAATTGACTACCTGCACAAAATGAGTTATCCAGCAGGAAGAATGTGTTGTGCCACACGCAAGTACAACAGTTAAGGCTATGCAAGGTGAAAAATCATGCACGGAAACTAGTAAAGTATTTATACAATAACTGTGGTGTGTGTGTGTGTGTGTGTGTGTGTGTGTGTGTGTGTGTGTGTGTGTGTGTGTGTGTGAGAGAGTGTGTGTGTGTGTGTGTGGTGCGTGTGTGTGCATGTGTGTATTTGTGTGTGTTTCCATGGTGTGTGTGTGTGTGTGTGTGTGTGTGTGTGTGTGTGTGTGTGTGTGTGTGTGTGTGTGTACGCATCCGTGTGTACGCTTGTGTGTTGAACATTCATGTTGTTTGGAATGATTCACCACCACCCAATGAATGTGTGCTATAATATAGCAAGAGTGTTGCAAATTAATTGCATGTAATGTGCGAGCTGAGCATTTGCAAGACTTTTACTACCCTCGCCCTGTGTATTGGGTGTGGCTTGGTGTTCTGTTCTTAAGCAATACTGTGGATTGTTATACTAACTTGCACAGCTTTATGCGGCTACCCTTCATTTGGACCGATAAAATCCGTTTTTGGACGGGTAGAAACATCAGTTGACGTGAGATGTGGACGGGTAGAAATGAAGGAACAAAACAATTTTATAAATCAGATATTGTCAGTGATGCCTTGAAAGTGTGTTCCACCCGTATGTTTGTGTCTTATTTTAGGTCATAAGAGACATCAGAACTGGCATGTCTTGATATCAGTTAACAGTTTTCATCCGAAAACGTGTGACTGGCAAATATGTCCACGAGATTCTCAAGATGTGCACACTATGACAAACCACTGCAACAGGAAGCAATTTTGATATTTGTTGGCATATGCATCCAACATATATTTGTTATTAAACAGTTCCGCCATTTTTTCATTCACTATTTTCGAAGTAATGTATCTTATGTTTAATTAGCGTTATCTAACTACATTATATATCACGTAATTAAGTTCGTATTGATACTTAACATTAGTCTCCGCAGGATGTCCGGTCAATCTGGTAGTAATGCAAAACATATATGAAATACACAATGTCACCGTGAAATTGGGCTTTAAGTGGAATAAACGTCTAGCCAATCACACTGTTTTGTTGGTGAATCGTCGATTAGTATGTAATTGTGTATTTTAAGAAGAGTACGCCATGACAATCGTGAAGAAATACCAATTGTTTTTATTGTTTTTATTGCATGTGCCAGTCGCGGTTCTGTATCCATTGGCAAGATAAAGATCTAAGCAAACCTACCAACTTCGAATGTGGGATACATTTATAGCTGTCAGTCTCCGGAGTATGTTTCATCTGTGTGTTTAGTTCATGTCATGATGTCCACACGTGTCTCGGGTAGCAACGTCACACGTATGTGCAGCAGATTATGCATATATATATATATATATATATATATATATATATATATATATATAATCCGTCCGACATCGCAAACTCCTCGTCCTCCTCCTTTTCCTTCTCGTCAGCACATCAACACAATAATTAAGAATGTTAGCTACATTTCGATGCGTTCATTTTGCCGTCTTCTTCAGCAAAGAAAACGCGATCTGATATTAAGCGTCCAATGTAGCCAACTGCTCCTCATCCTCCTGATCCGCCTCATCCTCCTCATCCTCCTCAACCTCCTCATCCTCCTCAACCTCCTCATCCTCCTCATCCTCCTCCTCATCATCAGAATCCTCTTCTTCAGAATCAGTCGCCGTTACAGATAGTCCCGATGCTGTTTTCATTGTCGTGACAACTCCAAGTTTGGACACAAAGTCGGCAGCATACGCCGTAGTACCCGTTGTACACGAAGAAGCACTAGTAGCGGCAACTGCGCCAGCGCCAACGGCTGCAACGCCTAATGTAACTCCCACACCGATAAGTACTTTCGTCGCAATAGCCATCCTCTTTACATCTTTTGTTCGTTCGCAGTTTGTTCCATTCCATTTCCATTTAGACGGGCATAAACATATGTACGAAGTGTCGTTCCATTTGCAAGTGCCACCATAGTCGCACGGAGTGCTCGCACATGGATCAATAGTTTCACAATGTGTACCAGTCGAAATAGCTGGGCAGAAACACATGTATGAAATATCATTCCACTTACAAGTGCCACCATATTCGCACGGATTGCTCGCACATGGATCAATAGTTTCACAATGTGTACCAGTCGAAATAGCTGGGCAGAAACACATGTATGAAATGTCATTCCACTTACATGTGCCACCATGATCGCATGGATTGCTCAAGCATGGATCAATCGTTTCACAATTTGAACCAGTCGAATTAGGATGGCAGACACATGTGTACAAAGTGTCATTCCACTTACAAGTACCACCATTGTAGCATGGATTGCTTTTGCATGGATCAGTAGTTTCACAATTTGTACCAGTTGAATCAGCTTGGCAAGAACATTCATAAGACATTATGTTCTCAGTATTCCCAACCAGATGACACGTTCCTCCGTTACTACATGGACTGCTCGCGCATGGCTTAAGAATTCCATAGACCTCCACTTCGCACAACGATAGCCTTTCATTGTATATGTCCGTCCAGACGCTTATGCGAATATATGTGTAGGTAATTTTCACAGTGCTTCCTACGGCAACAGGACGACACCAGGTATTCATCCAAGCAAAGACGTAGTGTGCGTCGTCCACTGTAGTAATGTTACGGGCACTACATGTTGTGTATGTGCCATTATATGGTCCAACGACAACAACGTATTTAAACATAGTTGTGATGAAATTGTCTACACGATTGACCATAAAAACCTGTGTCACTTCTACAATGTTTCCAAGTTCAACCTTCCACCATGGAGAAGTTATACCGCTGGTAGTTGTTACACACTGGTGGTCAATATTCTCATACCTCATCACATGGTCTCTGTTTCCATCGACAGTATTTGACGCTGCAATCACAGTTCCACTTGGTCCCGATATTGTTGCATTCTGTCCTCGTGCCCAGTTTTTCCCCTCGCAATTTAACCCAGGCCAGGTCTGTGGACAAACACACCTATAAAAACCATTCTCTTTCGGCTCGCAAGTTCCTCCATTACCGCAGGGATTGCTCAAACACGGGGGATCAGAAAAAGGAGACCCATATATGAGCACTTCGCATAGTGCAATAGATTGTTCGCGACGTTTATGTATACCTTTCAGCAGCAGGACAAGGTATCCCGTGTGACCACAAGAATAATTGTTGTTCGTTAATCTTCCTAAACACACATGGTATTCGCCCTGGGTGTTGATACCAACGAAAATTATAAAACTCGGATCCGGTGAATCATATCCGATACTGTCGTAATCGATATCATACCGAACAGTGGTCACGATATCTACTTTCACTATTGCTCCTAAGTGTACCCTCCACCAAGGAGTATATTCTTGTTTGGTAAGGGAGCAAGAACTGTTCTCATAATATAACCACCCATCAACAGCATAGGAAGCTCCAAACTGTGGTTCATGATTTGTCGATTGGGATGCGTTCTTTCCTGTCGTCCAATCCGTAACGTTTTTTGCGCAACGACTTCCAGCGTAGCCTGGTCGGCAAAAACAAACATCGCTCCCAAACGCTCTTCCTCCATTCAAGCATGTCTGCGATTTGCAGCAGGATATTGACGCTAGCAACGTGAATAAGACCAGTAGCGCGGTCATAGACATAAGATTGCTGTTTTTACCCGACTGGCGAAGCTCTTGTATAATGTCAGTTGTATAGAGTCATGTTGTTCGAAATGATTACGAAGCACCCTGGCCGTGAATTTGAGACCATTGGTTAATTGTCCATTTCGTCAGATCGTACACAATTTAACATTCATTTACGCGACGATATTTGTTTTAATATCGACGTAGCCATAACGTAGCAAATCAGATTGCCCATAATGCCTGTGCCCACGTATCAATCTCCAAACAGAAGCTCTCTTCCGGTCGCGCGCTTCCCTATATTTAGAGGGATTTAGCAAGATTCATATGCAGAAGAGTAAAGAATTGTGTGGACGAAAATATTATTACAGTGATGGCTTACTAATTGATAGCACAAATATGCACAAAGTCCGTTTATGGAGCCCCAGTCTGAAACGACATCGCCATTTTGCCTTGTTCCCCGTTCGCGCAATGCATTGTGGTATAAAAAACACTCTGATATCGACGTGATCGATAGCGGGTGTCTGATTAATACTATTATTAACAGTTTGCAAGTAATTATGCTTGCACATGTAAGTGTGTAAACTAATGAATTTCTGCCATGTTTAATGTAGCTAATTTATATTAGTTTGTTTATTGGTATTATATTATTTTTCTTTTTTAGCATACCGTTCGTACTTTTTTTGTTGGTTTGGCTACATTAAATTTACTAATTTTTAAAATTGATGATAATTTATAATTTATATTTAGAAAATTATATTAAACATGACTTTTGTATGTCGTTACTGGGGTATTATTTGATGACAGTTTTACATGAATGAATTAGTGTTTAGTTTTGAGAATATATGTAATTTGTACAACATTGTTGAACAATTATGATACATTATATATTAATTGAATAAAAACATTATGTATGTATTGGCCTTAATCATACTTTACAAAAAAATCACTATAATTGAAAAAGTAATCTTCTTGTGATTTAGGTAAAGAAATACAATAGGAGAATGTTCAGAAAAAATAAAACAATTATTTAAATAACATTGCAGTTTCATTAATATTTAATGTTTGTACTTGAAGGCAGCACCATTGCAGTTTAATTAATTACTACTATCAGAAGAAAAATGTCAGCAATTATAATGATTTATTGACAAGATCAAATCTGTCAGAAAATTGTCTGAAAGTGTTTTTTAATTTGAAATTTCATAAAATTGCAGTTTCCTTAATAGTTCATCAACATACATGAAACAAGAACAATTGCCCTTCAGTTAGTGATTATGACAAGGGGGAAAATTAAATATGTGTGGTTTATGATCAATATTATATATATTAGCAAGCCGTCAGAAAATGTCATGACATTTGTAACTTTAAACATCTCTACTTTGCTTAATAGTTGAATTAAATACTTGAAACATCTACCATTATACTTGTTATAGTGACTACTATCAGGGAACATTTAAACAAATATTTTTTCTAAAGAACAGTTTGGTGCGACCACCCTAACTTATGCGCATAGGTAAGGGCAAGGCCAAGGTTTCTTGCCAAAGCACAGGCAAAGCAAAAGCCCAAATATGTTTCCGTTGTGTACTAGCTGGGGCACAATATTTCAGTAAGACAAATTAATTCTTGTTACACCGATTATATCATGTGTTTGTAAACAGACTGTTAGAACGGTTGTCTGCGTGAAGAACTTAGCAAACAGAATTGTGGGAAGTAGCCGATCAACAAGTTGGTGTCAACTGACAAAGGGGACTATTTATTTAAAAAATAAAACATTACACATACATTCAAGCCTATGTGATTTATCAATGGCGGCTTTGTATTTATTTCTCTTTCTACTGTTTTACAGTAGCCATAAAGCAACAAACCTAAATGTAGTATCAACATATCAGGAATGACGAGGACTAGTCCTACTGGCAATATACTGGCAGTATTTATACATTTATGTTTAGAACGTCTGGTAAAAAAACATAGGACAATATATCGAAAAATCAGTTCGGGTTTGCAGTTTACCTCATGCAAATTAATTCAGACTTACATGAATATGTAATCACTATACACGTATGTAATATATTTATGTGATATCCATTCATTTACCTACAAATAACGGCAAAGCAATAGTAAATAGTGCTAACTTATACACCATCACCAACCAAATATATACCCCATCCCAAAACCATAGTGTTGCGCAATCGTGACGTGACGCAATTCGGAGTGGATTTCATTAATTGTATCATTATCACGGTTTTTAATAAACACCATTAAATAAAGAGTGCTAATGCATTATCTAGAACTGATTAATTATGCCATGTTTGTTAAGACAATGCATGATAAATCATTATTCGAAATAACACATCAAGGTGTTATTTAAACCCATCTTAAACATTGTCATTAAGTCATCTATATCCTTCTCGTCAGTCTTATTGTTTTCAACAAGAGTGTCAATAGGCATTACTCGTCAACATTTCATCTTTCCCTTTGTTTTTACAAGCAACATAACGAGACACTTGGAATTTAGCGCAGGAAAAGCTACTACTGCATTTGCTGGCTACACGCAACTCGTAAGTGATTATGTAAGTTCTGGTAATTGAGGCACCTTTATGCTTACTGGTCCCAAAAGTGTGACACCCACCTCCAAACCGAAAGTGGTAGCATAGGATGTCTTTGGAATAACGACATAGGCATGCTTTTTGTGCAATGATGGCCAAAAGGGATCTCAATTGATGTTGAAATTGGCCGGTGATGTTCTCATGGCGATGGACTTTCGCAGAAGTCTCTTGGTACTACTGCCACTGGCTGAATGTTTCACCTTCAAGAAACGGATGGTGCTGAATGAAACGCATTGTATCCACCACCAGAACAGTAGATTTGTCCGATTATGGTAATTACTCCTCCATCTTCAACTGAGTCACATTCGGCATAGCTGTCAGCCTTACAGCCATAACGTATCAATCCATTTAACTCAAACAAAGATTGCGGTACCTGAGAAAATTTCTATTTTTAAAGCCAAAGCCAAAGGTTACAATAGCTGTTTTGCGTGGAGGATCTATGTCACACACAAACAACTTCTTGTATCGCGAAAATACCTCCACTGTCAAAAAAAACGTGCGTTTTATCTACGCCACCTGTAAACAACTCGTCGCTTCGTTAGCATTTAAACGACACGAATTTTTGACCTGGCAGATGCGTCTCTATATGTACAATGCCACAACATTTAAATAGGAATCACCTCGATCCAATCAAGTGCAACAAACCTTTCCATATTTATTTTATCATCGCACCCCTTGATTGTTTGTTTCCCAAAGCATATATTATGCATATGCCACAGTCATAACCTAGCCCATTGGCTATGTTACGTCTAGGCTAGGTATAGAATATGTGTTGGATTTGCATTGGTATACTACAATTATTCTTCAGAAAATAACCTTAAGCTAAGTATTTATCAAAATATGTTGCTTGCATATAACAATACCTAGCAGCAATGATATATAATGGTTGCAGCTCCAACATGTCCCCAACAAACAAAAATAGTATAATAATCAGAACTGGCGGTGTGGTGGTCCCAGATTCGACCGAATCTGGGACCGCGACGGTATATATATATATATATGTATATATATATATATATATATATATATATATATGTATATATATATATATATATATATATGTATATATATATATATAATTTGACTAAAATATATTATATACATTATATTACTAAAACAATGTTATATGCATTCAGATGATGTGTATGTATATATATGTACACACACGTATATATGTATGTATGTATGTATGTATGTATATATATATATATTATACATATATATTATATATATATATATATATATATATATATATATATATATATATATATATTGAATAAATCCAAGGGTTAGGCGACACCTTGTAAATCGCAAGGGTTAGGCGACAGTTTGTATATATTTAACTAAGTATAAAAGATACATAAAAGTTAGTCTAGTGTGTATAAACCACCGATCTACTATAACACAGTGCCGAACGTTTTTGTAAGCAATAGATAAAATTAAAAGATATACTTTTGGTGTCGCCTAAATGGTGTTGCCCTAACGTAGGCGTTCAAAATTAAATGGCTAATTATGATGAAATGAGAACCGACCTCGCACACATAAACTGGGAAGATGAATTCAGACTTTGTAAGGACAATTTAAATGATCAATGGGAGATCCTTAAAACAATATTACATACAGTAGAGGATAAATATGTACCTCAAAAGGAAGTCTCAAGTAATAGAAAGGGAAACTTCCCTTTAAACGCTAACACCAGAAAGCTAATCAGACATAAAAATAGACTATGGACAAGATATATGGAGACCAGGGATGGGACAAAGTATCTAGAATACTGCAAAAGTAGAAATAAACACAGAGCATTAACAAGAAAGCTCCGAAAGGAGTTTGAACGAAACTTAGCAAACCAGACAAAGAAAAACCCAAAGGTATTCTGGAGATACTACAAATCCAAAACTACAATCAAACAAGGAATCGGTGAATTAAACACAGATTACACAGATTCAAAATCACAAACAACAACAAAAGATGAAGAAAAAGCAAATCTATTTGCAGACTACTTCTCTAGTGTCTTTACTACAGAACAGCCAGGGTATATTCCAACTATGCCCACAGTTAACAACAAAACAGAAATGGATAAATTAACTATAACTGAAAACACTATATTATCAATTTTAAAAGAACTTAACATTAGTAAATCACCTGGTCCTGACGAAATAAGCACTAGGCTACTAATGGAGCTATCAGATGTAATTTGTCACCCTCTGAGTAAAATATTTGATAAAAACATCTTGTATTCCTGATGATTGGAAGGATGCAAAGATATCAGCAATCTACAAAAATGGAAATAAAAAATTAGCCAGTAATTACCGTCCAATAAGTCTAACAAGCATAGTCTGCAAATGTATGGAAAAAATAATCAGAAATCACATTACCAGTTATATGAAAGAAAATGGTATTTTCAGTCCAAAACAGTATGACTTTATTTCTGGCAGATCTACAGTCTTACAACTAATAACAATACTAGATACATGGACCTATGAAATAGACAGAGGACACCACACAGATGTTATATACATGGACTTTAAAAAGGTCTTCGACACTGTACCACACAAAAGACTAATAAGTAAATTAAACAGTCTAAATACTAGTAAAGAAATAGTAAACTGGATAGAGGCTTTCATCTCAAACAGAAGACAAAAGGTGGCAGTAAATGGAAAAGAGTCGAATTGGCATGATGTAACATCTGGAATACCGCAGGGAACAGTCCTAGGACCTCTATTCTTTGTATTATACATAAACGACTTACCAGACCTTACTCAATCTGACACATTTCTATTTGCTGATGATATTAAAATATTTAGATCCATAATAAATACGAATGACCAAGATATACTACAACAGGACATAACCACCATAGAAAAATGGAGTCATGATTGGATGCTCACACTACACCCAGATAAATGTACACATATGGAAATTGGAAAAAATAATGTAGGTGAAAATCAATACTACACAACAATGAACAATGTCACAAAAACAATAGACACACATGATAAACAAAAAGACCTAGGGGTAACCTTTGACTCAAAACTCACATTTGATCAACATATAAGCCAAGTGGTAAACAAGGCAACTAAAATGACCAAAATAATTAGAAGAACCTTCCAATTTCTAGATAAACATACTTTTTTGCCACTCTACAAAACAATGATTAGATCACACCTAGACTATGCTATGGCAGTATGGCACCCATATAAAATAAAACACAAAATCGCCTTAGAAAATATTCAGAGAAGAGCCACTAAAGAATTACCAGGTATGAGGAACCTATCATATATAGAAATACTCAAATTGCTTAAACTACCTACATTAGCATATCGAAGATTAAGAGGAGACATGATAGAAGTCAATAAAATAATACACAACATTTATGACCACGAATCTGTACCACATCTGTTGAAAAACAATGAGATATCACAAAGAACAGGAAACAGAGGACATTCTCTAAAACTATTCACACAAAGAGCCAAACTAAACTTGAGAAAAAAATGTATTTCCAATTCGAATTACCGAACCATGGAATAGTCTCCCTGACACAGTGGTAACAGCAAAATCTCTAAATTCATCTAAGACACGACTAGGCAAATTTTAGTATAACCAGGATATTTTATATGACTTCGAAGCACCGTTAAGAATTACTAACAATAGAACGGGAACACGCGATTTAATATTAATAGATAATGAAAACGAAAAGCTGATCATAGAGGAACACAGAATCCTGCGACCAGAACCGTCCTAAGGTATCCTAAGGTAGGTAAGGTAAAATGTTCACCCAAAGTTACGTGGTTTAGGCTACACCAAAAAAACGCTGGATGTATGTTTTGCAAACCAATCAGCGAAGAGCAAGACTTTAAGGTCAAGGTTACAAATGGCCGACGATGGCCTTTCCCAAAAAACTCTCGACTTAATTATTTGTTGCGTTTTCTCGTGAAAGATTCGTTATGGAATGTGGCAGACGCAAGTTATATAGAACGGACACAATGGTTACGTAAACCGTGCAAGTTTTCTAGAAGCCAGGTGACGTAAGATGTAGAAAATAGAGGATTATGACATAGCGGTTCTGCCAGCGTCGTCGTCGTCTGATAATCATGACATGTAAGTATAGACATCGATATCCTGATATTTTAATTAATTAAAACTGACTTGATTAATTCGAAGAGATATTTATTAGTTTGAGCTTGACGTGAAATGGGCATTTTATGAAACAGTGCCCGTCTCAATCCGCTGGATATCATACTAGCCGGCACTTATGCAGAATTTAGACCCACCTCAATATTGCCATTATAACTGTATCTTTGTCAACATTTGATAATTGATCTTGTTAATTCAATCATTTAATATCAGTTTGCGCATATTTATGTTTTATAAACAGCGCGTCTTAGCATACCTTTGAAGTCGAAAAGACAGCGCAGTCGGTATAAACAAACTGTTTTTCGCTCATTCCATGTGCACATGCAGGCACAGCGCAGTAAGTTGAGTAACACATGCACCGCTGCGCTTGCGACTGGCCCAAATCGGAGCACTATTTGGGTCTAAAAATGCAATATTTGTGAAACCAAAAATTATACCTGGGAATGCTGATTGATCATGTTTAGGATTAGAGTTTGTGTGAGGTATCCAATATAGACAAATATACAGTTATAATGGCAAAATTGAGGTAGGTCGGAATTCTGCATTTAGTGTGACTGGCCCTGGACGATGAGTTTTGACAATTGAAGTCGATGGATATCATACTATAGGTCACGGGCGTCGATCGGTGGGGGACGGGGGGACGCGTCCCCCCCCCCCCCCCACTTTTCAGGGTGGGGGGACAGCATAGGAATTGTCCCCCCCACTTTTCAGTTCAGAAAAATTTCGAAGCGTATAACCTGACTCAACACTCCTCTCTCTTAAATGCCGGTACATAGACAATAGACTCGCGATATGAAGTTCATTATTAATAGGTTCTAGCCATCAAGCACATTTTTAATGATGACATTTGTGTTGCACTTTCACACCTCGCCTGCTTGATGCTTATCGCCTACGACAGAAGCGGCGGATTCGTGCACTTTGTGTAACAGATTCCCATTTGAGTGATGACAAATTTCATTGCCAAAATGTTGGATTGGGAAGTTCTACACAGGCACAGCATTGGCGTCGATCAGTGGGGGACGAGGGGGACGCTGACCACCCCACGGTCTGAGGGGGTCAGCATAGGAAATGTCCTCATACTTGTTCAGTTCATAAAACAAATTTATAGGCATATATAGCGAGATTGATCACTCCCTTCTCTTAAAAACCTTACATCGGTCTTGTAGTAAAATTAATAATAAGAACTAAACTTCCGACTACCTAGTGGAAAATCACTAGATAAATTGCTTGGTTGGCAGCAGCCCGCAACTTGATCTAAGTCCAGTAAATATTCATCATGCCGGGCTCTGTCATTTTGCACCCTTGTATTTATATATAGCCATCAAGCACATAATAGATTATTACATTTTGTTTGCCCTGTGACCCCTTGGATTGCAGCCTGGAAGCCCTGGTGGATATTTATATCGCCTACGGCGGAACCAGAGGATTTATACACTTTGTGTAAATTGATCTCATTTTAGTGATGACAAATTTCTTTGCCAAAAGGTGGGATTTGTAAGCTCTGCATCTTGTCACTCTATGAATCAGGCAAGCAGTGTTGGGTCCAAAGCATAGCTTTATGTAGAGACCCGTCCACCCGTCATTTGGTCGGGTAAAAACGAATATGGACGGGTAGAAATATAGGTGTACGGGTAGAAATATGGGTGGACGGGTGGTGGACGGAGTAAAAAAGTCTTCGAAAACCATAGATATCGTTAGTTATGCCTTCCTTGAAAGTGAGTGTAAATGGTGTCATATGTGTGTTTTTAGCCCATTTCAGGTCATCAGGCACATTTGAAAGTTTGTAAACTAGCTTAACAGTTAACATTCCCCCAAAACGTGTGACTGGCAATAATTTTATCCTGCATAAAGCCCTGGTCCAAAGTTTACCCCCAAATATTCAGTGATTGGGGTAGGCCATGGCCCCTCTTCAAATATATGTTGTCAACATAACTATTATAAATAGCATAACACCAAGGCTTTTTTTAGTTTTGAGTTAGCACCAGACCAACAATGAATTATGATTTATATTTAAAAAAAACTTGTAACATATTATACTATATATTATATGACATATATATTTATATATATATATATATTATTATACATACATATATGTCTATATAAATTGGTCCCCCGTCCCCCCCACTTTTAAAACCGGATCGACGCCCCCATAATAGGTTAGGTATATAAAACAAATTGAATATGTTATACCATCGTTTAGATGGTGCCATGTGATAGATATAATATGTAGTTAATAACACTTTTTTGAAATCTTCAGTATTTACGGAAAAATAAAATTTTGAAATCTTAAAATTGCTGCATTTTTTTCTATTATATTTTCGTCCATTTCTTGAGCACAGGCTACATAATGACTGCATAGAATATGTTGAAAACCAGTAATAACATTGGAACCATTTATCTTACGCATGTGAAACCAAAAATGGGTCACCCCATTGGGAAATATAATTTTTGGTGACCTTGATTTGACCTTCAAAGTTGACCCAAATATTATATCTGACCTAGATTTGATCCACAGTATGGTGTTAATTATTCATTGTTTAGTTTTATTACAGATAAGGGTTATAAGATTAATTTGTGGTGCCAAAAGACTTGATCACACAAACTTACTCTTTCACAATGTACATATTCTTAACATACCAGATCTTTTAATTTGTGGTGACAAAAGACTTGATCACACAAACTTACTCTTTCACAATGTACATATTCTTAACATACCAGATCTTTTAATTTGTGGTGACAAAAGACTTGATCACACAAACTTTCTCTTTCACAATGTACATATTCTTAAAATACCAGATCTTGTAAAACTAAAAACTGTTATAATTATGTTTAAGGCATAATGCTATATAAATTACCAATGAATGTACAACAATTATTCAGAATACATGAATCACGATATTCATCCAGGCATAAATGTAACTTCAAGCAAATCTATGTACGTACTAACTTAAAAATATGTGTATTTCTGTTACTGGGGTTAAACTTTGGAACACCCTCGATAATTCACTGGTTAATGTAAAAATTTCACCATTTCAAAAAGTGTTATACAGATAGACTGTTGAATAGTTAGTTATTGTTATAAAGTTTGTTATTCAATAAATGTCACAATGTCTTTTTTTCGATGGTTATACATGTAAATAATGTTGTCGCACCTTCGAGATCTATTGCACTGTTCATATGCTTTATGTATGTAGTTAAGCAATTATAAGGGTAAACATGATTATTGTACTTCTTTTACCCTTTTTCAACAAATTGTATTGTATGCACTGTCTGCATAATGTAGTAATAGTAATTATTGTTGTTGAAATAAATGTCAATTCAAGTCAATTCAAAAAAATAAAATTCCCTCTAATGGTATCATTTTGGTGAAATTGTTTAGGAAATGAGCCTTGTTAACATTTAAATATCAAAACTGTCAATATAGCAACTTTATGGACACTTTAAACGGTTATTAGAACTTGACCTAATTATTTGACGTATATTTCACATCTGACCTACATACTGGAATTTATTGCACAATTAATTAACAAATTCATCATGCCTTTGCCTTGCCTATCCCGTAGTCTCAGTGGACCGTTGGGGCGCCACATATGACCTGGCAACCAGCTCCCTCCACTCCTCTCGTCTCTCCGCTTTCCTCATGGTGGCGCCCAGTGTCTGGCCCGTCCATTCCGGGATGTTGTCTTCCATCTCTGTTTCTGTCTGCCTCGTCTTCTCCCTCCTTGGACTGTGCCTTGAATCTTGATATAAACCCTTTGATATGTGATTTATTTTGTGACCTTGACTTGACCTTTACAGTTACATTCCCATGTTTTTCTATAATATTATTTGGCCCAATGCATTTGCATCAACTTTTTAGCGATGACACAATTCTGCTTTAAAATGTGCACTGTTAACATTTGAAGTATGAAGACTGTCAATGTAATGGCTTTATTACTATGTAATCTGTAAAACAGGTTTACAACGTGACATATATTTCACTGTTGACCTATATAACGGAAGAACTTGCGTAAATAATTCATACATGCACCATGAATCTTGATAAAAATCTAGGGCTAGGGCTAGGTGTTAGAAATGTAATTGTTTTTGATAACTGCCTTGACTTTTGCAGTTGACCTGCATTCCAACCTAGATTTAACTTACATAATGACCAGTATTAATTCTTATTAATGATATAATTTACCTGAAAATGAATTAGGAACTTGTTGGCAGTTGTAGTTCGGAAGCAAACTCACTAATATAATGACTTATATACTATGTAAGCTTTGTGTACGTGGCTATGACAGCATAAGTTATATACTTGACCTACATTTTGCACTTCACCTATTAATAGCGTAAATTATTAATAAATTTGCATACTGGACTTTAGAGGGATTACACATATCAGATACATTAATTGACATTAATGTGGCATAGCAATGATAGCATCAAGGTTTGGTACAACCTACAATTTGACCTACTATTTTACTTCTGAATTATATTTGGAAAATGATTGCGTTATTTAGTTATATAATACATGAGCACACAACAGCTTTTGGGGATGGATACAGTGTAAAAAAGTGACAAAACATGATATATCATAAATAAACATCAAGGCAATTTATTATTTTAGACATAATGTAAACAGTGCTGCAACACCGTTCATGATGTCACCAAGGTTAACATTTAAAAAACTGATTATTATATAAATGTTTATAATAGATCACATGCTTAAGTCTGTGCAGCATTCACTGAAGTATTGTCATACACCATGATGGTAATATGTGTAAATCCAATGTTTTTTTTTCGTGATAGGTAATGTGAATAAGTTCATGTTATAAACTTACATGCACTGAAGTAAAGTTCGTCAATTAATGTAAGTCCATGCAATATGCAATAAATAATAGTTTGTAGCTTCATCATAGGTAATGACTAATGTGCATTAAGTCCAAGCAATATGCATTAAAGTTCATAATTTCTCTGTGAAAGTCCATTGGGAACTCTCCGACTTGCTGATGAGTCGACCCATGTCAGGACCAATGTCTACAATCCTCAGTTGAATACCAGCTTTCGTTATGTGAGTACATTTCACTGCACATATACAATTGAGCAACAGGTGTAGACTAGGCATAACTAGCCACACCATTGATTTCTGCTGATGTCACAGTTCTGCCAGTTATTGAAGAATGGAAACATTGTAGTAGCAGTATCTACAATTCCCTAGATTATACTGCAATGTTCTTCAAGTGTATACATTGTTATTGCACATAAAGTCAAGTAGAAAAGAGAGAATGAAGCAACTGCGATACCAGACACTTCTCTCGAGATCAAAGAGTGTTGTCAGTTCTTGAGAAGTTTACCCATGCGAGCATTGGCATCACTGACATTCACACACCTTTCACTATAGGTAATGTTGTTCACAGAGAAATTATGAACTTCAATGCATATTGCTTGGACTTAATGCACATTAGTCATTACCTATAATGATGCTGCACACTATTCTTTAGTGCATATTGCATGGACTGATATTATATTAATTTATTAACTTTACTTCAATGCATATAAGTGGACTTATGCACATTACCTATCATGAAAAAACACTGGTTTTACACATATTACCATCATGGTGTGTGAGTATACTTCAATGAATGCTGCACGGACTTAAGCATGTGATCTGTTTGAATTTTTTGTTTTTAATAATCTGCTCTTTTAATGTTAACCTTTGTGACATTATGAACGGTGTTGCGGCACTGTTTACATTACGCCTAATCTGATAAATTACCTTGATGTTTTTATGATATCTCATCTTTTGTCTGTTTTTCACTCTGTATTCATCCCCAAAAGCTGTCGTGTGCTCATGTATTAATGAATTATAACTAAATAACGCAATCATTTTCCAAATACAATTCAGAAGTAAAATACTAGGTCAAACTATAGGTTGTACCAAAACTTGATGCTAGGTCACATTAATGTTAGTTAATGTTTACATGTGTATCTGATATTTGTAATCCCTCTAATATCCAGAGTGCAATTTTATTAATAAATTACACTATCAACAGGTGAAGTGGGAAATGTGGGTCAAGTAAATAAGGTATGCTGTTATAACCACGTACAAAAAGTTTACAAAGCATATAAGTCATTATATTAGTGAGTTTGCCCCCAAACTACAACTGCCAAACTTGTTCCTAATTAATTGTCAGGTAAATTATATCATTAATAGGAATTAATACCAATATATATGTTAAATCTAGGTCAAACCTAGAATGCAGGTTAAGGCAAAGTTATCAAAACCAATTACATTTCCTAAAAACCTAGCCCTAGATTTGTATCAAGATTCATGGTGCCTGTATGAATTACTTACGCAAGTTTTTCCCAATATATGTCAAATGTGAAATATAGGTCAAGTTGTAAACACGATTTACAGATTACATAGTAATAAAGCGAGTACATTGGCAGTCTTCATACTTCAGATGTTAACTGTGCACATTTTAAAGCAAAATTGCGTCGTCAATAAAATATTTATGCAAATGCAGTGGGCCAAATAAAAAAAATCATGGGAATGTAGGTCAACTGTGAAGATCAAGTTAAGGTCACAAAATAAATTACAGTCATGTCAAAGGGTTTATTAAAATTCATGATGAATTTATTAACATTTTAATTATGCAATAAATTCAAGTATGTAGGTCGATCAGATGTGAGATCTAGGTCAAGTAATTAGGTCAAATTATAATAACCGTTTAAAGTGTCCATAAAGTTGCTGTATTGACAGTTTTTATATTTATACGTTAACAAGGCTCATTTCCTAAACAATTTCACCTAAGTTATACTATTAATGGGAATTAATACCATACTACGGGTCAAATCTAGGCCAGATATAAAATCTAGGTCAAATCAAGGTCACAACAAATTTACATTTCCTAAAAGGTTGACCCGTTTATGGTTTCACATGCGTAAGTTAAATGGTTCCAATGTTATTACTGGTTTCCAACCTATCCTATGCAGTCATTATGCAGCATGTGCACAAGAAATGGACCAAAATAGAATAGACAAAAATGCAGCAATTTTAAGATAAAAAAAATTATTTCTCCATAAATAGTGAAGATTTTTTTTAAATAAAAAAGTTTCAGTAACTACATATTAGTATCTATCACACGGTACCATTTAAATGATGATATAACATATTCTAATTTTGTGTTGAGATACCTAAGTACTTACTACTAGCAGTGCGGATATGACATATCTGTACATTTATATTCACTCTACAAATCACGACCTTAAATTTCAGCTAAGTCCAATATCGTCGCATACCTTATGTAACGCTTTTACAGCCTATTTTAATCCACATGATCATGCACAGATTTGCATGACACGTTCTGGTCTTGGCATAGTGAAAGAAAGACATCACATAGAACACACGATGTTTTTTTGCCATGTTTGTATAAATTCCATGTAATATATTTTAAGGATTTAGCACATAAATATTCAATGCATTCTGTGATTAGATTACACAAAAACTGAAAATATATATGTATATTATATACTATATACATACAAGTGATAGTGTATGCCTTCTTGTTTTTCAGAAAAGGCTGAAATGTCCGTGACGCGTAAACAAGATCATAATCGATATGATGGACTACCTATTTTGCACGAATACTTCACCGGTTCCAACCTAAACGGATTGCTCTTGATGTGAACATTTATTTGAGTGTTGTTCCTCATTTAAAATACATTTTGATGATATGATACAAAATTTAAAAATATAACATTAGTGAAGTTGGGACTTTGTCAAACACTTCACTATGTCAAATGTTCCTTTTGTTCATTGTTGTACAACATTGTTAAAGCCAGAATGGGGATTTCATAACTGGTTCTCTTAACGAACCCGTTGCTCATTATGTTAGTCATGGTGAAAGTTTGCTGTGCCTAGCGATGTGGTCCAAACTGTCTGGTAATGTGTTGAAAAATATAAAACAATATATTTATACATAAAATATCCCATTCCTGTAAGTAGACTCACAATAGATGATGCCACAGCTATTTCCAAAATCCGAGGTAGTAGCAAACTGCCCCCAGCCCGTTCACTTGGCCCCACTCTGGCTAACTTGTCAATTTTGACCTTCTAGTGACTTTTTTTAGAAACAATGTGCTTCAATATTCATAAAAGGCAGTCTCTAAAATGTTTTTTTCAGTAAAACACTATCTAAACTGTTAATTTATCGAGAGGAAGTTCTTGATTGTTCTCATAAATATTAGTTGGATAAGATTGCACTATAAATTGGCTATCTAATGGAAACTACTGTATATTTAAACAAAAAACATGTTTAAAAGAAAGTATAACATAGCGATGAGCGTTTTTGGAATTGGTCAGTTCAATACCAATTCAATTCTGGAATTGGAGTGTGAATTGTAATTGGAAGATATTGAATTGGAATTGAAATATTTTGAATTAAATTGTAATTGAATAAAAGGAATTGAGCATCTGATTTTGTTGTAATGCTGCGAAATATATTTTACAGACAGTTGGGACAATTGTGGTGCAGGCAATGGTGTTTAATGACCAAGAAAAGTTGGATAATGAAGCTGCTGGTCAAACATTGCCCATCAATTAATTAATGGATGAAACTGATGAAAAGGAAATCAATTAGGCTTATCATACTGCCTTATATGTATTTTATTATGATTGATGTTCACTTACTGTTTTAATAATGAATTTATTAGCATTTTGTTATTTCTCTACTCTGTATTTTATATTTTTATGACAACGAACGCTGCAAAATGAATTTCCCGGTTCGGGACAATAAAGTGTTATTGTATTGTATTGTATTGTATTGTATGAGTGCTGGCTGGGGACTGCTTCAAAGAACCATAGAAATTGCCCATATAAAAAATCACACAGTATCACAAAGACTACCAGTGAAGCCAGGACATCTCCAAATAGTCCAAAGTATAACCAGTTAAAGGTCAAAGATCACCAGTGCAAGCATAAACCCTGTGAAGACCGAAAACTGAATCATGAATGTGACAACCATCATTTATATAAATGTTTGTAACACCTTGCCTGTATTGACGTTTAAACACTGGTTGATGCGTTGTCATATTTGGAGTTAATTATTTATCTTATTTCTGCATGCTTCATTATGCTATGTGTCGCTGAGTCAAAAGTCAAAACCATTTTAATGTGCTGGTCTAGTGTTTCAACACATTTATTGTGTGGCATTATTTCCTGTAACTTTTTCCTAGTCAAAATAGTCATTTTTATTCCTGTGAATCATGACCATATTACTGCTATTGACTATTAAAAATGATCGCAATTATTTGATTATCATAATAGGTGTTTATAGTTCCTGTAGTATGTACTATAATATGACAAATATGACATTTGGTAATTTTACTGTTATTTGTGGTTTCTTTTCTTAATAGATATATGAGAAGAATTCTTTTAAAGATAGAAACATTAAAACTGCCCAGTCTGCAGTGTCAAGAGGTGACCTGTCAAGATGTCAGCTGGGCTATTTGGGACTTCTTCCATATATCATTCTCTGACTTTGATACCAAACTGGGTCCTCACACAAGAGTCAGCAGGCAGCATCTTTTCCCAGTCAGAAACACCTTTAGTTTTAAGCAAACAAACAATAACTGTATGCTATCAGTGTAGGCCTAATGATGTTTGTTTAATTAAGCTACCAGTATGTCCATAAAGACCCAATTAGCAGCTAACCCACCAGTTAGGCAGGACAAGCTCTTGATGTACTCTGAGGCCACTGGGCACTGCTTTGCACTGGCTAACAGTGCTAACTGCTAAGAATAATAACTGCCCATTTCCATCTGTACTAATAGCGGTTTCTTCCCATTATAGCTATTCCTGTTATAGCTACTAATTAAGTTTGACAGATGAACTAGCCCCATTATAGCTACTTTTCTATTTCTCCATTTTACAATGTAACAAGATAAGGGAGCATTAACTATTACATTTTCATCTCCATCCAGCTGATGTCCATGAGTGGTGTACAGCTTTGATATAAGTGTGTCCCACTGAGGAATTTCCACAAAGTAAAGTGATAATTTTGTGGAGACATGCTTGGTGGTGATTCAAAAATCACCATGGAGGAGTGGAAATTCTACACATAAACTGACAAATTAACAGACAACCATGTTGAGGGTTGGAATTCCAAGTTTGTGAAAGTGGTGGGGATACACCATCCCAACATCTTCCAGTTCATGGTTGCTAAACATGATGCTGCCATCCCATCACCACCTAACTTAACAAGAATAATTGATGACTCATTACTTTTTGATAAATGCAATTCTGTACCCAGTACAATTAATATAGGTGTCTTTTGAAAACAAATTGCACATGTGTTTTATGGTATATTTTCCATTTCAAATAACTGGCAGTTACATTTGTATATCATTCATATGACTTTTAAAATGTGTCCTTCATTAATACATTTTATGTAGGAATCTTACAGTAATCTGAAATAGTTAATGCTCCCTCTTGCTGTCCCTTCCTGAATTGTGTAATTAAATAAGTAGCTACAACGTGACTAGTTTGCCTGTCAAACTTAACGAGTAGTTATAATGGGGAAAAACTGCAGCTATAACGGGAAGTAGCTATGATGGACCTAAACCCTAGTAATATGGTATTATGCAATGGTTGTAGCCTGGCTATCTAACATGTGGACATGTGCCAACCTTCTCAAAAACCAGTAGTCTGTGATTATAAATTGTGAACTTCATTATTGATGGAATATAGATGTTTTTTTTTACAGTTTTCCTGATATATAAATTATCAACAACCATTGCATAATCACCTGTGCTGAGTTGTATAAATGTAATTAATTAATAAATGAAAAATAAATGGAAATTATTACTTATAATATATTTGTTTGATTAATACTGTAGTCATGATAATGTTCTTACACGTGTACCCAGCCACTAGCATACTCATGAAAATGTACTCAGCCCCAGTTCTGTATTGTATTAATAAATGGTGCAGAAACATATCGAAATGTGACACTACATGTATTATCATTCTCAAATCATCATTCTATGTCAAAGTATCTACTCTATAAAAGACAAATAATTAGTAAATCATTACTCTGCTTTCTATGCATATTTGCACATACCCAAAATTTAGTTCTGGAGCAGGATTTGGAATTGAATGATTATAGATGGAAGTGGAATTGAAACAAATTGAACTGAAATAAACTAAATTGAAAACATTGAAACATAGCTGTAGACACACCATTTGGCAGAAAGCATCCTGAGATATATGGAAAGGTGGCGGTGTATGATATAGGGGTTTGCTCCAATTCAATTCCACAGTGTGAACCATTGAATCCCCCTAAAAATGAAACAATCGTCCTCCGCCTGACAGGTTAGTGTTATAAATTAATATTTATAAGTCTTTTTGTGTAACCAAGTGGCAATTTTGTCACATAGAAAACTTTCCACTGTCATTAGCTTCGATTTTATAAATCGCTGACATTTTAATTATTGCATGTTGGGCCTTCTAATGCGCTACTATCTTTATTGTACTGATAATAATCATGATCTAGATGTTGGTTTAATGTATCTCAATGTTGTTCAGTTTGATTGTGCGCATTTAAATTATACTTGGTGTGTGCAGTCAAGAATTGAAGTTGACTGACTCAACATTAATGACGATAATGATTTTTAAGTATTGCGGAATTTGAATGGGGTTCGCTACATGGGAGCTCAGTAGTTTCTCTGAACCAGGACGCGTTTTCTCAACGTATTTTAATAAATTGTCTGTAGCAGACTTGCCACATGATACAGATTACCCGTTTCTGATACGGATTTTGGCGGGTTTTTAGGTGATACGGCCGTAATATATTTTGATGCGGACTTTAACTAAATTGATGGAGACATTATTGTTAACCACATTATGTCCTTGTATGTGTCACAAACCTATACAGCATAGACAAAATAATCGATTGTTGTTAGCAATTAAGTAAATCGATTCGAAACGAACGAACTAAACCACCTATTAGTTTATTGTGGCGCGTAATAGATGGCGCGCTGGTAAATTTGTTGTTCTGAAAACTGCGGCAGGCACAACGGGTGGGAACGGCCGGGGCGCGTGGCAGGCGCGTGACGATTATAAAAAGCAATACAGAAAATAGAGCTCGACGCCGAATTCAGCGAAATCCCTTGCATTTATGAATTCAAGATGTTTTTCAAGATTTTGTTTTGATAACACTCTGTTTTGCGGTACGCAGTTTAAACGTGCTGAAGTGAAATAATTATAAAACTTCGTCTTCGGTAATTTTCCAATTACTGGCTTAAATTATTACGGTAAACCACGTTTTGTCGATGTGTATGTGTTTGGAATGTCATTCTGCATCATACCCGCTAAAACGAAGTCGGATATATATTTTTTAAATTGTGTTTTTTATCAACTTAATGTCGTCGAGTCGACGAAAATAAGCCGTGATTTGCGAATATGTCCCCAAAAATAAGGCTACATCATTCATTTGTATTCTATATAATGCAGATATATATTTGTTTTGCTAGACATCGCCTTTGACAAAGCTAGCCGGGGTTTGAGGCTCCCGATCTGTCTGGGCTGCGCTAACTGCTCGCGCCTTGTGACATCGCACGGATATGCACGGAAAAACGGGTTTGGCATTCCGTTTATGACAGACTTGTACCGATCTGGTTCGATCTTTCGGTTGCATTGCTCAATTGCATGAAGAGGCAGATGCAATCCATGTATTAGATCCAGAAGCGTCCGATTTCTCCCAGTTCTCTATTCTTCGGTGCTTCTCTGAGCTTCTGGTATTTGGCTATATGATCGTGAACAATATCTACTAAGTGACTGCATCAGTCTCCACCGTATAAAGCAAATTTCATGTTTGCTAAGTTGGCAGATATAGTGGGGGTCATATTACCTACATGGGCTTTAAGCCAAGGGTATCCTGCGTAATTATACGAGGAAACAAGGTCCAATAGTCGGCATCTAGAGATGCAGAGCTTCAAAATGAGGTATTACATGCCATATGGTCAAGCACTTTAAATTTTCGCGCCCGCACAGTCCATGAGCAGGGTGCAAACACATCAGACATGGGGTCAAATACATTGAAATGTATTTAAATACAAATACTTTTGAGGGATTCAAATACAAATACAAATACAAATACTTTTAAATGCAAATGTATTTAAATACAAATACTTTTGAAAAACAATTCAAAAACTGTTTCAAATATTTTTCATTTTCAGGATATATTACTATATAGGTAAAAGAAACAAAACGATATATCAAGCAGTTCATCTAGTTTATTGCTATTGTCTAAGTTGTCTGGTTACATTCAGTGGTCTAGTATCTATCTGGCTACTGCCCAGAGTTCAGTGTTCACTCTTGCCGAGTTCACTATTTCCCAGAGTTACACCGCAGAAACATCAACTGCTGGAAAGTGTTGTCTGTGAGGCGGCATCTCTCTGGGCGAAACACCTTCCCAGCGATGCTGAAAAGCCTTTCAACTGGAGCCGAGGATGCAGGGATGATAAGACAGTGCAAGGGAGTCTTGCTGTTGGGTCATTCCGTGTGAACACAACCAATGAGGTTGCTGTCATCTCTTAGATTTTTGAATAGATCAGTATGGTGAGAGCCTTTGGTAAGATTAGTAAGAATCCTAAATTTGAGCGTTCTAGCTTAACTAGTTTTCAAGTTACGGCGGGTTGAAATTTGGGACTTAGACGTTTTTTTTTAATTGTATACACATTTCACCTTTCAATATCTTCTGCACTCTTGAGCCTGTGTCAGTGAAATTGTGTGGAATTGTTTTCTATAATATAAAGATTACATAACTACAATTAGAACATAAATACAGTGTACGGTTAATGTGCAGCAAGTTGATAAACATCATGATTTATTCAAAATATCACACGCGGGAGGGTTTTCAGACCCTGATTGTGAGCAAAATACACACACCTTAGATCCAAATTGTACATATTTGGTACCAAAACATAAATATGTGCAAATCTGAGAAATATGGTAGGTTTAGCTGCCTTAATTATAAATGTATACATGTGCAAAGATGGTACGTTATTATATATCTTTAAAAATGACCAACTTCCGACCCAAAAAAGTCGATGAGGCGTAGCTTGTATTATCACAAAACGTTGTCTAGGTGTTAGTTCATTTCTATACCTCAAATAACTATTAAGTCTCAATATCCTTCCGAGCTTCCTTCACAACAAAAATGGCATACGTCTGGGTGCTCCAAGTTTTAAAATAAATTGCTTGTATATACGAAAGGGTTTTCAGACATTGATTGCAAGCTAAATATAGATGGTTAAATGAACTGTTGTGTCTATTTTACATATATGCATAACACTGCATATTATTAATGCAAATATGGCATGCCTTACTGTCTTAATTATGAATCTACACATACCCAAATATCATATATTTTATATTTCATTAAAATTAGCAAACTTCCGACACTAAAGGGTCAATGTGGATTAGAAGGTATTGTTATCAAATGTTTACTAGGCATAAACCAGTTCAAAGACAAATTAACCAGTAACTCTCAATATCCTTCCATGCTTCCTTCTCAAGAAGAATGGGAACCATTGATTGATACAACTTTTTAAATAAATTGCTTGTGATATACGAGAGGGTTTTCAGACATTGATTGCAAGCTAAATATGGATGGTTAAATGAAATGTTGTGTGTATTTGATATATATGCATATCATTGTGTATTATCAGAGTAATATGACTTGTTTGACTGTCTTAATTATGAATCTACACATACCCAAATGTCCTACATTTTATATTTCTTTAAAATTAGCAAACTTCCAACCCTAAAAGGTCGATGTGGATTAGAAGGTATTGTTATCAAACTTTTACCAGGCATAAACCAGCCCCATGCTTCAAGCAAAATTCCGTAAGAATGTATAAGTACTGAACTACTGATATGCATAAATATGCAATATTTACAAATGTTACCAATAACAAAATTATTATGTTTAACTTAAGATCAGTGCTTGAAAACCTGCCCGCAAGTGATTTATTGATCCTTTTTCTGTATCTATGGGTCCCCATTCTTCTTGACAAAGAAGCATGGAAGGATATTGAGAGTTATTTATTATTTAGTCTTTGGACTGGTTTATGCCTGGTAAAAGTTTGACAGCAATACCTTCTAATCCACATCGACCTTTTAGGGTTGGAAGTTTGCTAATTGTAAAGAAATTTAAAAATGTAGGACATTTGGGTATGTGTAGATTCATAATTAAGACAGTCAAACAAGTATTACTTTGATAATACACAATGATATGCATATATATAAAATACAAACAATACTTCATTTAACCATTCATATTTACCGTGCAATCAATGTCTGAAAAACCTCTATATCACAAGCAATTAATTTAAAAAGTTATTTCAGTGGGTTCCCATTCTTCTTGAGAAGGGAGCTTGGAAGGATATTGAGAGTTACTGGTTAATTTGTCTTTGAACTGGTTTATGCCTAGTAAAAATTTGATAACAATACCTTCTAATCCACATTGACCCTTTAGGGTCGGACGTTTGCTAATTTTAATGAAATATAAAATATATGATATTTGGGTATGTGTAGATTCATAATTAAGACAGTAAGGCATGCCATATTTGCATTAATAATATGCAGTGTTATGCATATATGTAAAATAGACACAACAGTTCATTTAACCATCTATATTTAGCTTGCAATCAATGTCTGAAAACCCTTTCGTATATACAAGCAATTTATTTTAAAACTTGGAGCACCCAGACGTATGCCATTTTTGTTGTGAAGGAAGCTCGGAAGGATATTGAGACTTAATAGTTATTTGAGTTATATAAATGAACTATCACCTAGAAAAAGTTTTGTGATAATACAAGCTACGACTCATCGACCTTTTTGGGTCGGAAGTTGGTCATTTTTAAAGACATATAATAACGTACCATCTTTGCACATGTATAGATTCATAATTAAGGCAGCTAAACCTACCATATTTCTCAGATTTGCACGTATTTATATTTTGGTATCAAATATGTACAATTTGGATCTAAGGTGTGTGTATTTTGCTCACAATCAGGGTCTGAAAACCCTCCCGCGTGTGATATTTTGAATAAATCATGATGTTTATCAACTTGCTGCACATTAACCGTACACTGTATTTATGTTCTAATTGTAGTTATGTAATCTTTATATTATAGAAAACAATTCCACACAATTTCACTGACACAGGCTCAAGAGTGCAGAAGATATTGAAGGGTGAAATGTGTATACAATTAAAAAAAAACGTCTAAGTCCCAAATTTCAACCCGCCGTAACTTGAAAACTAGTTAAGCTAGAACGCTCAAATTTAGGATTCTTACTAATCTTACCAAAGGCTCTCACCATACTGATCTATTCAAAAATCTAAGAGATGACAGCAACCTCATTGGTTGTGTTCACACGGAATGACCCAACAGCAAGACTCCCTTGCACTGTCTTATCATCCCTGCATCCTCGGCTCCAGTTGAAAGGCTTTTCAGCATCGCTGGGAAGGTGTTTCGCCCAGAGAGATGCCGCCTCACAGACAACACTTTCCAGCAGTTTATGTTTCTGCGGTGTAACTCTGGGAAATAGTGAACTCGGCAAGAGTGAACACTGAACACTGGGCAGTAGCCAGATAGATACTAGACCACTGAATGTAACCAGCCAACTTAGACAATAGCAATAAACTAGATGAACTGCTTGATATATCGTTTTGTTTCTTTTACCTATATAGTAATATATCCTGAAAATTAAAAATATTTGAACAAGTTTTTGAATTGTTTTTCAAAAGTATTTGTATTTAAATACATTTGCATTTAAAAGTATTTGTATTTGTATTTGAATCCCTCAAAAGTATTTGTATTTAAATACATTTCAATGTATTTGACCCCATGTCTGATGTGTTTGCACCCTGCTCATGGACTGTGCGGGCGCGAAAATTTAAAGTGCTTGACCATATGGCATGTAATACCTCATTTTGAAGCTCTGCATCTCTAGATGCCGACTATTGGACCTTGTTTCCTCGTATAATTACGCAGGATACCCTTGGCATAAAGCCCATGTAGGTAATATGACCCCCACTATATCTGCCAACTTAGCAAACACGAAATTTGCTTTATACGGTGGAGACTGATGCAGTCACTTAGTAGATATTGTTCACGATCATATAGCCAAATACCAGGAGCTCAGAGAAGCACCGAAGAATAGAGAACTGGGAGAAATCGGACGCTTCTGGATCTAATACATGGATTGCATCTGCCTCTTCATGCAATTGAGCAATGCAACCGAAAGATCGAACCAGATCGGTACAAGTCTGTCATAAACGGAATGCCAAACCCGTTTTTCCGTGCATATCCGTGCGATGTCACAAGGCGCGAGCAGTTAGCGCAGCCCAGACAGATCGGGAGCCTCAAACCCCGGCTAGCTTTGTCAAAGGCGATGTCTAGCAAAACAAATATATATCTGCATTATATAGAATACAAATTAATGATGTAGCCTTAGTTTTGGGGACATATTCGCAAATCACGGCTTATTTTCGTCGACTCGACGACATTAAGTTGATAAAAAACACAATTAAAAAAATATATATCCGTTTTAGCAGGTATGATGCAGAATGACAGTCCAAACACACACGCATCGACAAAACATGGTTTACCGTTTTGAAAAGGCCGTAATAATTTCACTGACATAGGCTAAAGAGTGCAGAAGATATTGAAGGGTGAAATGTGTATAAAATAATTTATTTTTAACAAGCTGTCGAAAAACGGTCCCAAATTTCAACCTGCCATAACTTGAAAACTAGTTAAGCTAGAACGCTCAAATTTTGGTTTCTTACTAATCTTACCAAAGGCTCTCACTATACTGATCTATTCAAAAATCTAAGAGATGACAGCAACCAATTTCTGGAATTTTGGTTGCGTTCACTCAGAATGACCCTGTTGCTAACTACATCACGGTGACAACTGACATGTGAGGCAGTGGCTTCTTGTAACAAGCCTTCTTATACAGTGGTCGCAAAGGTCCACTGCCTCAATGACTGCTCATATGATGGCTTAATTGCCTTTACTAGGCCGTAATTCCTGAGTAAATTGCCACAAGACACAGTACAGTTACTTGAGTTTTAATAATTCAATCAATAACTATTTAAAAAATTGCAATTAGTATACACATTTGAAAAAGAATTTGAAAAAGTATTTGAAAGGTATTTGAAATATCAAATACTTTAGGAAAGTATTTAAATACAAATACTTTCAATTCCTAAATGTCAAATACAAATACTTAAAAAAAAATATTTAAATACTTTCAAATACAAATACAAATGTATTTGACCCCATGTCTGAAACATATTGACCTTGAAATGTGTCGACGACCTTGACTTTCAGAATCATTCATGTATAGCAATGTGCACAATCAAATTTAACAACATTAAAAAAAACATTAAGTCAAGATCATCGTTAGTGTCGATGCACTATTTATATATATAAAGACAGTAGCGCATCAGAAGACCGGACATTCGATAAAAAGAATTTATGTGATTTAGGGGGTGCGTTAGGGTTTTCACCCACAGCGGGTGTAATTATATTAGGAACCAAAGTTCCAGATTCGACACCTAGAGATGCAGAGCTTCGAAATTATATACCACATACCATATTGTCAAGCCTAGTTTGATTTTCCCGCCCGCGCAGTCAATGCGCGGGATAGTCCTTGATCGTTATCATTGACCTTGACCTTCAATATAATTTAAATGCGCACATTCAAACTGAAAAAAATTAGAAACACCAAAGCGACATTTAGATCATGATTATTATCAGTACAATAAAAATAGTAGCGCATTAGAAGACCTAACATGCGATAATTACAATTTCAGTTATTTAGAGTGTGGGTTAGGTTTTCACCCGCAGCGGGCATAATTTTCGAGACACATATGTAAGCCCTGCTTACTAAATACAAGTCAGGCCTCAGCAATAATTATTACTGAATAGTTATACTATAAACAAAGTTTTAGCGCAAGCACCAGGACAAAAAGATTTAGGAACAGCAATGTTTAATGGCAAGCACAAATTCACAATAGTCACAAACAATGACTCTACTCCTGTATATTACCAAACACTTGCTAATCCGTAATTAACCGATACCAAACAAATAACTAAAAAAAACTAAAACAACAACCGGTACTCAGTAAGATGGCCTTGATCTGTCAGGTAAGCCATAACCTGTAGAATAAAAAGGTATTAGTTGTTGTAAAACTAGACACTGCAACAAGGCAACATACAAAACTAAGATACCTGTATATAACCAACATCTATAAAGTAGCAGTTGTTTACAAAATCCCACAACACAGTACATTAACAACTGTCAAATGTCACTTTGCTACAAATGGTGGCACAATCTAGCGACTACTGGTGAACCAAACAATATACCATAACTTGACAATTAAGTGTCACCATCTAGCGGCTAATCGCGAATATACCGTCCACAACGTTATCGAAATAAACACAATGCACAAGTTAGATCTTAATCATTTGTTATTACTCTACTGGGCCACAAGGCAAGTCTGTTAACTTGACATTCACTGTCGATCTCCTTAGATTAAGTAAGGAGTTATCAGAAACGGAACATTCTGCACATTGTCTGAACAAAGTACATCATCGCCCATCTGTATGACAAGGTCAATAGTCTAAAACAGTGAATAGTACAACATACCATTAAGATTAGCAACGGTATAACCAATTGATATTAAGACAAACAATCAAATACGCAATACAGTATAGCTAGATGGTAAGACAATGGAGATATACAATTCACCAACCTGTCTTTAGGTAGAGGATGAATGTTAATCGGAGAACGGCCCGGAGAAAAAAGTAGAACCTACTTAAGTTAACAAAAAACACACTTCACAAAAAAAAACACTTTGGGGCTGCCGGTCCACGTCCCAGGGGTTCTCGCGCGTCACGATTACAATCTCGCGCCTCACACATTTTCTACTATTTAGTATGAACTACATAAAACGCATGACATCATCTTAGGATGAAATATATCAAAATAAATGGTAATCACCTGTTATATTAATGACATGGAAAAAAGTAAACATTACGCTAACACAACGAATGTGGCGCCACCTAGCGCCACCTAATCAGAATGATCAGGTCACACATAGATAGATCATCTTGGTATCAAATCGAAGCTAAAGACGGTGGGAAGTTTTCCAGGCGACAAAAATTGCCATTTTGCTACACTTGTAAATATTCATTTATGACACTAATCTGTCAGGCGTAGGACAATGCTTTTCATTTTTGGAGGACTTAATGGTTCACACTGTGGAATTGAATTGGGGCAAACCCCTATATCATACACCACTACCTTCCCCTGTGTCTCAGGATGCTTTCTGCCAAATGTTGTATCTCTACAACTATGTTTGGCCCCACAATGACAAAATATGTTAATTTACTGCATTTCAGGCAAAAAAGGGGGTTCTGGCCCCATGACACCAAAAGGCCCCGAGTTGGGAGTGGTCATTATGAACTTGCATTGGCCCAGTGTATCAGTTATCAGGAATTACTAGTGAAAACAACATGGCAGAAAACATCGTGAGACCTGGACCTGGCTCCCGGCCTAATTATCACATACCTCACGAAAATGCCTGTCTGAAACAAATCTTAGGCTTATTCTTAGTATACAGTGTCTCACTGTGTGAGGGGTGAGTACAGCTCAATACTATTTAATTTGTTATTTTACCAGATCCACAATTGCTGTGGTGTTTTACAGAAAAGTCATTTAAAAATCAACCAACTGAAGTCCGTCCTGCAATTTCACAGATTAAAAAACAGACCATGCAAAGTGGATGAGAGAATAGGGAAAACAACAACAAAACAAAGCTGCCAAGATTACTAACAACAACAGTAGTAGAAAAGGTAGAAAGGTAGAAAAGTAGTAATGTTAAGATAGGCAACTAACTAATTATATGATGTCAATAGTAATAACAATACATGAATAAAATTAGGCAAACTACAACAAAATAGCAGGGATGTCATAGTAACAGGTTTACTTAAAATGACCACAGTTTCCCTTTCATGTCCCCCTAAACAGAATTAGTTTGGTAATTTCATGTATTAGTGTTGGTCAATTTGCATATGACTGTAATGTTTTAAAACTAATAATTTCCTAAATTAATGACAGTGGAACAAAATATGTTCGCAAAGACCTAAGCTATATATTGTATAACCTGTGGAAAGAGACTCTGGATCCTGTTTCCTGTCGGTTGGTACAAGTGTACGCTACACAGGAACTAACCATTCTTGCCACTTCACAATGGCTGTTGTAGCCAGCATGTCCCCAAATGGATTAACGTTGCTCACATCAGTGTCAACCATCGAACTGTCCAGTGTTTGGGTTCTGTATAATCCGGGTCACAGTCCTTCCCCTAATGACTAAGCTGGAGGCTATAGCCTATCCCACTGGATTATTATTCACATTGCCAAGGAACCACAGTGACAACTATTTAGATCCCTACCCCAACACACTGAACCAACTCAAAACATTCAACAGCTGGCCCTGCTGGCCTACCCCAGAAATTAATCATAAGCTGGCTAAACTAGGCTTACGGCTAGGGGCACAACAACACATATCCAAGTTAAAAATGTCATCTTAGCAGAATATTTTTACATTTATAACGTTGCTCAACAGTTCTATTCTATATATCCTGCCAGCCAGTACAGCACTTTCCGCCTGGCACGTAAATGGCAGCCAATGGTCCACAGCGGCTTCAGTGCAGCGGGCCAGAGTGTCACTGGTCTATAGGGGAAAGATTAATGATCTAACTCTGTGGTCTAGGGTCGTTAGTTTCTCCCGCACGCCGGGCAACGCCTGCTCGCGTGTCACATGTCGCCACCCTGGTCGTCGGTACGATCGGCGCGCTTCGGCAGGTGCCCCAAGGTACGGGGCATAGCCGCACACTGTGTGCGGTTATGCCCCAGGAATGGCGAAACAACAGCTGCTCTCACAGAGCTGACCATTAACTGAAATAATAATATGTATTGGTATGTGTACACTACTGACACGTCCAAAAACAAAACAAAAACACCAGAGAGCACAAATCAACTGTTTCAAGTTTTCATATATACGTAAAGTTTAGAAAATACAGTGGCCTTGAATCATAGTCCACGTTTATTCCGTCTTGAGAGTCAAAGCAAACAACAGCATGATTTTATAACGGGGAAAGTGAAAGTTTGCAACCCAGCTTGTCTGAAGCCTTCTAGCTAAAACAGCATAGTCTTGTAAAGTGCAAAGTCAAACTAAAAACTCAGTATGTCGGCTGTGGGAGTATGGCTTTGTATGGGCTAACGTATACGGGCAAAGTTCTATATTATAGATTATACATCATTTGTCATCTTGGTTATTTTACTCTATGAGCAGTGATCAATTAAGCTTTATTTATTTAACGGACCTAATGATACACAACATGGAAAATGTGACGTCAGCACGATATAGCCTATTACACATTGACGAAGCGATGATTGATATAATAAGTTTGATAATATTAAATAATTATATAATAATAATCATATACTATCTCACATCAAAGTTTCGTACAATATTTGTGGTAAGCAACTATGTATCTAAGTAGACTACATAATATTATAAGCACCGATGCACGAAATACGTCTGCACATCGGGTGGGGCATGGCCGCACAGGCCTGTGCGAACATGCCCCAAGCATCCAACATGTGAATAATTCTGAATTGCGCGAAAATGCTACTTATTAAACTATCCTTTATTTAACACATCATAAAACATTAAAGTGTAATTTGGAATTATGAAAGAACATGTATATGCACGTCTTACAGTTAAAGAAATACACATAACAGCATATCAGTAAATTTACATCAGTGTTTACGCAAATAAAATGTTATGTCATAACTTTGTACTTATTCACTTCTATCAAAAAGTATTTGCAAGTGGTTGATTTGGGGGTTAGACGATGCCGCTTAGCATGATTCCACTAACCAGATGTGATGCGATGCCTCGATGTGCGGATATACCCCTACTTCCCCTACTATATCAGTTTGACGATGCAGGGAAGATTTGAACTGAACCACTATTCCAAAATGGGTGTGTGTGTTTGGGTTAGGCATAGGGTCAGGATTAGGGTTAGTGTCAGGGTTAGGGTCAGGGTAATATATACGTATATATAATTATATAAGTCAATTCGGGCTCCCGTTGTTACGGTTACACAGCGGCGACAACCTCACATCCCTATTTTGGAATAGTGGTTTGGTCCGGTCTAAATAATATAATAACTATTGACAGTATTAATATAATGTATCTCTTGCAGACGTAGCATTGGGGTCTTTCTACGCTCAACCTCACAATAACAATAGATAGTGATATTTGAAACAAGTAACTTTTACCCTGGAATGAAGTAAGCAAAATAGTTGATTGTCTGACATTGCTTCTAGTCACTACAAACTATCCAAAATGAGCATTAATGGTGTTTAAGCTGTTCGAAGTTTTAAATTCTCCCATCTGCAATGTTTTTTGCAAATAAGGTAAGTTCTTATTATGATTAATACCATATAGCACAGTAGCCAGGCCTCAGGCTCAGGACACCTGAAATCACTTTACTTTCCTGGCAGACATGTCCAATTAAACACCATATTGAGGCATCAAGTCATGCTGCAATTAATGCATGAAGACTGTCCACACATAACTATCCACCAGTGTGCATGGCCAGGTCAAATACTTAGCATTGCAGCACAGGATTTGACGCAGGTACTTTAAGTCTGACGCTTTAGTTAACAATCTAAATCTATGAATCACCACAATGGTCCCTGCAAAACTAACAAACTGTCATAGTCTACACCCAGAATTTCAAAAACAAATCGGTAATACTTAATGTTAGTAGCTGTTATCCATGTCAGGTTTATCTCTATATTTTTCTGGTCACAACCTGTTCAGATGGCACATCCTATTGGGATGTTACTGTATAGTGAATAGTACACATGTATATGGAAGTATATCATAAAGAGCAGTACAATTATAGTAAATTAATCAAACAATATTATACAATATTTTTTATGTTTTTTAAGTTTACTTAATTAAGACTACCATTTAGAACTACAACGGCACAGGGAATGAACGATTTCTTAAATTGATTTGTCCTTCCCATAATGGCACTTTCATGTGTCTCCGTGGTGGAAGTTTTTGAAACGTTGCATTTAGGGGATGTCCAAGATCATGTAATGTTTGAAAGGGTTTCCTCTTCAGTGTCACAATTGTGTACACATTTCTGGCCAATTAATTTGCTGACTAATTCACTATGCGAGAAACATATTTGTTATTGGCGACACTGCCATTCTTATTAAGTTAGACCTGTATTTTATAACATTTTGGATCATATAACTACTGTGTATATATATTGGATCCCTGATCAAATGCTTTCAATTAAGCCCCTTTAAAATATCTTTAATGCTGTGTATTCCTTTAATGCTGCCTATATTCCTTAGCCTTCTAGCATCTTCATCCATCCATTGATGACTCATGCATTATTTTACAATTATAAGTTTGCTTAATCCATTAGTTTTGTCGTGCCACTGAGCTTGATCTTCGAGGATATTGGTGCAAAAGAAGTCATTATTATTATTATTATTATTATTATTAAACAAACTCCAGAATGTGTTGACTGACATGTAGACAGATTCAAGCTTACTATTAACGTGTGGCTGGGATCCAAATATGACAAGACAATAACATTATTTTTTTAATGTTGTTGTTCTTGTTCTTTAAAAAATGCCCTTATGACAAAGGTGATTTGTGATTTGGTTATTATATGCATAACATAATCATATATATATATATATATATATATATATATATATATATATATATATATATATATATATAAACCTGTAATTTGCTTTCAACGTGTGGTCTCAGTTCATTCAACTTCAGATAATGTTGTGTTGATTCCCCTGTTTTCGCACTTCACATCTGCAGTAAATATTTGTTATGATTTTGAAATGCTAATAAACTTCCAAATTTTGAAGTTATTGTATTAAATTTGCTACATAATCTAGTTTCCATATGGACACCTGGATTCGAAATTTATTGTTCCTATTTATGTAATAGTTTTAGAGTCATAGACATAACTATTTGGGCATTTATTCAATCAGGAATTATATTTGTTTAGTTTTGGGTTTGATTACAACCTGATTTTCGTCACATATACTAAATGTTATACCCGGTATACCTGCAGGTGTTTGATTTTTCAAAAGAAAGGTTATCATAATAAAATATATAATTTTTAAGTGTGGCTGGGGTCCAAATATGACAACATAATATAAAATGTTACAAAATGCACTATTCCCAAAGGTAATTTGGCCATATGGGCAATTACCTAGTTTCTGATCCTTTCCTAGGATTAGCAAACACGTATTACCAGTAAATTTGCCAAGTTTTAACTTGTCTCAATTCGTTCAATTTTAAATAATGTTATGTTTATAGTGCTAGAGAACAAGTTAACCAACTCTATCAAAAAAAGTTGTATTTTCCAGAAAAAGTTATTATTTTATTTGCAAATTGCTTAAATTGTGTTAATTTTATAAAGCGCAATTTCCAATAATATCCTCAAAGCGCAGTACAAGACTAATAACCTAAACATTATACATAGCACATATATAAGCACAATAAATAGAAAACCAAAATCTTATATAATAGTTATGAAAACAGTCAAATCATTTAAATCACTTCAATAAATTAAATGAATAAAATGTATTTAGGCACTATTTACATATATACACAATAATGGGTAGATAACATGTAGTCCTGAGTTAAAGTATAGTAAAGGCTGAAAGAAAAGAAAATGTTGCAATATTCTGCTTTGAACATGTACGTTTTTAGAGTTTGTTTAAATATTGATAGGCTCCCACTACACTTTATATGAATTGACAGTGAATTCCATAGTTGAGGTCCAATCACATTAAAGGAATGATCTCTTACACTAACAGGCTTAGTATTCACATTAACGTTCACATTACATTAGAATTAGGATGATGATGCAATAGTTGCCATTATGATCAATTAGTCTTAAGCAACTATGCCACTACTATGTGGGCTTGACATAGATCAAAGTTGGATCTAGAAATTAGAGTCAGATTTAAATGCATTGTCATTGTAATATTTTGATAAATTTATATTGGTTTTATTTATGTCAACAGCACTTTCGTCAATAAAATAGGCTCAGATGTCAGTGTAAATGATTGACAGTAGATCATATTTCAATCACTCTCTACAACAAAACTGAATTTGCAGATATTTATTTTATTACAGAGGCTGTTTTATGTGGACATTTCCCCCAAGCAAAGCCAGACAACCAAGGCACCGAGTGTTATCGGAACGAATCACAGTGATACCTCTCATTGTTTTGTGAGAATTGTTTGAATAACATATTCCATGTTATGTAATAATACGTTTGATTAAAATACAGTTATTTAGCAATTTATGAATAAAATAACTACCTTCACTGGAAAATATAGATAGATTTGTTTTTAAATAATAGTTGCCTAACATGTTCTCGGGTGCCGAACAGGGAATATCATCAACACATTATTATTTGAAGTTGAATGATTTCAGATCACAAGTTAAAACTTGGCAAATATACACGTATATTAATCATATTAAAGATCATGTTTAGGTAATTGCCAAATCACCTCTGGCATCAGGACATTTTGTTAACAATTTATATATTCTTGTCATATTTGGACCACAGCCACACGTGAATAGTATGCTTACTCTGAAAAGCTTTCTTTTAGAGAAGGACTTACATTACGTCGCATATTGTAGAATAATAACTTCAAAATTAATAAAGTTATCTGCATTCCAAAATCATGACACAGATTTATTACAAAAACATGGAATTAGTAGAAGTTGAATAATGTGAGACAAGTTAAAACTTGGCAAAGATATAGGTTACTATGGTATACGTATGTTAATCATATTAAAAGCTCATATTGCTGGATAAATGTGTTTTTTCGAGTAGTACAACCTGTTTGGGGCAAACGTACACATGTGTTATGATTATGCGCATTTAGACAACTTGTCAGATATAAGTGCTTATCGAAACCACAACGTACAGCAATGTAAAATGCAAATCCCGTAAAAAAAAATATTGTGTATTATTCTTCTGACCAGTCCCCAATTGTCTCGCTTATTCCCCAAAAAGCTCCAATCGCGCGGAGTCTCGCCATGTATCGTGACCCACTTGCACGCCCTATAAGTCGCCTAGAATTATTGATCAAACATGAGGCACTGCATGTTTAATGAACGTTGATGAAATGACAGTGACCAATTGTGAGCAATGTTTAAACTAACCCCTCTGATAATGTGAAACGAGATGTTGATGCCAAACGTCCAGATATGTTTTATACGATGTAATATGGAAAATCTATTCTTGTTGCATGTAATAAAAAGGTTGATGGTGATGTTATATGTTGTCAAATTTGACGTTGTACTAAGCATTAAATTAATAACAGGACTGAATATATTAAATATTTGCCATAATGCACCACCGTTTAAGGCTCGCCATTTTGATTTTTGATCTTCAATCTTGCCCCGCGGATGGGAAAGCGACAAGAGGGTGTTTCAATGTACGCAAATGTGTAGATAAGTAAAGGCGTGAACGCGTTGATGAGTGTGAGTGTATGTGCGTGTGTGAGTGTATGTGCGTGTGTGAGTGTATGTGCGTGTGTGCGTGTATGCGTGTGTTAGCATAATAAACCGTCGGTTTCAATATGCATAACTCATAATTTATGGATTGATGTATATACTATCCAAATTACCAACGCTTGTTTCTGCAACTCAAATTCATTGTAGTTCTTTATCAAACACACAAATCAACTCAATTAGAGACTAATATGCTTCTTCTCTCCTATCTTCCCAGACGCAGTTCCATCATGTGTTCTCTGTGAATAAACGGATGTACACAAAATAGACGAGTTCTTATCTATGACGGAACTGCGTAGCCTGCAAGATGCCTGAAATCGCCTGCCCCATCGAAGGATGCCCGTACAAAACTCCAGACGTGGAAGGTGTCGTCGCTGCTGCACTGATTACCACCCACGCTACGACTCACATGTCACATGCTGGTGACGGTACCTCGGCCAAGGTCGACAAAGTCAAGCGCCCCACGATATCGTCTGCTGGAACAAGTGAGGAATGGGCATACTTTACCTCCAGATGGACCGACTATGTCGAAGCCACCCATATCACAGGCAAGGACAAGGTCATCCAGCTCCTCGAGTGTTGTGATGAACAATTGCGCAAGGACCTATCTCGCAATCCCGGAGGCTCACTCACTCACCTTGCCGTAGAAGACGTCCTCAAGGCCATCAAACGTCTCGCTGTGCGTGAAGAAAATATCATGGTGGCACGCGTTACACTGCATGACATGCGGCAGGATCACGACGAGCCAGTTCGAGCATTCGGTGCAAGACTCCGCGGACAAGCTGGAGTATGTAAATTCATCATCGAATGTCCACATTGCAAACACGATGTGAACTACACCGAACCAGTCCTCTGTGACAGTGTTACCCGCGGGCTCGCAGACCAAGACATACAACTGAGATTTAACAAGATTTAACAAGATTGCCACCTAGAGAATCAACTCTAGATGGCAGGTGGACAAGGAAGCCGTTTGGCTTATCGAGAGTCCAACCTATCTATCTAAGTATACCCTGCCCGTCTTAGGTATATGTCAATTTTATTTTTAAACATATTAACACTTCTAGCACCTACACAATCAGCTGATAATTTGTTCCATTCGTTTACTATTCTTTGGGAAAATGAAAATTTTCTAATATCTAGTCTACACTGCTTCTTTGCTAATGCAACTCCATGTCCTCTAGTCCTTCTCTCTTCCTTGACCGTGAAAAAAATATTTCTGTCAATATTTTCATACCTATTCAATATTTTAAAAACCTCAATCTGATCTCCTCTCAATCTTCTGGTTTCTAGTGTTGTTAGACCACATTCTTTTAGACGCATTTCATAACTAATATTCCTGAGTTTTGGTATCATTTTTGTTGCTCTCCTTTGTACTCTTTCTAGCATATCAATATCCTTCTTGCGATATGGCCTCCATGCTTGTATACAATATTCTAAATGAGGCCTAACTATTGTTTTATAAAGCGGTATTATTAGTTCTTTTTCTTTGTATACTATATTTCGCCTAATTAATCCAAGAATTTGGTTTGCCTTCGCTGCTGCAATTCCACACTGCTCTGATACCTTCATGTCAGCACTAATGGTTAAACCTAAGTCCTTTTCCTTTACAGTAGTATTTAGTACAGTACCACCCATTGTATATTGTGCATTTTCATTCCCATGTCCTGTGTGGAGGCACTTACACTTTCCAAAGTTAAACAGCATTTGCCATTTCTCAGACCATTCTATCAACTTATTTAGATCATCTTGTAAATGCTGTCTATCTGCATCACTTTTTATTTTCCTAAACACTTTTGTGTCGTCCGCAAACTTCAACACCTTGCTTGTTACGTCATCATCCAAATCATTGATATATATTAAGAATAAAATAGGTCCCAATACTGATCCTTGCGGTACTCCACTCAAAACAGATTTCCAATTTGAAACCTCCCCATCAACTACTACTCTTTGTCTTCTATCAATAAGCCATTTTTCTATCCAGTTAATCATACTATTTCCTATGCCATGGGCCTTTAGTTTAAGTAGTAATCTTTGGTGTGGCACTTTGTCAAAGGCTTTTTTAAAATCTAAATAGATTATATCTACTGGTGATCCCTCATCTACCCACTTTGTGACATCTTCCAAAAAACATAACATATTTGTTAAGCATGACCTCGCTTTTAAAAACCCATGTTGAGATGTGTTTATCAATTTATTTTTAACAAGAAAATCAACCAAGTGATCTTTAATTAGTCTTTCTAATAGTTTACAAATCACCGATGTTAAACTCACTGGCCTATAGTTCTCTGACTTGCTTCTTGATCCTTTTTTAAATAATGGTATGATGTTTGCTTCTTTCCATTCTACCGGAACCACTCCTTCCTCTAATGCCAAATTGAACACTGTTGCAAGTGGTATGCTAATTTGTTCTACAATTTCCAGTAGTAATTTGGGAGGAATCCCATCCACTCCTGGTGATTTATTATCCTTCATATCTCTTATTTTCATAGCTACCATTTTTGGGGTTACAGTTAGTTGTCCTAAATAGTCACACTCTCTCCCTTCGAACTTAGTCTCTAGTACTGGTAATGTACTAATATCTTCCCTGGTAAACACCGAACTAAAGTATTCATTTAGGTTTTCTGCCATTAAGAATCCCTCCGTTATTATGTTTCCATCACTACCTTCTAGTGGCCCGACCTTATCTTGAACTTTCTGTTTACTTCGAACATACGCATAAAAACTCTTGCTGTCATGTTTTATGTTGAAAGCTATTTTTTGTTCATAGCTTCTCTTCGAATTTCTAATTTCAGCTGTAGCTTGATTAAGTGCTTCTTTATAAATGGCATAGTCTTCTTCACTTCCAGTATGTCTATATGTCTTCCACATCATTTGCTTGTACTTGATTTTTCTAATGGCGTCCTTCGATAAGTGTTTCTTCTTTGACCTTTTCCCTTGTTTTTTCAAGGGGACAAATTTGTCAACGACGCAGTCAATTTCCCTCTTTAAGATATTCCAGCATACTGTTGCTGTCTTATTCTTCAGTGTGTTATTCCAGTCTATCTTCGCTAAATATTCCCTCATGTCCTTATATCTTCCTTTGTGAAAATTTTTCCTGTACCGTATTTTACTGTTCCGTTCTCCTTTTACTTTGATGATAAAATGTATCTGGTTATGATCACTACATCCCAGTGGCTCACATATATTGACATTATCAACAAATTCCTTCTGTGAGCTCAAAACTATGTCCAACACGTTCTTGTCCCTGGTTGGTTCTAACACATGTTGAAAAAGGAAACTATCTTGTACTAAATTTAAAAACTCTTGATCCTCTCTCCCAGGACTCTGTAGAGATGTCCACTTTATATGCCCATGGTTAAAATCCCCCATAATAATACAGTCCCGTTTACTCACTTCTTTTATAGCGTTGTGCATTTTTTCATTCTCTTCTATGCTTATGTTTGGACTACGATAAACTAACCCAACAGTTAATGTTGAGTTTCCTGTAACTATGTTACACCAGACAGCTTCACATTCTGCTTCTTTTTCTAATTTTATTTCATAAGCCTGGATGGATTCTTTAATATATAAAATAACTCCGCCTCCCCTTCTTCCTAATCTATCTGGACATAATGGGGGACCGCAACCAGAACATGAAGCTCGAGGAAATATTCCAGTTTGTGGAAGCAAAGGAATCCGGCAAGCGCTCTGCCTCACGGCTCCTTCACGCCCAGACTCAAGGAGCTGAGGCTGCTAGCAGCTCATACAGGCGGCACAAGAAGGAAAGCCTAATCAGCAAACACGACAACGCCGCTGGTTCTATCGAGAAGCCCGACCTATGCACCTACTGTGGCAAGAAAGGACACGGAGCGAGGTCCCACGTGAAACTCCGCCAGAAGGAATGCACTGCCTACGGTCACACCTGTAAACGCTGTGGCAAGAATAATCACTTCGAGCATGTCTGCCTTGCCAGCAAGAGGAACACTTCAAGGTCGGCCAGTGATTAACATGAAGGAGTGGTATTCGATTCTCTCTGCTCCGCGTCAGATGAAGTCAGCTTTCCCAAATCATCAGCTTGGACCACCACCTCTACTGTCGTCTATCTGACACATGGACCAGGACACATTCCAAACCACAGCCATGCGCCGACCTGACTTTCAGCACATCGCCGGACGACTACAGCGACCTTGGGTTCAATGTCAACATCAAGCCAAAGTCGGCCATTGTCTCCTGCATGGCTGACACAGGCTGTCAAAGTTGTCTCTCTGGCATGAAGACCATCTCGCGCCTCGGAATCGGCACTAACAAACTCATCCCGTTAACACTTAAGATGCATGCTGCCAACAACAAAGGGATCATAATTCTAGGAGCAGTCATCCTCAGAATCTCAGGCTAGGACAACGATGGGAACATACTGGAGACACGACAGCTCACGTACGTCACCGACAGCTCTGACAAGTTCTTCCTCAGCAGAGAGGCCTGCATCGAGTTGGGCATGATATCCACCACATTCCCCACCGTGTGTGAGCGAGATGGAACGATCCCCAGAAACAGTCTCGGCTATCAAGGATAACAATACCGAGAGTGACAGCAGCCTCACGTCAGATTGCGACCGGCTGCGGTGCGAGACGCTTCCACCACTACCCACAACCCTGCCATTCCCAGCTTCAACAGCCAACCGCGAGAAGCTACGCCAATTCATCCTGGAGACTTACGGCTCGAGCACGTTCAACACATGTGAACACCAGCCATTGCCAATGATGGACGGACCACCACTGCACCTCATGATAGACCCAGACGCGAAGCCCCTGGCACATCATACGCCAATTCCAGTTCCAATCCACTGGCAGGAGGACGTCAAAGCAGGACTCGACCGTGATGTCAGGCTGGGCGTACTCGAACCAGTACCTGTAGGAGAGCCGGTGACATGATGCCATCGCATGGTTGTATGCGCGAAGAAAATTGGGAAATCTCGGCGGACGGTTGATATGCGACCCCTCAACCAGCATGCAATCAGGGAAACCCACCACACACAGTCACCTTTCCACCAGGCACGGTCAGTACCACCAGGTACACTCAAACCCGTGTTTGACGCATGGAACGGGTACCACAGCGTCCCACTGAAAAGAGAGGACCAGCACCTCACAACATTCATCACACCATGGGGAAGATACAGATATCGCGCAGCGCCCCAAGGATACATCGCCTCAGGGGATGGCTACTCAAGGCGTTTCGACGAAATCGTATCGGACTTCCCCAACAAGACCAAGTGCATCGATGACACACTACTGTGGTCAGACAATCTGGACGATAGTTTCTTCCAAGCATGCAAATGGCTTGACATATGTGGACGGCACGGAATCACAATCAACCCAGAGAAATTCGTATTCGGTCAGGACATTGTTGAATTCGCCGGTTTCCAAATCACATCAGATAGTGTACAACCATGCAATCGATTCCTGAGAGCCATCATGGAATTCCCTGTTCCGCGTAACATCACCGATATCCGCTCCTGGTTCGGGCTCGTCAACCAGGTGTCATATGCATTCAGCATGACTGACTATATGCTATCATTTAGATCTCTCCTCAAACCTGGCACGTCATTCGAATCGGATGACACAAAGACCCAACTTTTCGAAGAATCCAAGGGAATCATCGTCAATGAGATAAAACAGGGCGTCAAGATATTTGACAAGAGCAGACCGACCTGCCTCGCGACAGACTGGTCCAAGACTGGCATCGGATTCTGGCTCTTCCAAAAACACTGCTCATGCACTAAAGTTGCTCTGTTCTGCTGCTCCTCGGGATGGAAAATTACACTGGTCGGCAGTCGATTCACTCAAGCAGTTGAATCACGCTATGCACCCATAGAAGGGGAAGCTCTAGCCGTCGCCGACGCCCTGGACAAGGCAAGGTATTTCGTCCTGGGATGCAAGGACCTGATCATAGCAGTTGATCACAAACCACTGCTGAACATTTTCGGTGATCGCGCACTGGATGACATCTCGAACAACCGACTCAGGAACCTGAAAGAGAAGACGTTGCGTTACAAGTTCACGATGATCCATATCCCGTGAAGAACAAAGCCGCTGATACTGTATCACGATACCCCACAGGAGACACCCAGCACGAAAGGTTTCATCTTACTGATGACATATCGTCTGCTATGTCTAAACATCAAGAAGACAGTCTGTCAGATTGTGCAGTGAGACATCACTTCCCCGCTGGCATTCGTTGCAACGACGATCACATCACACAAAGTGTTGACACCTCATCAGAAAACGGCATGTTGTCCACAGTCACATGGGACAAGGTACGCCAGGCCACTAGCAGCGATGACAACATGAACCACCTAACATTGATCGAATCAGGTATGCCGATGTCTCGACACGACCTGCCAGTCAAACTACAGGAATATCACTAACATCGAGATAACCTCCATGTTGTCGACGGAGTCAACATCTACCGCAATCGCATCATGATTCCACCCGCCCTACGACAGACATGCCTGAACGCCCTTCATGCAGCTCATCGGAGCGTCTCATCGATGATCTCTAGAGCTGAATCATCCATCTTTTGGCCGGGCATCACCCCCGCCATCACATCCCTCAGAACAAACTGTAGCCACTGCAATCGAATGGCACCATCACAGCCCAGCGCCCCTCCGATGCCACTCACCATGCCAGACTACCCGTTCCAGTGCATCTGTGCGGATTACTACTCGTACAAGGGTGTCAACTACCTCGCCATCGTTGATCGATACTCAAACTGGCCTATTGTGGAGAGGGCCTCTAGAGGTTCCCACGGACTGGTGGATGTCCTCCGTCGCTGCTTTGTCACATATGGCATTCCCGATGAGCTGTCCTCCGACGGAGGACCGGAATTGACTGCAAGCCACACTCGAGAATTTCTCAAACAATGGGGAGTCCACCATCGCCTGTCATCAGTCGCGTTCCCTCACAGCAACTGTCGCGCAGAGATAGGAGTAAAGACTGTCAGACGCATGATCACCGACAGCACTGCACCCAATGGCGACCTGGATGTCGACCCATTCCAACGCGCTATCCTGCAATACAGAAACTATCCAGATAGAGACACCAAGTTATCCCCAGCAATGTGTGTCTTTGGTCGGCCCATCAAGGACCTGATTCCTATTCTCCCTGGTAGATACAGACCACACGAAACATGGAGAGATACTCTCGCCACTCGTGAAGCTGCTCTGCGCATTCGGCATATGAAATCAGCAGAAAGATGGTCTGAACACACGAAGAAGTTGCCACCACTCATTGTAGGAGACCATGTGAGAATTCAGAACCAGTTCGGCCCTAACCCCCGCAAGTGGGATAAAACTGGATTGGTCATCGAAGTCCGCCAGTATGATCAATACATGATACGCGTTAATGGCTCAGGACGAGAGACACTGAGAAACCGACGATTCATCAGGAAATACACTCCCGTCCAAACTCGTGTGCCTTGACGTGATATACTGCACGACCTGCGCAATCATATCCCACCACCCGAACAACCAGACACTGCAACCTCAGGACACGGCGATCCACCAGCAGCTGGACCTGATGGAAAAACACCAACGAGCCCGACAAAGCCTGCATCCGACACACCCGATCCGGCTGCTGGCCCACCTGTAACTCCTCCAAGCGTACCAGTGTCCCCAGCCACGCTGAGTAGGTCTACACAGCCTGCCAGAGAAAGACGCGTCCGTCTGCGTCCTGCATGGCAGACATCAGGAGACTATGACATGTCCAGTGTTGTGTTTGGGGCAGAATAATCCCCATGTTCATCTCGCAAGTTGGGTAGTCCACCCCGCGAGACTGTGATTGTGTAATGAAGCATATCAATGTCCATCAGTCACTACTTCTAATCCGACGAGGTGTCTTATCACAATGACTTGGGGGGAGATAGAGACTAATATGCTTCTTCTCTCCTATCTTCCCAGACGCAGTTCCATCATTTGTTCTCTGTGAATAAACGGATGTACACAAAATAGACGAGTTCTTATCTATCAATCAACTGAAATTCATTTTAGTTCTTTATAAAACATACAAGTCAAATGAAGAAAAAATATACAGAATAGTTTGAAAAAGAACAGTAACAGAAGAACGTGTCTGATGTTTTACTCCCAAACACTGTTTTAAACCAACCCATACTATAATATTTTATTTTCCATAGCCCCAAATCCAATAATTTGCTGTGCTTAAAAAATATGGTCACGTATTAATACAAAAACAGTAGTATAGTAGGATCCAATCAACGCAAGCTTGGAGAGGAGCGGTGGAATTCCACCGGTGGAAAGTCAAAGGTCAAGGATAAAGGTCACGTGACAAGGCTAAATGGCGCCCCTACCGCATAATTGATGAACTGGTGGCGCCCCTTGCGTCATATTTTAAACATTGTGTCAACTGGGGTTAGGGATCATGTAGTACCCCTAGCGGATAGGTGACGAACTACATACTAGGTCAAGGAACAAGTGGAGCCATTTGCTGGATATTTCTACAGCTAATACCCCAAAAATACGTGTGTCTTATTTGTAAACTACTTTCAAAATATAGTGAAGAGCCGATCCTGCAAGCGTTTTGATTGGCTGTTGCGGATGAAAAGGGATTTTCATTGGCTGCGGAGGAAGGGTTCTTTGACCTAGTTTGTAGTTCGTCGTCTACCTCTAGGGGGCACTACATGACCCCTAACCCCATTTGACACAATTAAAAAAAAACCGCATGAATTTGTACACTACTGGTTCGTGACCTGTCCGCAAGGGGGCGCAACCAGTTCATCAACTATGCGCTAGGGGCACCACTTGAAATGTGACCTTTGACCTTGATCTTGACCTTTGTCCTTCCACCGGTGGAATTCCACCATTCCGCTCCAACCAAGCGTTGATCGGATCCAACTGTACTACTAATAACATCACATTGTACTAGTCTTATAATGAATAATGTGTGTGGGGTGTGGGGGTGTGTGTGGGTGTGTGCGCGCGCGCTTACGTCTGAGCACAACAGTATTTTAATTAATACATGTACATGGGCCATTCTGACCAAACAAATTACTTTTTGAAGTTACATATAATGGCATATTTATCATATAAAAATCGTGATTTTCACATATACGATTTGAAAACTACCATTGTCCATATGTTTAGTTTACCGTTAACAGTGATGCTTAAAAATTAAATAATACTTATTTTGTTGTCTTGAAAAAATAAACAGACATTTTGTTTCAAAAGGTCATTAGTCAAAGATGTGAAAGTTTACTCGTTATCCCCGAAATAAATTTCAGAAGAATATGCTGGTTCATGCATACATCATTGCACTTGATATTACTATAAGCAGTTAAAACATGCCAATATTAAATTTACTTAGGTCTTTACCATGCATTACTGTACGCATTTTGTGAGAATGACCCTGTTATGGTAATATAGATACAGACAATAATACCTGGAAAATAATATATATTTAATGCGGCGTCTATCAACAGTCTAAAACACATCTGCATATTATACTTTCATTGCATTCTGCTATGCAGGTGCCAACACTAAATGTCCTTTCCTTAGACAATTTCGTACACTATTTTCGCCTTTTACTGTAAAACACATTTACTATCGTTAAATCAAGTTTATAGCAGCGAATCATCACACTCATCAGAAGCGTCTTGGTAATATATGTGAAACTGGCAGTGTCGCCATTCTCCTACAGTGTGTGTCGAAGTTCTTAAGCCAGTTGTCTCTGCAGACTCCGACACTTCTATCACTTGTATCAGTCCTTTATGGACTCATCGCCACAACCTTTTCACTCACGTCACGTTGATGTCAGCATCATAAGCTGTTGTGGTAGCTAATTTGTGTCCAAATATGATTAACCACAGTCTTTTTCTTCTTAATGGTTAGTTGTTCATGTCCGTGGGGAGTATTCGCCTTATGTGACTTCAGTGCTTAAGTCAAGTTCAAATCACGTATCAGTGAGTGTCGCAGTCGGAGTCGTCTCTCCTGTCCCTGTGCTGATGCGGTGGATGCGTTCAACTGAAACAGTATTTTAACATTGTTATTAATGGAGGACTACATTAGAAATAATTATGGTATGTTTGAAGCAAGGCTTACACTCAACTGACACTGAACAGGAACGCTTTAGAACTAGTCGCTAAGTAGTATTCTGGAAACTATTATGTCACTTTTAGAGTGAGTCTGCTAGTCACAAATGCAGGAACATCCTGTGTCTATTGTCATGTATAATTTGCATATCGTGGTGTTTTGATTCTTTGTAAACAGGATTGTATGTTGTAATATGTCCTTGGAGTAAGCATGACCATTAATGTGAATATCACACCTGTTTCAAACAAATTGAAATATGAATTAATCAGCTTATGAAGTATGCGTTTAATAATACTAGTAATAAAGATGACATTTTACTCAGTCTCTATTGTGAAACGGCACGATATGTAAACTTAGGCTTTATGCATTGTAACTTTATAGACAAATTAACAGTAATTAGTAGGATTGAAATAATATGACATTCATGTTAATTTCAATATGAAGTTATCATCTTTGAAGACATTGTTCAATTTCAATATCGTTGATATAAACTGAAATAATGTCATATCCAATTTTACAAATAATATATATGATACTTTCTCCCATCATTTCTCCCTTACCCGTCGTCTTCTTTGTTCGTCCGTTGTTCTGGGATAACTTGAACATCCACTGCAAGGGACGTCGTCGAATTCTAATCTATCAATATATAGCATTATTTTTAATATTAAGGGAAGAACGTTTATACTATTAACTACTGAAAACAGTACTCATGTATCTTGTGACATTCCATTTTGCTTCATACATGTTGTATGCTTCATCGTGTAAGAATTTGACTATATCAACATTACTTATCTTATCAAGCGACACTTACTCTCATGACAGATTTACTTTGTCATCATGACTTTGTTGATATGACTTACTTAATTGATTACATTATACTGTTAAAATGACCTACTGTTTCAACACAATTTACTGCTCAACGTGACTAAATATGCTGTTATCATTTACTCTATCAGCATGATTTGCTGTCAGTAGTAGTGACTGTGTAAACGGTATTTAGAGCGTCAACATGGTTTACTGTGTCAACCAAACGTAAAAGATCAATACGACTAATTGTGTCTACCTTTATTACTCTGTCAAAACCCTGTATAGCATATTCTAGATCATCAAGGTCTGCGAATATAATACCTTATTGTCCTCGGCGATAAGATCTCCAGAATTGTCTCGGTCCATGGATCCGTGATCATCCTTGATCTTCACCTAAGACCTCCAGGAGAACTTTTAAGTTGTTGTATCCGGTTGGCTCTAGAATACGGCATCATTTACAGTTACGACAAGAACTAAATGCACTGGAAGTTAAGCAAATGGTATAGTTATGCTGCATTGATGTGATGGCTTTAATAAAATTTATTTGATATAAAAAAAATATGTTGATTTCAAAGGAAATGTTAGGTCAACTGCAGGGTTGGGTGTCCAAAGACGTATTTGTATTTGAATGTTTATTTGAATATATCAATTATGTATGTTGTATTTGAATTGAAAATCGCAAACGTGCGTGTATTTGTATATGCTAGTTGGTCAGTATGTTAAATATTTGCATATACAACCAACTACAAGTACATTGTTCTTGGCAACAAAAGGCAAAGCATTGCCTCACATAGTCCTTTCTCTTTTACCTACATGAAAGGCAGGGTTTTGAAAATCGTTATTCATTTAATAACTGTTTGTATAAAGTTAAAACAAGTTGATCTTCTGTACTGATTTATGAGAGTACACTGCATCATTGGTTGTTCTATTTACATTTCAATCGGATATATTAGTAAGAGAACAGTCTGGTTTTGGAGTAAAGGAAAATCTTACGAAGACGTTGGTGAAACTGTGCTTGAAGCGGAAGAAATGGAGGCGTGGAACATCGAGACTGCGATTGGAGGACTGCCTGAATAGAAACCTGAAAACGCTTTGAGAGGAACGGAGAACAAGAACAAAAGATACAGGGAATTGGAGACTATCTCTAGGGAATGTAGTACATGAAAATAAAGAAACAAAAACGACTGAAATTGAAGAACCAAACCATGGCCAGAGAGAATTTTTTTTTTTTTTAATCTTTGAATCGTTAATCAGTAGGAGAATAACACAGATCACTTGCCTCTACTGCCGTCTCTCTATGCGGGAACATTTGCTTTCAGTAGTCAAGATCTACAATTTGAAGTATGGACCACAGGACATCGCTGACCACCACAACACTATGCACATTAACAAAGATCTCAATATTCGTGTGAAACCACACAGGTATATTTATGTAAGCAAATTGTATAGTCAGACAATATATTAGATCAACCGTTTAACGTTTAGTATAACTCGGGCTGCCTTGGTGGTCCGTGTTTCGACCATCTCATTTGTTACAGGAAACTTCTACGTCATATCACATTATAGCTATAAGCAGACATAACAGTATGACTGCACATAACTCTTAATATACCCATAAATGCCACTTTCAGATTAAGTCACTTATATTCCATCCTTACCTCGGTGACAATGTTACTTTGAATTGCCACATCCGTCTTTTCTTGGTTCATTCTGAAACTAGCTCAACAGTTAGTTTACATTACATACACAGTTCAATATATCCTTCTCCTCACATGGTGTCCAGGAAGGAGGGGACTTTGTATGATTGGTGACGGCAGTGGTCTGTCTCCCTCCTGTAGTGTAGACTGCGCTGTACGTTTTGTTTCCTAGGAAACGTGCAGGAAAAGACGTTCAAGAAAGACACATGTTTGCATACCTGTATGCAGCGACACAGAGAGTTGACAACGCCGACATTCACAGGAAGAAGAAAACGAAAATGGTTCAGCCTCACCCCTGACGACAGGGTTTCGGAAGAACACCAACAGTGAGCAGCCACCTGCTGAAGACAGAGCAAACATCGAAATACATAGAAGCATTTGCACAAATGTATCCTAAAGTCACACAATTAACAATATTGTGTGACTGTCTTATACCAGTAGCATTGCAGTGATGACCTCCATGCAGTATCGCAACGCCTAGGAAATCTCCAATGTTGTGGTAAGTGCCCGTGTCGTGAATGGTGTGATTTCCTCCTGTCAGTGGGACTGACCACTGCAAGAAAACAAATGAATTGACTGGTACTACTATTAACTCTGTTCATCTGGTTATATATATATATACGTATATATATATATATATATATATATATATATATATATATATATATATATATATATATATATATATATGTAATATGTATATATATACGTATATATAGATATATATATATACATATATACATATATGCTCCGTCCTTCCGTTCACCTGTCTGTCTGTCTGTCTGTCTGTCTGTCTGTCTGTCTGTCTGTCTGTCTGTCTGTCTGTCTGTCTGTCTGTCTGTCTGTCTGTCTGTCTGTCTGTCTGTCTGTCTGTCTGTCTGTCTGTCTGTCTGTCTGTCTGTATGTTTGTCTGTCTGTCTGTCTGTCTGTCTGTCTGTCTGTCTGTCTGTCTGTCTGTCTGTCTGTCTGTCTGTCTGTCTGTCTGTCGGTCTGTCGGTCTGTCGGTCTGTCTGGCTGTCTGTCTGTCTGTCTGTCCGTCGTCCGTCCGTCCGTCCGTCCGTCCGTCCGTCCGTCCGTCCGTCCGTCCGTCCGTCCGTCCGTCCGTCCGTCCGTCCGCCCGCCCGCCCGCCCGCCCGCCCGCCCGCCCGCCCGCCCGCCCGCCCGCCCGCCCGCCCGCCCGCCCGCCCGCGAGCCCGCCTGCCCGCCTGCCCGCCTGCCCGCCTGCCCGCCTGCCCGCCTGCCCGCCTGCCCGCCTGCCCGCCTGCCCGCCCGCCCGCCTGCCCGCCCGCCCGCCCGCCCGCCCGCCCGCCCGCCCGCCCGCCCGCCCGCCCGCCCGCCCGCCCGCCCGCCTGCCTGCCTGCCTGCCTGCCTGCCTGCCTGCCTGCCTGCCTGCCTGCCTGCCTGCCTGCCTGCCTGCCTGCCTGCCTGCCTGCCTGCCTGCCTGCCTGCCTGCCTGCCTGCCTGCCTGCCTGCCTGCCTGCCTGCCTGCCTGCCTGCCTGCCTGCCTGCCTGCCTGCCTGCCTGCCTGCCTGCCTGCCTGCCTGCCTGCCTGCCTGCCTGCCTGCCTGCCTGCCTGCCTGCCTGCCTGCCTGCCTGCCTGCCTGCCTGCCTGCCTGCCTGCCTGCCTGCCTGCCTGCCTGCCTGCCTGCCTGCCTGCCTGCCTGTCAATCTATATATGTACATAATGTTCTAAATCACATACACGTACAAGTGCGCGTGCGCTTGCGCGTGCGCGTGCGCGTGCGCGTGCGCGTGCGTGCGGGCGGGCGGGCGGGCGGGCGGGCGGGCGGGCGGGCGGGCGGGCGGGCGGACGGACGGACGGACGGACGGACGGACGGACGGACGGACGGACGGACGGACGGACGGACGGACGGACGGACGGACGGACGGACGGACGGACGGACGGACGGACGGACGGACGGACGGACGGACGGACGGACGGACGGACGGACGGACGGACGGACGGACGGACAGACAGACAGACAGACATATATATATATATAACCAGATGAACAGAGTTAATAGTAGTACCAGTCAATTCATTTGTTTTCTTGCAGTGTTTGGTCAGTCCCACTGACAGGAGGAAATCACACCATTCACGACACTGGCACTTACCACAACATTGGAGATTTCCTAGGCGTTGCGATACTGCATGGAGGTCATCACTGCAATGCAACTGGTATTAGACAGTCACACAATATTGTTAATTGTGTGACTTTAGGATACATTTGGGCAAATGCTTCTATGTGTTTCGATGTTTGCTCTGTCTTCAGCAGGTGGCTGCTCACTGTTGGTGTTCTTCCGAAACCCTGTCGTCAGGGGTGAGGCTGAACCATTTTCGTTTTCTTCTTCCTGTGAATGTCGGCGTTGTCAACTCTCTGTGTCGCTGCATACAGGTATGCAAACATGTGTCTTTCTTGAACGTCTTTTCCTGCACGTTTCCTAGGAAACAAAACGTACAGCGCAGTCTACACTACAGGAGGGAGACAGACCACTGCCGTCACCAATCAGACAACGTCCCCTCCTTCCTGGACACCATGTGAGGAGAAGGATATATTGAACTGTGTATGTAATGTAAACTAACTGTTGAGCTAGTTTCAGAATGAACCAAGAAAAGACGGATGTGGCAATTCAAAGTAACATTGTCACCGAGGTAAGGATGGAATATAAGTGACTTAATCTGAAAGTGGCATTTATGGGTATATTAAGAGTTATGTGCAGTCATACTGTTATGTCTGCTTATAGCTATAATGTGATATGACGTAGAAGTTTCCTGTAACAAATGAGATGGTCGAAACACGGACCACCAAGGCAGCCCGAGTTATACTAAACGTTAAACGGTTGTTCTAATATATTGTCTGACTATACAATTTGCTTACATAAATATACCTGTGTGGTTTCACACGAATATTGAGATCTTTGTTAATGTGCATAGTGTTGTGGTGGTCAGCGATGTCCTGTGGTCCATACTTCAAATTGTAGATCTTGACTACTGAAAGCAAATGTTCCCGCATAGAGAGACGGCAGTAGAGGCAAGTGATCTGTGTTATTCTCCTACTGATCAACGATTCAAAGATTAAAACAAAACTAAATTCCCTCTGGCCATGGTTTGGTTCTTCAATTTCAGTCGTTTTTGTTTCTTTATTTTCATGTACTACATTCCCTAGAGATAGTCTCCAATTCCCTGTATCTTTTGTTCTTGTTCTCCGTTCCTCTCAAAGCGATTTCAGGTTTCTATTCAGGCAGTCCTCCAATCGCAGTCTCGATGTTCTACGCCTCCATTTCTTCCGCTTCAAGCACAGTTTCACCAACGTCTTCGTAAGATTTTCCTTTACTCCAAAACCAGACTGTTCTCTTACTAATATATCCGATTGAAATGTAAATAGAACAACCAATGATGCAGTGTACTCTCATAAATCAGTACAGAAGATCAACTTGTTTTAACTTTATACAAGCAGTTATTAAATGAATAACGATTTTCAAAACCCTGCCTTTCATGTAGGTAAAAGAGGAAGGACTATGTGAGGCAATGCTTTGCCTTTTGTTGCCAAGAACAATGTACTTGTAGTTGGTTGTATATGCAAATATTTAACATACTGACCAACTAGCATATACAAATACACGCACGTTTGCGATTTTCAATTCAAATACAACATACATAATTGATATATTCAAATAAACATTCAAATACAAATACGTGTTTGGACCCAACCCTGCAGTTGACCTAACATTTCCTTTGAAATCAACATATTTTTTTATATCAAATAAATTTTATTAAAGCCATCACATCAATGCAGCATAACTATACCATTTGCTTAACTTCCAGTGCATTTAGTTCTTGTCGTAACTGTAAATGGTGCCGTATTCTAGAGCCAACCGGATACAACAACTTAAAAGTTCTCCTGGAGGTCTTAGGTGAAGATCAAGGATGATCACGGATCCATGGACCGAGACAATTCTGGAGATCTTATCGGCGAGGACAATAAGGTATTAGATTCGCAGACCTTGATGATCTAGAATATGCTATACAGGGTTTTGACAGAGTAATAAAGGTAGACACAATTAGTCGTATTGATCTTTTACGTTTGGTTGACACAGTAAACCATGTTGACGCTCTAAATACCGTTTACACAGTCACTACTACTGACAGCAAATCATGCTGATAGAGTAAATGATAACAGCATATTTAGTCACGTTGAGCAGTAGCTCCTTCTTGGGTATTGTAGTACAAATGGTTTGATATAAAAGTTAATAATAATATTAGTTATCATTAAATCTGCAGGTTATTGAAGCTGGTGATACAATATGTGTACAACATAGCGTTTGAGCACGAAATAACAATTAACGCAGTATTCTCTAATTTAAAGCAATGCTTTATTTCCGACTTGGCATGCACTCGTACATAACTAGGCCTGTTATGTTTCTATTTGTTTGTGGTAGAACAAATAGTGTACACTTTACCCAAAAACAAAGCAACGCGACAAACTTACTAATATAGTAAGTTTAGGTATGTCGTAAATATCTTAAAATAACCTACACATAAAACGGTGTTTGTGCTTCGACGTGGTCTGCATATATTATGTAAGAATTCGTTGCTACGTATTCGTGACGTATCACATACGACGTGGAAACAACATTACATTCATATTATAGTCGCTTAGTCCCAAACGCTCAGTTAGTGTCAAATTTGAGTTATACTCTGTTCTGAGACATTCAAACAGCCATAGAGCTCATTCATACTTCTGCAGCATTATATACGGGATCCTACTGGAACATATTGAAGGCGTCATACCATGACCCGGGCACCATATTGAATAGTTCCGGTTTGGCAAAGTAGCAAGCCACGGCAACCGTCTGGTCGTCGTCGACCATGTTTTGATGTAACAAATCGTCAAACACAGTCTTGTGTAGGTTATAATATTCGTCCAGGGCCTTCTTAGAACCGCCGAAGAAGCCGCCATTGATGAACGGGGGTAGCGGCTTCTTGTAGATGGAGTGCACGGACTCGATGAGTGTCAGGTCGACCAGTTGGATGTACGTGACACGGTCGTCATCTCCTCGCATCAGATTGCGCGGCGCCCACGTACACGACTTGGGAAAGACGTCCTTGCCGTGTCCGTAGCCCGCGTCTACCCAGAAGAAGTACGCCGACCGGAAGTGGTTCTGCTCGGCGGCGGAATGCAGCAAGGAGAGCTTCGAGTTCATGAGGATGTTGTACTCGGCCGAGAAGCCCTCCGGGTGGGTGAGGAGGGCGTTGTCGCTGCCGAACTCCACCGACTGCATGATGGCCGTGATGGCGTCCTTGTAGGCGAAGTACTCGAGGTCCGACAGGTCGACGACGATGATCCGTGTGATGTGTTCCTTGCCGCGGCGCAGGAAGGCCACGTAGTCCCGCACCTGCAAAGGCACGAGTACGTGTGTAGGCGGACACGAGTACGTGTGTAGGTGTACACGGCACTGATGTCGGGGGAGCAACATCGTGGTAGATGACCAGGTTAAGTCGTTAATGGTGTGACTGTACAAAGCTTGGTAGCAGGGTGGGATATAGAGTGAGTGAATGTGTGAGTGGGTGGGTGAATGAGTGAGTGAGTGAGTGAGTGAGTGAGTCAGTGAGTCAGTCAGTCAGTCAGTCAGTCAGTCAGTCAGTCAGTCAGTCAGTCAGTCAGTCAGTCAGTCAGTCAGTCAGTCAGTCAGTCAGTGGGCAAGTGAGGAACTGGGCGACTGAGTGAGCGACTGAGTGAGCGACAGAGCACCTAAGTCAGTGACAAAGCCATTGGCTGACTCAATGACTCACTGACTCATTGACTCACCGACTTAATAATTGACTCGGTGAGTATGTGTCCCTGTGTGCCGTTGTGTCTGTATATTCTGTGTATGCGTGTATGTAGTGTATATTAAGTAAGTACGTAATTCTAACACTCCTTTACCCTTTACAATTCAAGCCCAGAAAGCGCAACAAACAAAATCGTTTGGCGTAATCATAAATGGTGAAATATGTATGTCGGTCTATGTGTCTGTGTTATTGTATTTTTTTTTCTGTCGCCGCTGCTGTTGCTGCTGCTGCTGTTGCTGTTGCTGCTTCTGTGCAGCTGCTGTTGCTGCTGCTGCAGCAGCTGCTGCTGCTGCTGCTATTGTTACCTGTTCATCCACGAAGGCTACGAGAGGTACGTTGAGCTTGAGCACCTGCACGGAGTAGTACAGGTAATACTTGAAGCTGCGCTTGAAGTGCGGCCACTCCTCTCTCTTCAAGTCCAGCAGCGCCGTCACCACCGTGAAGTCGGTCGTCGGAACTGTAAGTGAACGGTCACACAACGTCAGTAGTGTTGTTCGTCTTCATATCATTAACAATCTGGGTAAAATCAGTTCTCACCCACAACATTTAGTATGTGTATTTATACGTTAGTACACGGTTTTTCTAATATAGGCCTGCAATCCGATTTTCTTATAATTGTCGAAAGGAACATGTGTGTGTAGCGTTTTAATATGGATTTGTTTCAAATATAAAAGCACGGTTCCCGGTCACGTGTCTGTACCTGGGAGGGGTGCTGCTGAATTATGTCCGCAGTAATAACAACTTCTTGTCAGCTAGATAGTGACACATTCCAAAGGTCTTGCGGCACATAGCGGGACACATTCCAAAGGTCTAAGGGTACATAGCGGGACACATTCCAAAGGTCTTGCGGCACATAGCGGGACACATTCCAAAGGTCTAGGGGCACATAGCAGGACACATTCCAAAGGTCTAGGGGTACATAGTGGGACACATTCCAAAGGTCTAGGGGTACATAGCGGGACACATTCCAAAGGTCTAGGGACACATAGCAGGACACATTCCAAAGGTCTAGGGGCACATAGCGGGACACATTAAAATATCTGGAGGGACCAAATTCCAAAGATCTAGGGGGTGCGCCCGGGGGTTTACCCCTTGTAGTGGCATTATATTGGGTGTGACGACTTCAAGAATCGTTTTAAACCGTGCTACGTCAAGGGTCTGGTTTTTTATGTTCTCCCTATAATAATAATATCAAGTTATCAGAGCTGCCAATTTGAATTGAGTATGATGCGGGAGATCTCCCTCCTACAGTATGTCAAAAGAGGGAGAAATATATGCAATACGCAAAGCGCCTTGCGCGAGGTTGCGAAGCAACCGATAATGCTAAGAAGGTCCGGGGGCATGCCCCACGGAAAGAAATTGTAATTGAGAATGCCAAATACGTGATTTCCTGCCGTTTTTGCTTATATTTAGCACCTCTTCGAAAGTGAACTATATTTTAAATAATAATATTTTATATTTTAAACTTTCATGTGTGGATATATAATTAATTTATTTATTCTTTTATAATTTATTTATTTATTCTTTCACTATTATATATTTATTCTTTCACTATTATAAAAATGTACATGGTTGTGGTATTGTAACAGTTTATTTTAGCTAAAAACAGCAGTCACAAAATAAATAGTTCAAGCAGAACTGCATTTCTGTCCATCATGTGTTCTTCGGCTCTTGCTACTGCAAGGTCAGCATTCGCCTTGCTGACTGCCTTCCTGACACCATCTGCCAGGCCACTTGCTAGTTTTATCCCGTAGCAGCAGCTGCTTGCATTGACCTTGAAGGCCAACAGATCACAGACCCTGCGGTTGGATATACTTCTATAATCTCCGCTCGGCTGCTCTCGGCACTTTCCGTGTACCGTAGATGACTCACAGCTGGCAAAACGGTGCGCCGGCAAAAACAAATCGAAAAATACGCGTAAAAAAGACAAAAACGATTCTTTTGCGGAATATTGCAAATCAAAACCGGGAGATCGGGAGATTGGGTTTATTTTGCTATATTTCCGGGAGATCTCCCGATTTGGCAGCTTTGAGTTATCAAGAAAATGTCGACTAAAATTTCGGGAAACTCTCCCTAGGCCTAGGCTAGAACAAGCGTACGCTTTTATCGCAGCATTCACCATGATCTATCGCGTAAATGTTGATATATATCTGATAATCAGCAATTGTTTATGTCAGATTTATTTGTGTAGGGGTGATAGGTAGTCTGTGTGACCAATCAGATGACGGGAGAAAATAGTTAGTGTCAATACCATTATTAATTACAATTAAAGGGGCACTGTATGGGATTGAACCTTCCACTCGTAACGGCAAAATTTGGCCGACCCGCGAGAGACAGCACCGTCAGTACCTAAAAATATCTTGTCGACAAAACTACGACAACTGACGAGACAAGCGTGCCGCGTGATAACTGTTGTTGCTATTTTTTACTCATGGCTTTTAAAAGTGATCCTGGACAGTGCAGTTGTGGAAACATCTGTAATAGATTGGAAAGAGAGGCGTGTGTCCGTGTTTTATTCAAACGTCAACAAGATATTTTTAGGTACTGACGGTGCTGCCTCCTTGCGGGTCGGCCAAATTTTGCCGTTACGAGTGGAAGGTTCAATCCCATACAGTGCCCCTTTAATGTAGTTATACCTAGCTGTGGTAGTACGATTCCTAACCACTAAATCTCCATTAGTACAAAATAGCCTGGTAGATGGCGCCACTCATTCCAGCACTCGGCAGGGTTCTATGAACTGACTAGTCTGTGGATATTGTGGTTACAATATTATGATCCCACTGAACTACTCAGTTTTTGCCAGAACTTTTACGCCAAGCCGACCTTTCTATGCTGGCACTGAGGATGGTCACTGCCAGGTTTCTTGGCGTTCTCAGTGGTTATTTTACGTCCCAAATTGAGACGGGACCAACATTTATGTGACCTTCCGATTCACGAGGAATGCACAGTCCTCAATGGTAGCCGTGAGAGGGTACTAAACCCGTGCCAGATGGATGTGCAGATGACTATACCATTCCAGCCTTTTAAGTGCCAAAAGCAACATGGTTATTAACAGATGAAGACATAAACGTTATAAATCAAAAGTCGCATTTCTACGATATAAACGGTTGGTGTTAAAAATCGTGTAATAAATTCTCATTTTACTTAACCCTGGCAACAGTAACCAGGCATCCTATGTGTTGGTTAGGCCTACATCTATGACGTAATCGTCTTCCGACAGGGACCGTACATTATCCGGCATAAAATGCATCCGTCTGGGTCGCCGAGCATCGCTCATTCATCATAGTGCCGTGGGCGAGTTGCGTTTTACTGACACGAGGAGATAAAGTATATTTATCATTGGGTTAGCGGTCGGGAGCCGTGTTGATTCACAGGATGCCTCAAGCGAAAAGTGTCAAGCTACAATTCCACTTCCTAATGCGTTTGTGGAAGCAGGGCCCAATGACTGTAGCCAAAACATTTTTGGGTGAGACGGTGAAATGTTATATGACACGGTATAACCTTTGTTGTTGTAAATGTAAATATTTATTGATTTATATAGCACGATATTTACACAAAAATATTATATGGTGCTGCACAATACTCAAAGATGTAACGGAAGTTAATATCAATTCAACATAATACACATATATTGATATAACATAAAATAATAAAATTAATTAGCTAAATAAATATATAAATACATTGTTTCATTAATAGAAATAAATACTAACAAAAATAATATTTAATAAATAATATAAAAAAAATAGTACAAACATCCGACGTAGACTAAGTAGTTCTCTAACAATTGTAAAACTAATAAAATGTTTTGTTATTGATGTTGCTTTTGTTGTCGTTGTCGTTAGTTTAAAACGCAGCTGTTTTCAGAACACCGGTCCTGGTGTCAACCAAATGTTACAATGTTGACAACAAAAATTACCTTCACAAAAAACTTCAGCTACATCCTCAATCAGGCCTCCAGTTGCATTCCCACGTGACCTCCAACTACATCCTGACCCAGAGGCTAATAAAAACCCTTCAACCTATTACTGCTCACACGCATGTAACTGGTGCGTGTGATCGGTCATTTCTTATTGCTGCCCTGGGGCTGAGTTGGTAACTTTATGAATAGGCCGCCCATGATAGTGGCATGGTGAAAACAGTAGCGTTTACGTAATTGTGTACAATATTAAAAGCGAGTTTTTACGCTATGTAATCACTATAATAGCAGCAAGTTAAACATGTTCCCTGTATGCGTCCAGGCTCTTGTGAACCAGTCAACTTAAACACATGCAGACCTATAAAGGAATAGGTTCCATCACTGGCTGTGGAAGGTTTGTTTAGAATTGGTACATTTCCGAGACGAAATACATGAAATAAAATTGCATTTCAAAACCATTTGAAGTACAGTAACTTTGGGATATTTATTATAATGCTAAGAATAATATTATGTTTAAATAATAGTACTATATTTTAAAGGAAAAACTGCTTTCCAAACCGTTTGAAGTACAGTAACTTTTAGGAGTTTTTATTCCAATACTAAGAATAGTATAATGGTTAAATAATGGTTAAAGAATAATATTACAGTTAAATAGAATAACAGAGAGCGTCGGCTTAATATAGCACAGGTCATAGGTCACAGCAGAGCAGCAGCAGCAGCGACAACAGCGGCAAAGAAGTGACAACAGGTGCTGCCGCAGCAAAAACAAGTGTCGACAGCTGCGGACTGACACAAGCAGCGGCAGACGTATCACGGGAGAAAGTTGATACATGAGACGTGGATCTTTGAAGCAACGGCTTATCGAGGTTATTACTTCGTCTAGAGTTCCCACACTGCGGCGTAGACAGGTTAACGGCGGATAAAGGCGCAGGGCGTGGAGGTGTAACGTGATGTAGTTGACTATAGGAGTGCGGTTATGTCGTCGGCACAGGAATCTCTCTAGCACAACATACAACATAAGCATACGTGTGTGTAGGTCCGACCGACTGATCGACCGACCGACCGACCGACCGACCGACCGACCGACCGACCGACCGACCGACCGACCGACCGACCGACCGACCGACCGACCGACCGACCGACCGACCGACCGACCGACAGACAGACCGACAGACCGACAGACCGACAGACCGACAGACCGACAGACCGACAGACCGACCCACACACCCACACACCCACACACCCACACACCCACACACCCACACACCCACACACCCACACACCCACACACCCACACACCCACACACCCACACACCCACACACCCACACACCCACACACCCACACACCCACACACCCACACACCCACACACCCACACACCCACAGACCGACCGACCGACCGACCGACAGACAGACAGACAGACAGACCGACAGACCGACAGACCGACAGACCGACAGACCGACAGACCGACAGACCGACAGACCGACAGACCGACAGACCGACCGACCGACCGACCGACCGACCGACCGACCGACCGACCGACCGACC
>OZ024860.1:49290082-49302582 GCA_964017155.1 Oasisia sp. SBJ-2009 | reverse complement strand
GGCATGAAAAAAGTGCTGACCGATTAAAAAACTCACCCGCAATCCTGAAATGTGTTATTTATGTTTCAAGTTACGCCGTACCGGGGTAACTTGTAACACGTTAGGACACCTCATGTAACCCATTATTCCACACATTTGTAATAAGCCAGGCATTTAATTGTGCACCAGGTATTGTCGGGAGATATGCGAAGAAGCTTTGGCATGACACAAGTTTCGATCGGATAAGAAACCTACCCGCAATCCATGTGTTGTTTTTGTTACAACTAGCCACGGCCTCCCCTATTACAGTTTTAATTCATATTACACTGGTTACAAAATAGTGTATTTAATATGTTTGAACTGTTTTGGAATAGTAGAAGAAGAAATATCAAGCCGAAGGCCGCACTTGATATATGTGAAACACGTCGTACACTATAATGAATCTGCCATACACATGGCAGTGATTGACACGGCTGCCAGGTGTATTTAAATTGGAAAAGAGGGTGCCCCAAAACTGTAGATGAACGTCGCATGAGAAGAGATGATGTTGTTGCCACTAGACATGTTTAGAGTTGGTCAAAACCGGGCTAAGAAGTAATTCAGCCAAGTTTTCTACGACGAAAAGACGGCTTTTTATACTCAACCAAGTAGGCGTATATGTGTAAACATAGAAACCTTTATTGTCTAAATTATTTGGAAAAGTACTACTGATTGAATGCCCGGAAAGGGTTCATTGTCTTATCAACGTTGCACTTTCACGCGGTTTGTTATTGAATCGGTACTACGCAAACAGTTTCCAAAGCACACTACAGAAAGAACGCAAGAAACCGAAAAGGTCGGCGTGTGTTATCTAGCAATAACAAAGTCATTCCCGACTGTATCTTATACCAACCGCCGCGTCTGTTGATTTCACATCTAACAGTGTGTAGACCTCGGCGAGATAATTGCTAAATGGTGTGCAGATAAACGGACGGATATCTTGCAAACATGGCGCAGTTAGCGCTGATACGGAAGCTTGTTAACATCAGTCATGAATTCGTCAAGCACCATCACACGCGTATGGTACTAGTTACGGGGGCGCCCTGCCCTGGTGGGTGCAGACCAACATTTTGTGTTCCTCTCCATTTCAATGTAACCTAGTTCAGTAACTCGTTTGTGGCTTGAATTAATTATAAATCATTACAAAACTATTGTATGGAGCCTAATTTTTATCAGCTTTAAAAAAAACGTGGACAAATCAGTAAGCGCGAATTACGAATTTTCAAATTTATGCAATTCATGACTCCATGCCGACACGTGACTTTGATTCCGTCGTTACTGCCCCCTCGGGGTAAAACAAGCCAGTTCATCGAATTGCCTTTTGAAGCGGGACTAGTTCCTAGAAACACGGAGAAAGAAAAGCAGATGGGTTAACTTAACGTACACATTATTCACTGCCACCCGTGGGATAACTGATAGGGGTATTCGAGTACAAACACCGTCGTGGCTTCACTGAATGATGTGTTTGATCTCCGTACAATATAATGACCCCGACAAGTCTCCGTAAACAAACTATTAAGTGAAAGGCGTATGTACCGTTTCCTCTATGTATAAGCCTGCAGACATAAGCTCGCGTGTGTTCCCTTTCTACTAAACTGACAACAAACTGTCGGTTTGCAGAAGGCAGCTATCTTACGCTAATGGCACGCTCTCAATTTGGGGAATATTATCGACTGGTGGGCGATATGTCAATAAAAATAACAATTGCTGTCTGTGTCGTTAAATAAACTCAGTTACCGAAAACGAATTATGTTGTAATTGTTTTTTACGTAGGCCTTGTTTTTATCAATAGAAGAACTAACCAATCTGCTACAAGAACCCAACATAATTCGTGTCTCAAAACATATATATCGTGCAGTAGGCCCACAAGGACGACACACATACGTCGCGGCGCTCTCAACATTATGTAGCTGGTACACTCAAGTTTCAACAAAGATAGAAAGGGTTAAACAATTGTCTTTGTTTGATAAGAGTCTCGCCAATGTAAGTGTGTTGCAAATGTTTACGCAACGAAGTGTCAGCTGTAACATAACACTCTACAGCTCCGACGTAACAGTGTTTGTTTAGTTACACCCGGCTGATACATCAACATCGGCTTGCATTGTGGGTAAACTGTTTATTAAACTAGTCATGTGTGCTGTAACGATGACGTCACTCCCCGCTGACATCTCAACAGAATTAACGCGTTTGTAACGTACAACGAATTAACTACAGAACACACATAATTTATTTATAAATAGTATTCACGAAAGGATGCCAGTAATGACAATGCAAATAAATTATAGTTTGACTTTGATTATTAACTTAGACAATAGTTTTGTTCAGTGTATCATCGCTGCTGTTGTAAACATATACATAACAAAAGCAGTTATTGTAATGTTAAGCTTATTGAACTGCTGGTGTACCAAGAGGTATATAGACTAAAACCGTATTGAATACAATGTTTAAAAAATTACTATCGTGAGTATGTTCAAATAGGTTGTGGTGATATCTGGATAAATGCGACACTGCTGCAGTATTGGACGCGATGCGATATTTTCTATATTTTCATATCCTATGTCTTAGCGATCGTTCACGAGATGTAATTATGAAAAGAATCAAAGTATATGTTCTATGAATGAATAAGCAATTCATGCCATTCTTTGCACATTTGACATGCGGCTATTCGTATCGCGTCCGGTCTCTGGTTGTCTATAATCTTCCTAATGCGCGGCCTATCAGTCGTATGCACATGAAACACGAAACATGAGGTACTCTGTAAGACTCTACTCGTGTCTAATAGAGCAGTGTGCCGCTAGCAATGATGTGGCCTTGTAGGTTTCTGTTGAAAACATGCGCGTTTTTTATACGGTGACGCCACAGCGAATTAGTTTGAGATGCAGTCGGTCGCTGGCACAGGCTGTTCCCAGCGTCCGTGCCCTAACAGCGATAGGCGTACGCCGGGTGATTCACATTATTAATCATGAGAGATTCCTAGAAGTGGTCTGAACTGATTTATCAACATATCGCACTGACATTACCGACAAGATGTTAGGGTTTATATTTGTCGTTATGATTATTTCCATAATACTTTGGACTCGTTAGAACGGATTACCTCTTTGCAAGAGACGCATACATGCAAACCCGTCCGCTTACACACGCACGCACACGCACACGCACACGCACACGCACACGGACACGGACACGGACACGCACACGCACACGCACACGCACACGCACACGCACACGCACATACACACACACAGTCACACATACATACACGCACACACACGCACATGCACATGCACACGCACACGCACACGCACACGCACACGCACACGCACACGCACACGCACACGCACACGCACACGCACACGCACACGCACACGCACACGCACACACACTCACAAACGTACACACACACACACACACACACACACACACACACACACATACACACATACACACAAACAAACAAACACACGCACGCACGCACGCACACACACATACCTACATACACACACACACACACACACACACACACACACAGTCACACATACATACACGCACACACACGCACACGCACACGCACACACACTCACAAACGTACACACACACACACACACACACACACACACACACACACACACACACACACACACACACATACACACATACACACACAAACAAACAAACACACACGCACGCACGCGCACACACACGCGCACGCACACACACACACACACACACACAATACAAACACATAAATACACACGCAAACACTCACCACTATTTTAATAAATCACCTCTTCGCGTCAGTCGGATTAACTACCGTGTACTGGTCGAACTCTATCTTTATGTAGCAGCACTTGGCTGAACTGGATGACACATTGTGGATGTGCCAAGAACACACAAAAATCTGCACTAACCAACGCAACGCGGTGCACTATCTGCGGTTACATCCGAGCAAGTCAACGCGTGGTTTTAGTGCATCCTCCATTAAAAAAAACACTTCGGACACCTCGCTCTGGTTGTATGCGTCAGAAATGCACCAAATGTGTGTCGTTTGTTTACACATTTTTTATCGCTAATAGCTATTGCGTTAACGTGAACCCGTTAACGCATACATCAATCCGATCGCCGACTGTCCCGAGGATTTGCGGGCCCTGCACACTTCCTGCCTAATGAGTGGACTCTGTCATCTCATGTCGGCCATTGAGGTCGAACATTACTGGTCTCAATTGTCCGTCTTCAGGTCACCTTGTCTGCCATTACCGTCTCTAGCTCCTCCATCTCTAAACTTATTTTCCTTTTAAGATAGCGCAGAACCAAGCCGCTTAGTGGTCTTTTAATTGAGTGTTTAGCAGATTGATTAGTTCATTCATTTCTTCAGTCATGACTTCGTTTCGTAATGGATTAAATTACAAATTTACTGAAGGTTTCAACAATTGTAGCTGCAGATATAACCTAATTCCCTAAATTGATATAATGAAAAGATACTAAAAATACAGGTTTATTTTGTTCACCCAGGAGCCGATATAGACATAAACATCTGGTTTGTACGACAATGGTTTTATCGAATGTTGGAATTGAATCGGTGTATAGTACGTCCTTCAAGTTGATATGCCTTCTAGTATATATTCGGTCTATTAATATACCGATTTGTTAACATAAAACAGTTATTTGTCATACCACTGAGCGAGTAGAACTAAGCAAAGGCGCATTGTCCTCTCACACCACTTGATTACTTACAATACAAGCAATGGGGTAATCTTATACTTAACTGGCCAATGGGTCATTCGTGTCTGTCAACTAACAGTAAGTCCATTGTGTGTACTCCCTTAAAAATAGTATTAATAAAGAATGGGAAGGTCGTGGGAGGATAAAAGGCGGAGAGAGGAAAGAGAGATCGAGGGCAACGAACACGACAGGAGAACTACGGAGAAGAACAACGGTAAATCGAAATTCACAAACAAACCTCAACCTCGAGGAATCGTGAGGGAGAGTCGGGGAGATCTTGGGATGTCACCATGATGAAAGATGGAGGGAAGGGCGAATGGAAAGAATAATTTGGTAACAAAGAACACAGCGATTCGTTTGACAACAGCGTACCTCACCCAGCAGACAGAAGATTACGTGCAGGAGAACAACGGTTAATCGAAGTTCACAGACCACACAAACACACACGCCAGTACATACTCACCGGGAACGTCATCGCACTGCGGCAGTTCAAACGGGTAGAGACAGGCGTAGTAAGCGTGTCCACTCGTGTCGTTCCCGCACGCGCCGTCACTGACCGCGTCTCCGTCATCGCCTCGTCCATCGACGGCGATGACGACAGCGGCGACGATAATGGCCACTCGCCAGGGCAACATCTGCGACGAGGCGTACTCCGGGTCCGTCCGGCCGGCCGTCCAAGCATCCTATTGTCCGCCAGCACCGGTGCCCGCGCGGGACTGATGCTGAGGCTGAGCGACCGTGAAACCGTACTCGCCGTGCCGTGAGATAACCCCGCCCGGCTCACGAGGCGCCACGGGCTGATCGATATCGCTGGTTTATATCCGTTTGCGGGTTGATGGGTGACTGCGTGCGCGGGCAACTAACTGTGGTGTACATTACAGGCACAGTAGGGTAGGGTGTGGGGGTTAGCTCATGTAAGGCGATAGGGTTGTCCCACCAGTGTGGGCTGCTGTTAAAGGGACATAGATGAAGTCATGCAGGGGGACTTATTATATGTTCTATGCCCTTTTTTTTTACTAAAACACGTAATGCATATGTATTATTACATACTTTACTTTACAAAGTAACAGTCACACATTATTAACAAAAGTGTTACGATTGGGGGTGTGTATATATATATATATATATATATATATATATATATATATATATATATATATATATATATATATATATATATATATATATACATATATATATATATATATATATATATATATATACATACATACATACATATATATATATATATATATATATATATATATATATATATATATATATATATATATATATATATATATATATATATATATATATATATATATATATATATATATATATATATATACTTAAACTTGGCAGTTAATTACGTTTGTGACGTTGACTTGAACCATGAAAGCGATTATTCGTCGAGTCAACATGCCGTAGCCTGCATGCCGGTGGAACTATAGTGCATAGGATAGAGTAGGGCGGGGATGCGGTTAGACGTGGGATGCGATCATCTAACTCTGTGGATGCGATAGAGCTATCATCTCCAATTTATAAACCAAACAAACAAGTGTTTGCGCCAACAAAGCGGTGCTGTGGTGGAGTGGTGACAGTGGCTCCCTCTGCTGGAATCCATGCACAATGGTGAAGGAATGTCTGCCTGATCCGTCTCGTAGTTGTCACGCCGGAACAACTCTCCAATTCGATGCCTCGGTTGATTAAGCCATATATTAGGTCATTATATGTTTAGAACTCATTAATATCATTAATATAATAAATGTCTTAATAACATACAGACACACCACACACAGACAGACACAATAGGGAAAGGATTTCCGTGTCCGATTTTTTTCAGTTTTGAGAGGACCACCAACTGTTTCAGACGGAAAACTCATGATGACTTATACATTTCTTATATTGGTCACATAAGTAAACCTTAGAATGATAAACATTAAACATGTTGCAGTGCAGTAAAAGAGGGTTAGTTTTAGGGTTACGAATTTATAGATAGAATTCCGACAGCATCCAGCAATTTTTTTTTGATGTACGTATGTTTTATATATATATATATATATATATATATATATATATATATATATATATATATATATATATATATATATATATATATTATATATATATGTGTAGTATATGCCGCATCAAATACGGATAAAACATAGGAATGTTAATATTGTACGAATAACCGGGGATTGAGTCGCGCCGGTTTATTCTTGTCACAAGAGAATTATATATGTTTAGACCATTTATATAACTAACATGTTTGCCTAATGGATTATATATAGTCTCTTCTTTTAATGTTTAGTTCATTTTCCTCAATAAACAATCCACAGCAGAAGACCGGTATTCACGAACCCTTTCTCAAAACGTTGCTTTAATTTGAGCAATAACCCCAACCCGACGGTGGAAGTTTCAGTATATGTGTATAAGATATACTTTTAAACTCGTGATTTGTGCAATCAAAACATTCATCGAACTCCACTTTTCAATGTATTACTTAACCACTACTTTGCTATGGTAGGTCAAATAATGTATATCAATTAGTAGAGAATGCTACGTCAGAAGTAAAGAATTTTGCGTTAGAAGTACAACGCACGTCTACTGTGAGTTGAATACATGATTGATAAATATTTCTACGTGGGATATCCAGTTGGGTATCACTGAAAACCTGGATGCTGAATATCACCATTCTCTGTACATTTGATATAGTGGGGGATTTGGGGGGATTCCGTGCAACGAAACCCCCTCGAGTACACCACTCTGGCATTGTTCTCCCGACATCCAGCGCCTGGTGCTGCTCAAATACTTAACCAATATCAAACATTATATTATTACACGTAGCTGCCAATTTTTCCAGTGTCAGAACCCAGTAAAATAAGGCATTTCATATTTGCTAACACCGCCCTTGTTTTCACCCAAACTCCCGAACGCATACCCTTGAATTTGAACAAACAATTAACTGCGTCCGAGGCCCACAAACCCTCCAACCGGACATATTCACATTACAGCGCATTAACGCGTTTCAATAAATAGGATATTAGAACGCCGTCGTCAGTGTTTACATGGTAATCAATAGCAATACTCACGGCACGTCCGTGAGATTTAGGCCGCGCTGGAGAATACTATAGCAGGCGTACGCCGCTACACCAGTCAACGTGTTCAGGCACGCGCTCTCATAACAAAGCTGACCATTATGAACGCAGAATCGCGAACACCGTGCCAAACTGTCTAACCTACCTACGACGCGTGTTTGTGGCAGCGTGTAGTGTAGGCGTTTGCATGTTTACGTCTGGCTGTTTAGCATCGATTGCTGCGGCGTATTGACCTGCCTACGAGGATACTTCTATTCGCAGTGAAGGTGGATGTTGCGTGTGTAGCGACGGGATTGTTCCCTGCCTGAGTAAGGTAAGCGTGGAAGCGGGGAATGTCAACTGTACCCGCCTGTGTTACTGTCTCGAGGGTTGCCGATGCGTCAGGTCTGCACTGCTGTTTAGTGTACCTGTAATTATTGGCGCTGATGCAATATTGATTTCCACGTGTCATCGTTTGACATCTTACCTGTGTATGCACGTGGCGTGTCAATGACTCGGTGTCATTAATTACACAAACGCGGTAATTGGAATCTCGGTGAAAGGTCAGTATGATGAGCGAGTCAGTATAAAAACTCAATTAATGTCGATCTGAATTTGGAGCATTTGGGCTTTGCTTCTCACATAGGACCTACTTACTTACTGCAGACTTAGCTAACCTCAGCTCAGAGTCTCCAATGTCAACTGTGGCACGACTATATATTATGCTAAATGCGCTCAGTTTGTAGATCTATGCTAACTAAGAATAATATAATAGTGTATTTTTGAACTGCACGGTACTTGTCTTCAACATCTGACAAATTATCCCTTGGAACACTTCCCTCATACTCGAACGCGGTAATTGGAATCTCGTTCTCCCACTCTCCCTTCCTACCAGTCTCCCTTCACCCATCTCTTCTTTCGCTCTCTTCTGTCCACCCCTCACCCGCCCAGTATATATGTCTTTGCCTCTCTGTCTGTCTGTCTGTCTGTCTGTCTGTCTGTCTGTATGTCTGTCTGTCTGTCTGTCTGTCTGTCTGTCTGTCTGTCTGTCTGTCTGTCTGTCTGTCTGTCTGTCTGTCTGTCTGTCTGTCTGTCTGTCTGTCTGTCTGTCTGTCTGTCTGTCTGTCTGTCTGTCTGTCTGTCTGTCTGTCTGTCTGTCTGTCTGTCTGTCTGTCTGTCTGTCTGTCTGTCTGTCTGTCTTTCGGTATGTCTTTCGGTATGTCTTTCGGTATGTCTTTCGGTATGTCTGTCTGTCTGTCTGTCTGTCTGTATGTCTGTCTGTCTGTCTGTCTGTCTGTATGTCTGTCTGTCTGTCTGTCTGTCTGTCTGTCTGTCTGTCTGTCTGTCTGTCTCTCTGTCTCTCTGTCTCTCTGTCTCTCTGTCTCTCTGTCTCTCTGTCTCTCTGTCTCTCTGTCTCTCTGTCTCTCTTCCTGCCTCCCTCCCTCCTTCCCTCTCTCTCTCTCTCTCTCTCTCTCTCTCTCTCTCTCTCTTTCACTCTCCCCCCCCCCTCTCTCCATCTCTCTCTCTCCCTCTCTCTCTCTCCCTCTCTCTCTCTCTCTCTCTCTATCTCTCTCTCTCTCTATCTCTCCCTGTCTCCGTTATGCATGGCCACACAACAAATAGTGCTGATTTACGACTGACCGAGCGGCTGTTGTGCAGCACGCCGTGCAGTTATCGACCATTCAACCATTCAAGGGTGTTGTGCTAGAATACAATGTGTCCGTGTTTCCATTTATGTCCGGACAATCGCTGAGTAAATGTTATCCACCATAACAACGCGACATGTGGTCTATTCGTAACTCCGGCCAAGTAACTGTATATGCAAGCATTTCATCAATCACAACATGTGCACGAATTTTCCGTGTTTAGCCTTTACAATAACCAATATGGAAACCGAGCAAATGCTTTTTCAGAAATACTGTCATGCCATGGATTATCTCTAACATAAACATCCAGTCATGCGCAATCAGGTAGGCTCATAATGTGAGCCAGCCAGCCAAATAAAACATGTAAATTGAAGCCAATACATTTGAATGCATGCGCGTGTACCTGTATGCTTGCGTGCGTGCGTATGCGCGTGTGTGCGTGCGTGGGGGCGTGCATGCATGCGTGCATGCCTGTGTGTGTGCGTGCGTATCCTTTCACTAGTAATGCATTGTGGCGCCGTCAATGAGACAGGTTTAACTGGCAGATCGGAACACGGTAATATCTATGTCCAAGCGATTTGTGTTCCTATGTTATTACCTGTTGTAATCTACAACTTCATCAGACAATACGTATGTGGTTTAAAACAAATTACGTTTGACAAAGAGTAGCCCTAGTCCTGCTGACGGGTTTCGATTTTCAGCGAATCACAGAACGACAAATTCTTCAAGCCTTGTCACAAATGACGTAACAATGGATTATTAGACACGAGACTCAGTCAGACCACGAATACCGCGCAGACATGGAGACTCATTTGGAGACAGCAGACGGGGACTTCAAAAGCCGTGAAACATTGTCGATATTGTCAGACACCAACAACAGGGACGAACCTTTGTCACAGAAACACAGACAAATTGAGAACACTTCACAAGAAGAAAGAAGTGGATTAGGGCAAGATGATCGAGCGGGTGTGGAAAATTCTCTGGGTATGTATACGTTCGTTTTTACATTACAAAGGCACACTTTTACAGGTTCGATTGGTTTTTTCAGAAGATATTATATTCACATTTGGTTTATACTATTTAGGTCAAACGACAATGAATTGCGTCACTTCCGGTAAATACAACAACAACTAGATATTGGATCTTAAACAAAGTTGTCTAAATCTGCGTATGGCAACATAATATTATCTTGCTGGCTGGATAAAACACAATTATTTCATCAAACCAATTACGCTGATTACCTGTGATTTCTGCAAATACGTAACATTAACCGTAATCTTGACCTGTTGACAATGTTTGGGCGCAGCTAGAATGGTTCTTTTAAAGCCTATATTAATGATGTAGAAATATGTGTCGTGATCATGTATTATATAGAACGAACTGTAAACATGTTCTGTTTGTTCTATATTTTTCAGAAACTACCAAAAGGAAGCACAAAAAACGGAAACACAGAAAGAAACGCGGTGACGCTGAAATCCGACACAGCTCGAGCGTTGAAAGTAGCGGCTGCATTGGTAACAACGCCATCTTTAAAAACAAATGTGTCAACTGAACGATTCTCTTATATAATTATCATTAGTGACACTACTTTTATTACACTATTTGACACTTTAGTTTAAGCATACACACACAATCTTTTGATTTATTTGGTGTTATTATGTATGATACTCTGCTAGTCTTCGATGGGTGGCAACACAATCGCAATTGCCATAACATCGAAAGGCAATATAAAGACTGATTTGTAACGTGCAGCATCTGAGATCGAAACCTATATCGAATATCTAAACAAAATTGCCTTTTAATCAAGAGTTTCCTGTTTTCCAGAACCATTTACGCGGAATCCTGAGCAACTGGATAAGTGCAATGATTTAATGAAAATGTCTTTACGTTTGTTAGGTTTGTGTGTTGTATAATGGAGTAGAGCTGACTTTCAATCGACAATATGGGAATTCAACCCCTTCCTTGCTGCAGTTTCGATCTTTGTGTTGAAACCTTCAGTCACTTAACGATGCTTGAATTCATTCATGTATATAAATGAACACCTGACTGTAGACTGCACATAACTGATACGCATGAATGAATGGATTGTACGAAATAATTGTGACGTAGCTGAATGGTTTCCAGACAAATCGAAGGTGCGAATGAAATGTTCAACCAGGCGATGAAAGGTAAAACTCCTTAAACATTTCAGACGACTGAATTTGTAATATAATAATTTATTACTTAAAGGACTTACCTTTACCAGTTTATGTTTATGTCTGACAGATACGTCATATCCGGATTATGGGTGGGACCTAGACAACCACGGCGAGAACATTGTCATCTCGCCAGACCGGCCCAACACCGCACGACGAAAGGTCGCCTCGCAGTGGACTGACGGCGTACGCGGGAGTCGCGGATTCTCGTCCGGTTGTCACGTGTTCGAGATTTCATTTGGAGATCACGAACTCGGAAGTCATTGCGGGGTTGGGATATGCAAGGCTGACAGTGCGATGCAACTGCAAGGTGGGGACTAGTCGCCAGGTGTCTATGGCAATGAGTAATTTCTTTCCTTTTCTAATTTTTCTCTTTACTTACTTACTTCTCTGTTACCAATATTCAATTCCTTCTGTCTTTTGCTTTTGCTTTTGAGCGGCCCACATCAATCGACTCCTCACAAACGTGTTCTTGAAGCTTTTTTATTCCAACCTCCACCGTCAACATTAGCGTAGCAAGACGGGGCCATGAGGCCATGGCCCACGAATCCCAGGGGAATAAATAGGATGGTGGGGAACGGAGGACCAATAACTGGGTGTCGGGTGGCCCCCCTCCAATGCACAATCATGGCTACGCAACTGACCCGCAAATCCACCATTCTATTTCATTCTTAGTGCTGTACTTCTGGCAAGTCTTATGTAATAATACCATTCAATATAATGCCAGCTGATATTGGCGAAAACATGCTTCGCTGCTAATGCCGTGGAGAGAATGGCTGACATTTCAGGAATTAGCTCTACCGTGCAATTGATTCTCACGACACAACGCCTGCTCCATACAA
>OZ024860.1:49277582-49280082 GCA_964017155.1 Oasisia sp. SBJ-2009 | reverse complement strand
TCCCGCAGTCATCATCAAGCAGGGACCCGATGACGTCGACGTGACAATGGAATACCACTGTGGACCAGAATGTAAGTACGGAAATGGACCATATCGTTGGGCCTGTGGACAAGTTCACGGAGATAATAACCTTACAAAGAAACCTGTCGGTAAATAGAATATGCGGCTAAATTTAACGAGCGTTTTCAAAATGATAAACGCCGCATTACCGATGATACTATTTCGTGACACACCGACGGAAGTGTGCCTGTGGCGCATTTTGGTGGTCACAATTGTTAATATAGAGGATCACAGTTAAACAGCTAGATCGATTATATTATCATCTGACGTCACGTTTCTGACAGAGTGTCGGCTTATCGCAAAGGATACATCTTATAGTTATAATATATGTATTCCATTTGTGTGCACAGAGATTTAATAACTTTGAGAAGTACTATGAATTTCTTTTATTAATATTTACCGTTTAGCTGTAGGTGTAGAAGTGGCCGGGAACTTTACGTAAGCTTCATGAAACCGGCCCCTGAACACAAATGTTGATTTAGCTATAACCCGCCTAAATGTATCGTATCTGAATTGCCTGTACTTACGCCAGAATGACGTAATGTTGTGTTGCCGTTGACATCATAACAAAGTTGTTATAATTCAACGAGGTGTTTCAATCTGTTTAATATTGACTGTCTCTATTTGCAGCCTTCATCCACGAGTTACATCCGATATCAGCGTCATGTGTCATTTTATGAAACACGACCAATGAAGATTTGCGAAACCGATCGACTGTCTACCTCTGTTGTCTCTGTATTGAGCAGTTACTTAAGTCAACGTGTGTGCGGTGTAATCCGTGCTGCATTAGTGTTTACGTTTTTGCACATCTGTGCAATACTTATATCGACAGGTACACACGAAAATGTCTTGTAGCTGGAATAATATATAGTGGGGCGGCATAGCTCAACATACCAAACCAATTGTTCATTTTGTGATACAAGCACCAAATTTGGCAGATGTGTTGATTGATATCTTGGGAACAAAAGTGGATATTGGGCCACCGCAAATTAGCCCCCTGGTGGCCGTGGCAGTAATTTTTCAAAATGGCCGCCAGCGGTTGGTCAAAACGTTCTAAAGCAATGAAGTCAGATGCAATAATGGACATAATTGAGATCCTAATAACCCTGAGAGACAAATAATTACTCACTCACAGTTCTATGGAACATTACAAAGTAATTTGTAATTTCATTATAATTATAATTCTATTATATAGTGCCATGAATCAGTAAAAACCTGTTCTCGTAGTATTATTTTGTCAGATGGTGGATACTAGAGCAAACATGGTTTTTTATTTAGAAAAGCACAGAAACACACCTACACTTATGTAGAATGTTGATGTATCATTGATAAAATAGTATAATTAACTGTATTATTATTTGGAAACATTTGTAAGGCGCCATTTGGTTAAAAACCTACTTACAGGCCCTAACAACATAAACATGTAAATACATAAGTATATGCAAATATAAATATATACAAATAAGCTAAATAAATTAATTTAATTAATAGGTTAAATACATAAGTTAAAGCAGTAGTAGCTGTTGACACCGATATTGTGGTCTTGGCTGTGTTTGCCATAACTTATTTACCCGCTGGATGTGAACTATGGCTAGCATTCGGAACTGGCAAGAGCTTTCGCTTCATGGCAGCCAACCAAATAGCTGTGAGCCTTGGACCAGAGATGTCATGTGCCCTACCAATATTCCATGCTTTGACATGCTGTGGCACTGTATCCAGCTTTGCTGGACATGAAAAGAAGACAGCATGGTCAACATGGAAGTAACTGCTGGAACAGACAGATGCACTATTGATGCTCGCATATGGGCCAAAGGAGATCCCCGATGAAGCAATGAACGTAATCGAGAGGTTTGTCATACTTCTGTTTGACAGAACCAGCACCTGCACCAAGGTGGACCATGCAAAAAGGAAGCTGTTTCCACGAAAACCCTCGGTGCAACAAATCCCGCCTACCCGAGCTGCTCTAGAGGAGCATGCCAAGAGAGCAGTCTACCAGTGTGGTCACATCTGGGGGAAGAAACTGCTACCAGACCCTGTGTTGCCATCACCAACTGATTGGGGGTGGGTGAAGACAGAAGGAACCAAGAGTGGTTGCAGAAACCGCTACAGGTGCAAGAAGGCTGCATTTCTGCTTCTGTGAGGGAGAATGTGCCAGCTGACTCTCATATACTCAAACATTAAAGTGCCACGCCATGATCCATGGGAGTTTGTCAAGTTGTCACGTGATGAAGATGTGTTAATAGAATGATTCAAATAGCATTCAACAATAACACTGGTATTCACAAATAACTTAAATAGCATAGTTAATGGCTTTAGTACATTAAGTGAACATTGTTACATGGTCTATGCTAATGCGTAATATCTTCTAAATATATTAAGCTACGTGTGTACCAAAGTTGGTGCTTGTATCACAAAATGAACAATATGTTAGCTATGTTGC
>OZ024860.1:49262582-49272582 GCA_964017155.1 Oasisia sp. SBJ-2009 | reverse complement strand
TACGTATATATATATAATATGTATATATATATATATATATATATATATATATGTATATATAATATACATATATATATATATGTGTGTATATATATATACATATTATATATATATATATATATATATATATATATATATATATATATATATATATACATATATATATATAATCATTATATAATTATCGTCAGGGCCATTTGTTATTGACGTAATGCTTTCGTGATGCGAGATTTAAACTCACGAATACAATACGAGATCATCGATGCGATATCGTCAGCTCTCTGGCAGTGATATCGTTGAATCCCGGCCACAATGAGCAGCCAACGACGAAATTCGCCAACAACATGTGACGTACAGTTTTGTCTGACGCAATCGATAATTACCCAGAAGGCGTCATACCTGGGCGTCATCTCAAACAATAGCAGGAAGTGGCGGATCACGTGTGCCATGATTCAGTGGAAATTAAACGGCTGGGCTCATCAACGAACGGTAAGCTGGGCAAAAGTAGTTTTTAAAACAAAACGTAAAGTCGTCGTGTGTCTGTTCGCATTTCTAATACAACTTAAATTCACAGTTGTATGACATGGTTTAAATAAGCCATAATTGCCGTGACAAAGGCGACGAACTTACCATATTAATATTATTAATTATTAATCTTTAGAAGTTCATTTTGACACAGGTAATGTGACCATTTCAAAAACTGCTCAATTCTGCCAAATCTGACAACAACTTGACGTATAATTGCCATCGCTATTCCACAAATGTGTATATTGATACGCTAATTCGGGGACATTGTAATCAAATCTCATCCCTGGCGCCGTGTTCCTTTGACGTTTGGATTATGATCTACCAATGGACCTTGTGCACTATAGTGAGGGAATTCCCTCCGCAATGCATTGTGGATATATTGTACTCGTCAAAATGTTGTTGTGCCGCCATTATCCCATGTTAAAAGGCCTGTGTTTTTCGGGTGTCTCGCAAGATCTGGCTATATCTCATACTGGCTACCTAACAAGAAAATGTAGTGAAAAAGACTTCACGGTATATAATCAAAGTGTGTGAATCCGTCATCAAAGTGCACTGCAACTTATTATATTACTGGTTATGCCATACTATTTGACAGCAAAATTCTCGTTGAAGTCAACTTGATCTGGGGCTTTGTCCTCTTTTTGCTTATTCTAGAGGGCAGATGCCAGTGTTGATGTTGTCCTGTGCAGCTAGTCTTCATCTGATATTCTCAGAACTCGACTAGGGCAAACAAGATTGCACCTACATGGTTGCATTTGCCTCCACGCCCTGCCACACAAAGACACTCTGCAGTGGTTTTTCTGCCACTGGCAACATGGCATTATCGATAATGACTCCATCTGCTGATAAAACAATCACTTCTCTCTTCATCAGATATGCATACATGTGTGTATAGTTACATTTCTGCGGGATATCTGAAAGAGTGTCTGTCCAGTTGTAAAATGCCGGAGAAGTGACCTTACGTATTCTGTCATCCACATAACTTAGCACAATGTCATAAGCCAAAGTCTGGATCAACGATGTATTTAGAAAGGCTATTGGTCATGAGACATTTCACTCTGAAACATGCATACAGCTAACGTCACATTAACAGAATACATTTGTAAACTTATAGGTATAATGTATGCAAAAGTATTGTAAGCGTAAGAAACTGCAACAAAAAAGGTTGGAGTCACTGACTCACAGTATTGATTAGTATACAGCCCTGAATAAAATTGTGGGAGGATTAATTGCATAAAAAGGTGAATATGAAGCGTTGTAAGTGTAATGACTACAAACTCCCATTTGAAACCCCATATAAGCAAAATTATTGGTGATACAAACACACTGACAGACAGAGAACAGTAATGCTTTACAAGATATTTTCCTTAGTTACCTTTTCATGAGACATGCTTTTGATTCAGACGTCGAGGCAGACAACCCACGTGTGCGTAGCCACCTATGCAGGTCGTCCGGAAGATTGTCCTCCACATTTGGCATTTCCAATTTCGCACCTTTTACATCTTTTTATCTAAACTGTCCATCTCTCCCAGTGATGATATTTTGTAAAAATGTGGTAGAACACACATACCTGAAATGTTTACATAGTTTTACTTCTGCTAACAAAATTCCGGCATGACCATTTACATATTCCTCAATTATCTTTGTACCAAAATGTCAATTGTTTTTCCAGTGATGACATTCTGTCAAGATGTGGACAGATACCTGAAATATTAATTGTTTTTTTATTTTGCTCAATTTACAGTGCTATATATATTATATATATATATATATATATATATATATATATATATATATATATATATATATATATAATAATAATAAAATAAAATAAATTTCCATAAACCAAACAGTACCTACAATACAAGATATTAAAATGACAAATTCTAAATCTCGAAACGCCTATGAGTATGACTATGTCAAAAATACCGTGCGTATTATCTGCCCTTGAATAATCTTAAATGACACGGATTTTTTACCTGGCAGAAGATTTCCTAGTTGTGTCATTATGATGCTACATAACAGTGAAATCAATATTATCCTAAGCAACACCTTGATTCAATAATTCATTAAAAAAAAAATCTACACAGATAATTTCACATGGGCCATATTTATCATCATATCTTGATTTTATTTTTGAAGCTGTCGGCTTTTTTTCTGCTTTTGCATGATTACGATTGTGGGCCTTTTGAGTTTTGTTTAGCTAGGCTTAGCCTAAGCTTTGGAACATAATACTACAATTATACTTTAGAAAATTGCCTCAGGCGATACATTTCTATAAAATAAGGTTCTACACATCAAGTTAATCATATAATAATAACAACAAAGACATATGGAAAATGCAGCTGCACAAAAAAATCGAAGTTGAAGGCACTATCAAACCTGGCGGCATACGCGTGACTTCACAAGTTGACTTCAACGAGAATTTTGCTGTCAAATAGTATGACATAACCAGTAATATAATAAGTTGCGGCGCTCTTTGATGACGGATTCACACACTTTGATTATATACCGTGAAGTCTTTTTCACTACATTTTCTTGTTAGGTAGACAGTTTGTGATATTGCCAGATCTTGCGAGACACCCGAAAAACACAGGCCTTTTAACATGGGATAATGGCGGCACAACAAACTTTTGACGAGTACAAAATGCACAATGCATTGCGCCGGAAGGGCTTCCCCAGATAATGACGTCATAGTGCACAAGGTCCATTGAGGATGTGTTTAAAAGTACAAAGATAGTTACTTAGCGTTATTTCCTCGAACGGTCAGATATCTCCATGGCGCAACGTTCGATGTATCCTGAAATAATTACCTGTTGCACATAAAGCCACAACACACATAAGAAACTAAATGGTCGGCAGGGACAGGTATAAAATGAAAACAATACTGTCATTGTGAGAACTGCTGCCGTTGATTTGTTTCTCCTTGGAAGGGTGTAATGTAGCATATGATAATTATCCACGATTTTACATCATCTCTCGTAAGTGTATTCCATGGGCTGGGTAAATTTCTGATCGGGCAAGCTTATTCTGACGATGCTAAAAACGACAGCGATGTTGGGACTAACCCAGGACTTCAAACTGGAATGCAATAAACTAGAGACTCTGCGTGGAGTGACAGAGCTCATCATTGACACATCAACGCTATTAACCATATCACCGTAAACTTCCATGGCGAACAGAACAACCAGCGCCTTGTTTGTTCAAGAGTATCATGTTTGTTCTTCTTTCGTCTCCTCCGCTGGTTCTTCTGCGATATTTGTGTCATCTTTGTCACTTCGCGTTTGATCTTTCTCAGACAATTTTTCGTCGACGTCTTTTTTACTTTCCGTCGTCGCGACTTCCGGTTCACTCGGCGTCGCGTCTTTCTCAAAAACCTCCTCTGCTATCGGTGATTGTCCACCGGCGACAACATCCGACGTGTTGCTCTCAGTGGAGTTCATCTTGCGCAGACTCCGCGTTAACGACTTCCGGTGTGACGAACTTCCGCTTCCGTCGGCGGAGTCGACGCTGTTGTTGCGCTTCCTCGACGAACTCTTCCCGCCGTCCAACCCGTTCTTCGTCTCCTTCCCTTCCTCCGCTCCCTCCGCGTCCAAGAGGAACTCCTCCGGCTCCGGGAGAACGTGCTTCTCCAGTTTCGACACCCGCTGCTTCAGTTTCAGCTGCATGCTGTTGAAGTCTCCCAGAAGTCTCGCAAAGCGCGTACAGATGGTGTCGAGGCCGATCTCGAGACGTTCGACCTTCTGTTCCGTCGACTCCTGCTCCAAGTCCTGCACGCGGGCCACGTCCTCGTCCAGGAGGTTGTCCTTGCGCAGCATCTGTCGTCCCTTCTCCAGCAGCACGGACCTGGCCTCGGGGTAGTCGGCGAGACACTCCCACAGGTCGTCCTTCGACAGCACGAACAGGTCCGTGTAGCCCACACTGCGGATGTTCGCCGTGCGCCGGTTGCCGTTCTTGTTGCCTACAACACAGCGCCGGGGATTAAAGGCAGTTTATTGATTGATCAAGTGTAGCACTGAGCTGTATAGTAGCGAGGTCGGCGACTGGTAATTAAGGGCAGGTATTAACGTCTGTTAAAGCAATGGTTTTTATTTTCTACTCGGTCTAGTCAGTGTAGTAACCCGTAACAATGCGACAACCCGTAACGATGCCCGCACGACGTCGGACGGCGGTATCAAATATGTTTGATATTGCCGGCCGGCTGACGCCTACCCGACGCTCGGCCGGCAGATCCTCTGAGACATTGCCACAAAAGCGGCACTTGCAGCAAAAAAAATCAGCATGAATTCATCCTCTGAGTCCGCCATGATGAACTTTTGGATGTAGGTCACCTGAGCGAGCATATTGAATCCCTCTATGGAAAAAAAATCAAACTAATTTGAATTTAAATTAATAGCGCTTAAATAATGAAATCGGCCGGCTGTGTGTGTTCGAAAAATCGTAGCATCGGGCGGACAACGGTCGGCCGGTCGGCCGGTTCTGTGAGTTCAAAAATTACCAAGCCGGCCGACGGCCCGATGTTCCCACGACGCCCGGCCGATTTCATTTTGTCTGGCGTCGGCCGGCCGACGGTTCAGTGAGTTCCCGGCTTAAAGGTTATTTCGGTTAAGTCAACCCACCTCGAAAACACTGTAATTTTACTTGTTTTGAAACTGGTTGTTTTGTTCATCGTTTGAACATGTTTAGTGGTGAGAGGGGGTGCGTAGAGACGGTGACACCACGGACAGACATGGAGTTTGACAGACGGAGATACGATGATTTGGAGGGACGGATAGGCGGATAGGCGGAGAGGCGCAGAGGCGGAGAGGCGGACAGGCGGACAGGCGGACAGGCGGACAGGCGGACAGGCGGACAGGCGGACAGGCGGACAGGCGGACAGGCGGACAGGCGGGGAGACGGGGAGACGGGGAGACAGGTAGACGGGAAGAGGTGGAAAAGGAGTGACGGAAAGAAGGAAAAATGATAATCTGGATAGACGCAGAGAGACATAGAGACCGATATATTGAAAGACGAAGAAGCGGACTGACGGTGTGTTAGAATGATATAGTAATGCAAACAGAGAGACATACAGATAGACATACAGTAATACAGACACACACACACACACACACACACACACACACACACACACACACACACACACACGCACGCACGCACGCGCGCGCGGACACACACGCGGACACACACGCGGACACACACGCGGACACACACGCGGACACACACGCGGACACACACGCGGACACACACGCGGACACACACGCGGACACGCGGGCACGCGGACACGCGGACACGCGGACACGCGGACACGCGGACACACGGACAGACAGACGCGCAGACGCGCAGACGCGCAGACGCGCAGACGCGCAGACGCGCAGACGCGCAGACGCGCAGACGCGCAGACGCGCAGACGCGCAGACGCGCAGACGCGCAGACGCACAGACACACACACACAGACACACAGACACAGACACACAGACACACAGACACACAGACACACAGACACACAGACACACAGACACACAGACACAGACACACAGACACACAGACACACAGACACACAGACACACAGACACACAGACACACAGACACACAGACACACAGACACACAGACACACAGACACACAGACACACAGACAGACAGACTGACAGACACACAGACACACAGACAGACAGACAGACTGACAGACACACACACACACACACACACACACACACACACACACACACACACACACAGACATTCAGACAGATGGCGAAGTAGACAGCAGCAGCCACGCGAGAGCTAGAACGAGAGCGAGGTCGAGCGACGTGTCACTCACCGGCAATGTTGAGGATGCTTATCTCGCCGAAGACGGTTCCGTCGCTGAGTGTGGCGAACACCGTCTTGTAGTCGTCCGCGACGACCGTCAACTTGCCCCGCTTCACGATGTACATCTCCTTGCCCACGTCCCCCTTGGGACACACGAAGTCGCCCGGGCTGAAGTTCGACAGTTTCAGCTTCAGCACGAGCTCAACCAACAACCATAGAGAAAGCACGTTTGCCAATTTTCAGCTTAGTGTTAGGAACAAACATACTGACAGGAGATTTATATGACCAAAACCATCTAGAAATGGACATAAGCAAAACAAAGAAATGTTGAGTGCCTCACGTCACAAACTAACAGTGTGCCTTGTTATATTGGCATTAACCGAGTTAACGTCGAACAAATGGAGACATACAAGTGTCTAGATGTCGCCTTTGATTACATCGAAAGCTGGAGGGAGAACAAACACGGCTTCGGCAAGAAGCCCGCAATCTCAACCTACACTGTTTGTGAGAGTTAAGTTCGTTTGATGTTATTTCTCAACTCTTATAGATCCATTTATGTGTGTCACATCTAGAGCGCTTAGTGTTAGTTGTGTATACCAGGGAGAATATATTCCAAAGCCATATCCTGACAGACTATAAAATTATAAAGAAGCCGATACGAGTCGTAGGCAAGATATAGGACAGGTTTGATACGAGCTACCAGGAACCAACGAGAGGGGGTGCGTAGAGACGGTGTCACGACGGACAGACATGGAGTTTGAGAGACGGAGAGACGATGATTTGCAGGGACGGAGAGGCGGAGAGACGGAGAGACGGAGAGACGGAGAGACGGAGAGACGGAGAGACGGAGAGACGGAGAGACGGAGAGACGGAGAGACGGAGAGACGGAGTGACGGAGAGACGGAGAGACGGACAGACGGACAGACGGACAGACGGACAGACGGACAGACGGACAGACGGACAGACGGACAGACGGACAGACGGAGAGGCGGAGAGGCGGAGAGGCGGGGAGACGGAGAGACGGAGAGACGGAGAAAAGGGGAAAAGGAGTGACGGAAAGAAGGAAAGACGATAATCTGGAAAGAGGGAGAGAGATATAGAAACCAATATATTGAAAGACAACGAAGCGGACAGACGGCGCGTTAGAATGATATAGTAATGCAAACAGAGAGACACACATGCAGACAGACAGATGGCGAAGTAGAGAAGCAGCCACGCGAGAGCTAGAACGAGAGCGGGGCCGAACGACGAGTTCACTCACCGGCAATGTTGAGGATGCTGAAATCGCCGAAGACGGTTCCGTCGCTGAGTGTCGCGAACACCGTCTTGTAGTCGTCCGCGACGACCGTCAACTTGCCCCGCTTCACGATGTACATCTCCTTGCCCACGTCCCCCTTGCGACACACGAAGTCGCCGGGGCTGAAGATCGACAGCTTCAGCTTCAGCACGAGCTCGACCAACAGCCCGGGTTCACAGTCCTGGAAGATGGCGACGCGTCGCAACGTGTCCAGATGCACCCGTATGGCGACCTCCGCTTTCAGTTTGTCCGGTAGCATGCCGAGAACCTCGTCCTCGTCGAGGGACTGTTTGTTCGTCCACAGGTAGTCGAACCACTGGATGATGCGTTGTTCCAGCTGCTGCCCGACCTTTCGGAACTCCATATAACGCTTGATGCCGTCCATCTTCTGCTGGAAGACCGAGCGCTCGGCGTTCATGTTCGTGATCATGCTGCCGACGTTACCGACGATCGTGGCGAAGATCAACACGCCGATGAGGATGTCAGCCACGACGAAGATGTACTCGATGTCTCGCTCCGGTCGCAGCGTCTCTCCGATGGTCGTCAGCGTGAGCGTCGACCAGTAGAAGGAGTAGATGTACATGCGCAGCAGCGACGCGTTGATCGGATACACCGACTCCGTGATGTTGAAGTACACCCAGTCGTCCGTGCCGAAGCCGATCCAGTTGCTCATCTGGAAGTAGACGCACGCGTTCCAGTGGATGATAATGAGGATGTACATGATGAGGTTCACGATCCGGAACGTGTTCGGGTAGTTGGTTCGCGTCTCCGTGCGGTCGAAGAACTCGAACATCCGGTGCATGCGGATGCAGCGGTTCAGACGGAGGTACGAGTGGTCGAAGCCGGCGGCGAGGTAGATCAGGTCTGTCGGGATGACGCTGAGCACGTCGAGAGGGAAGTCCACCTTGGCCATGTAGTTCTTGCGCAGCTTCGTCGTGTCAGTGACGATGAGGCCGTGCTCCATATACGCTGCAACAGTTCGGGCGGGAATTGAGCAAATGCTTTTGCCTAGTAGGATCGTGTATGGGGGTGCGTGTGCGTGCGTGCGTGTGCGTGCGTGTGTGTGTATGTGTGTGTGTGTGAGCGTTCGTGCGTGTGTGCGTGCGTGCGTGTGTGCATGTGTTGGTTTGTGTTCGTATGCGCTCAAGTACGTCAGTTTATTTACTGTTATAAATGTCATATATTTATCTGACGTTGTGTGCAAACATAATTCAAGAACTTTTATTCTGCAACATTTCCTACCAATACACAACGGCATAGCTGAGGTAAATGCTAAAACTAAATGTTTCCCAACACATACCGTGGCAGAATCGCATTTTAAGTGTACACGTTTCCCAACTACTTGTAATATTTGTACAGGCAGGTGAATGTCACGCTTGTTCTTACTACATATATATGTGACATGAAGTGTTGAGAGCGTTGCGCGCGTTCTATAAAGTGCAGAAGTCATACTTACACAGTGCTTCCGGCTACTTACACAGTGCTTCCGGCTAATCTAGCGCGTTCCGAAACTATACGCAGCGAGTCGGTAGAAAAGAAAGGGTGCGACTTCTACAACTAGCGGCGTTCGCTCTGCAGTGCGACCTAGCGGCGGTAAACGGCGCAATCATTCTACAACGGCATTGTTGGTCGGTCGCGCGCCCTCATATGCAATCGCTAGCCTGATGTTCTCGAGTCGTCGAATACCATGTTATTTCTGTTTCATGACGCGATGGACACATGTTGTATTAATTACTGCAACGACCGGCAAATCAACTAATCAATCTACTTGCATTCGTTGCAATCAGATGAGAGAGAGAGAGAGAGAGAGAGATAGATAGATAGATAGATATATAGATAGATAGATAGAGAGAGAGAGAGAGAGAGAGAGAGAGAGAGAGAGAGAGAGAGAGAGAGAGAAAGAGAGAGAGAGATAGAGAGAGAGTAGAAGAAAGAGAAATCAAAAAAGACAAAAGAAAGAAAGAAAGCCAAAGAAAGAGAGCAATAGGAGAGAGGGAGCGGGGGAGAGGGAGAAAGAGAGAGAGAGAGAGACATAGACAGAGACAGAGACAGAGACAGAGACAGAGACAGAGACAGAGACAGAGACAGAGACAGAGACAGAGACAGAGACAGAGACAGAGACAGAGACAGAGACAGAGACAGAGACAGAGACAGAGACAGAGACAGAGACAGAGACAGAGACAGAGACAGAGAGACAGAGAGACAGAGAGAGAGGGAGAATGAGAGAGAGAGAGAGAGAGAGAGACAGAGACAGAGAGAGACAGAGACAGAGACAGAGAGAGAGAGAGAGAGATAGAGAGAGACAGAGACAGAGACAGAGACAGAGACAGAGACAGAGACAGAGACAGAGACAGAGACAGAGACAG
>OZ024860.1:49227582-49260082 GCA_964017155.1 Oasisia sp. SBJ-2009 | reverse complement strand
ATCTGGCTATTGACATCGGACGGCGACGAACAATATCCATATAAGCGTGCTTGCGCGCACGTCTAGGCACAACTGGGCATTGTGAAACCACGTTGTGGACACGAAGGCAAAAGCATGCGCGCTTACAATCCGGTCACACCCAACAACAATATTACCCGCCGTTCCGCGCGCGCATTGAGCACGCAAACGACGGTGTCGCGCTTACATTTTTTCGGTCGATAAAAACGTTCCGATTGACATTTCCGCGCATGCGCAGTAAATGTAATATCATCAATGTCCAGCGAAACGACAAAGGATTTTCTGTATAAATGCCACGCGGTGTTCGTTAACTCTCCTGTGATGATTACTGTGAAGTTTCTTAAAATGTCGTTCAATGCAAACAAATATTACGTTTTTTATCAATCAGTGTCACGGGTTATGGCGCACTACACTCACGTGATTTACGTTTGATATCAAAATATGCCTCAAAACTTGTTTGCCTTTTGTATTAATTTGCGACAAATAACTTTGCTGACAGGCTATATACATCCTAACGAACAACACTTTGCATTTATACCACAAATGCTTTGTCCTTTCGCTGTACATTGATGATTTTAAATTTTTTGCGCATGCCTAGAAACGTCAATCGGAACGTCTATAACCCCGGAATATTGTAAGCGCTACAACGGAACACCTCGTTCACGTTTCATCCGCCAGCGCTCATGCTGCGCCTAATGACGTCACCGATACGTCATCGCAGTTCCTCTCCAGCTCCAGTTTGCACATGCGCTGTTTCATCTTCAACTGCGACTGGTGATATTCGGACAGGTGACGCGCGAGGTTCGACGTCAGATTGTCGACGGTGTCCTGCAGCTTGGCCAGCCGCTGTTCCGCCGTCTCGTGATCCACGTCGGCCCTTCTCGCGACGTCCTCGTCCAGAAGGTTGTCCTTGCGAAGGAGGTGTTTCCCTCGCTCGATGAGGATCGTCTTCGCTTCCGGATACTCGGCGAGCGCCGCCCATAGGTTGTCCTTCGATAGCACGAAGATGTCGCTGTATCCGATGCTGCGCACGTTCGCCGTGCGTCTGTTTCCGGTCCGGTTCCCGGGGATGTTGAGAATGCTCACCTCGCCGAACACGCTTCCTTCCGTGAGGTTCGCGTACACGGTGCGGCCGTCGTCTCCTATGACGCTCAGTCGGCCGCGTTTCACGATGTACATCTCCCGACCGATGTCGCCTTTGCGGCACACGTAGTCGCTCGGACTGAAGACGGAGAGCTTCAACTTGAGGATGAGTTGAACGAGAAGGCTCGGCTCGCAGTCCTGAAAGATCGAAACCCGCTTCAACGTGTCGTAATGCACACGGATTGCGATCTCGGCGCTGAGCGTGTCTGGCAGTTTGGCAAGTATCGCCTCCTCGTCGCGAGACTGTTTGTTCGTCCACACGTAATCGAACCATTTGATGACGCGTCTCTCTATGTCCTTGCCGACGTTCCGTAGCAGCAAGTAGCGTTTGACGCCGTCCAGACTCTGCTGGAAGCCGGCGCGTGACGCGTTCATGTTCGTGATCATGCTGCCGACGTTACCGACGATCGTGGCGAAGATCAACACGCCGATGAGGAAGTCGACGACGACGAACAGATACTCGATGTCCCGCTCCGGCTTCGGAATCTCTCCGATGGTCGTCAGCGTGAGCGTCGACCAGTAGAAGGAGTAGATGTACATGCGCAGTAGCGTCGCGTTGACCGGGTACACCGACTCCGTGATGTTGAAGTACACCCAGTCGTCCGTGCCGAAGCCGATCCAGTTGCTCATCTGGAAGTAGACGCACGCGTTCCAGTGGATGATGACGAAGATATAGAGGAGGAGGTTGGACACGCGGAAGAGGTTCGGGTAGTTGGTGCACATGTCGCTGCGGTCGAAGAACTCCTGCATGCGGCCGAACTTGAGGAGGCGGTTGAAGCGGACGTAGGTGCACTTGGTGCCGACCAGAAGGTAGAGGAGGTCGGTGGGCGCCAACGACAGCACGTCGAGGTAGAAGGGGCCGGTCGAGATGTAGCGGCGGCGAAGGCTGCCGGTGTCGCGGACCATGAGACCCTGCTCCAGGTATCCTAGACGGTGGAGAGGGGTGAGAGAGATACAGAGAGGGAAGAGTGTGGGTTTGTACGTGTGTGTGTGTGTGTGTGTGTGTGTGTGTGTGTGTGTGTGCTTGCGTGCGTGCGTGCGTGCGTGTGTGTGTGTGTGTGTGTGTATATGTATAGTGAACGTATGTATGTATGTGTGTATGTGTGTATGTGTGTATGTGTGTGTATGTATGTATATATATATATATATATATATATATATATATATATATATATATATATGTGTGTGTGTGTGTGTGTGTGTGTATGTGTATGTGTGTATGTGTGTATGTGTGTATGTGTGTATGTGTGTATGTGTGTATGTGTGTATGTGTGTATGTGTGTATGTGTGTATGTGTGTATGTTTGTATGTGTGTATCTGTGTATCTGTGTATCTGTGTATCTGTGTATGTGTGTATATATGTATGTATGTATGTTTATATGTATGTATGTATGTATGTATGTATGTAATTATGTATGTGTGTATGTGTGTATGTATGTATGTATGTATTTATGTATATATGTATGTATGTATGTATGTATACCTGTATACGTATGCAAGATGTAACAAACAATGCAATATTAAAGCACTGGATTTAATATCCTACTTGTCATGCACTTTACAACTCACGAATGCTTCATCTGTGTGAGACAATAACAGCAACAGTTGTAAATCACTGCTGTTTACTCAAACGAAGACGTATAGACTGATCGTACACATTGTGTTTGCCTCGAGGTTGAGCAGAGAAAGGAGACTTACCGGCCAAGAGAACATGCGGAGTGGAGACAAAACAGAAACAGGCAACATACATCGTCCACGACGAGGTGACATGCGGAAGCAGCACGGTCAACACTACAAAGAACCACGGACACTGAGAGAGGACAACCACATACCAACCAGCACCAGGAGAAGGCTGCACTTGGGGTCTTGTCATAGGCTGCTTGGCGTACAGGAGAAAGTCCTTTTCGGGGGGAAATATCGGTTAGGCCACAAGTTGTGGAACGTTCTGAATCTCGATGTCTGTTGTTTGATTCCTGTGCGAAACAGCGTTGTAGGCCGACAGTTGTTGGTTGCTCAGTCTCCGTTGAGACTGATGCGCAAAGTCTCGCGGGAGGCAGTTGCACAGAATAAGGCCCAAAGGGAATGACATTATACTTCAAATATATGTATTTTATCATGCGTCCATTAAATTCACAAAAATGTCACGTATGTCGATGTTTATTTTTAATTAGAATTGTCATTATCGGATTTAGTATTATCATTGTATGATTATTATTATTATTATGTAACCAACATGTGATACGAATACCGCTTTCCTAACATGTTATTTAGACAATACAAGTTGAATGGAACACGTGCATACGTTACGAATGCGTTCGTATTGCAAGAACACATACACTTACAAGCGAGTAAGTGTCCAATGTCATTTCGGGTAATCCGTTAGGTGGCAGCACTGCGCCAACTGCGATACGGTCTGAATGGCATTCCGGTAGACATTCCCCGATGACACGACATTCCAACTAATTTTCACACGCACTCGCGATCAATATAATCGCAGTCAAAGACGCTACCGCTCAAACAGTGCAGCAGCGAGCGCAGTTCACGCATGCGCGAGATAATGATGGTCTCGTTTTGAGAACACGCGCGATCGAGAAACGCTGCGAACTGTTGCGTGATCATAATAGCCGTGCGGTTGTTTCGTACGCAAACAAATATTCAGAACGATGTTGGTTCTGTGTGCAGGGTTGTATATTAACAAGTAAGCACATAGGTAATATATCGTATATAATATATATGTATAGCATTAACTAATTTATACTTCAACGTGCCGTTTGCATCACTGTTTAGCTTAACTGTTGGTTTCCATAGGAATGACCAATTGGGACGAAATGTCATTCCTACATTGTTCTCTAAATATATAAGTATCACCATATTGGTTGAAGTTTGTCCCGCAATGCAGAGTCGTCCACTTCACGATTGCCATTTTGTTACCGGTTATTATATTTGTTGGACATACCCTAAAGATAACGTTATGCATATAACACAAACCCCTGTAAATATTATGTACATTCTAAATAGGACAGGTAATTTTGTGTTGCAGTATATTGCCTTAAGATTTTACGTTGACCCTTCTGTGTTGCAGTATGTGTTGCATTCAGATTTCATATTAATACTTCTGTGTTGCAGTATACTGCCTTAAGATTTCTTGTTGACACGTTTGTGTTGCAGTATATTGCCTTAAGAGTTCTTGTTGACACTTCTGTATTGCAGTATATTGCCTTAAGATTTCATGTTGACACTTCTGTGTTGCAGTATATTGCCTTAAGATTTCATGTTGACACTTCTGTGTTGCAGTATATTGCCTTAAGAGTTCTTGTTGACACTTCTGTATTGCAGTATATTGCCTTAAGATTTCATGTTGACACTTCTGTGTTGCAGTATATTGCCTTAAGATTTCATGTTGACACTTCTGTGTTACAGTATATTGCCTTAAGATTTCTTGTTGACACTCCACACGATATCACGAATGCAAATGCTGCAACGAGACCAATAATTGATGCAAAGCTGTTTCATCGATTTGATGCTTTCAATGTTGCGTTTTGTCAATCGAATGTAGTTTTCCTGTTTGTTTGCCAACGAGAGTAATAATTTTACCAATTTAATTTGGGTGCATGTTTTTTATACACATGAAATCGATCCGGTGCGTTTGTGTGTTAACAAAGTATAATCGCACTAGGAGAATCAAATACTGGTCTCTTGCAGTTTGTCAAACGTCAAAAGCAGAAGCTCGGAAACAACGCATGCGCACAAGCAGCGCGACACTCGCTACAGAGGTTCAGGACGTCATAACATCGCATGCAGAGGCAGAGCGCGCTCAAAGTACTGTAACGGCTGTTAACTGTGTAGTCTAGCAAAATATACGCTTGCTTACATCGCACGTCCGCATTCACGTACGCACGCACTACGAACACACGTCAACATACCTATTCACACGTGAGCACACCCACCCACTCACACACAACACACATACACACGCACGCACACATACATACATACATACATACATACATACATACATACTTACATACATATAGAACACACACATGTACGCGCACACGCACATTCACGCACGTCCACACGCACGCACACACACACGCACGCACACACATAAAAACACACACACACACACACACACACACACACACACACACATAAACACACACACTCTCTCTCTCTCTCTCTCTCACACACACACACACACACACACACAGACACACACACATACACAAAAACACACACACACTCTCTCACACACACACACACACACACACACACACACACACACACACACACACACACACACACACACACACACAGACACACACACACTCACACACACACATACATACATACATACATACATACTTACATACATACAGACCACACACATGTACGCGCGAACGCACATTCACGCACGTCCACACGCACGCACACTCGCTCGCACACACGCACGCACACACATAAACACACACACACACACACACACTCACACACACACACTCACACACACACTCACACACACACACACACACACACACACACACACACACACACACACACTTTGCCATAATCTTCGTTACGACGTCTTTTGCACTCACCTGTCCGAAATTGCACAACCATATCGAGTAGATAGATGACGTCACAGACATAGTCAAAGCTAAGCCAAATGACAAGAAGTCCTCCTTCGTGCAGCTTCCAGAAGACGGAGCGAGCGATGATCATGAAGACGTTGTAGAGGACAGCGATGGAGATGACGAGAAGCCACCGGTAATAGATGTCAGACGACGGGTCGACGACCAACATTCGTCGTAAACTGTCAAAATAAACAACTTACATACATCATTGTAAAAGGTTTAACTCTTTTTAATGTACGTAATATGTTTATAAATCCTTTTAGCATAATTACTTCATATAATTATATGCCTACATTTCATTACAAATGTGTTTAATAATCACGTATAATCATGTGTGTTTGTGAATATTCGGTTCAGTTCGCCAGACATCGGTTATATCCGACAAGTTCACTGTGTTAAAGTCAAGGTTAGTGCGTTTCTTGCATATTCATTTTATTCGGGCTGCGTAATTAAACACCAACTTGGCGACAACTAAAAGTGATTCACATATACATTATTCTATGTATAGGCTTGTTGCATACATAACTTCCAAGTCATGCACTGATTTACTAGATACAAGTAGCAGAGGAGGTACTTATGCGGAATTCTCATGTTTTGATACAGTATACATCGAATACATATAAGCTTAAGAAGAATCCCTTTATAATTGGAAGCGATACAATGTACTCGTCACACGGTTCCCCTACTGTTGTTATTATTAAAATTAATGCATGAAGGTAGTTACCCCCACAGTGTGTACTGTTTTCTTCCCAACAATAGAACACTATCCCGTTGAGTTGAATATCACCTCGATAAAAGTAACATTTGCGGTTAAATTATTGATTGCAGGAAACAAACGTAAGTATTATCACGTGTGTGTGTTATTGAACGGATGAGACGGTAAACTCCTGGGTTATACCGGAAGGGGTATCAGCGCCACGTCCCCATAAAACTGCGAAGACAAACTTAACAAACATAATTGCCGATTGTTTTAACTGTTCGTAGTTTCCTCATCAACCTAAGGATGGTACCTAGAATTATAAAACGAGCGCGCATTCGTGTCGAGAGTGCGCGGAACCAGCAGCGAACGTTGCCCAGTGTATGAGACGACAAACGTGCGCACGTTTAACAAGTTTAACAAGTTGCCGTCCAGAGCCAAGCTCCAGACGGCATGTGAACAAGGAAGGCTATGGCTTATCGAGTGTTCACTAAATGATAAAAATGTACGTACATTAGTAGTATACTTAATATTATAAATATACAAAATTATAAAATGCTACTAATTAAAATATGTTGTCTCTAAAATGCATGAGTAAAATAAACATTATACGTTGTATTCTTAAGTAAAATAAGAAATACATAAAATGTCCTACAATAATAACAATTTGTTATAATAATAAATCAATTAAAATAAATAAATGAATAAATAATTTAATCAGTATTAAAATAATTTCTAAAACATTTAAGTGTTCAACACAGGCATAGCCCGCCAGTAGTATGTTAGGTAAAGGACGTTGTCCACTGAAGCTGACTGAGCCAGTGTCCCTCGATGAGAACACAGCAACCGACTGGCCTGGTCGGGAGGCAGCTCGGGTAGATAGACAACCCTTGTTGCACCCACTCTGGACATGAAGGACCAGGTAACATATGTGGGACCTAACTAGCAGGAGAGGAGGCACACTGCACAGGGCACTGCGTTAGGGTCTGTTTGGTATAGTTTTAAAAAGACACAATAACTTATAACTTTCTTGCATACTCCGCTCCAGTTGCACAGTTGCATTAAGGGACACAACGTGACAGATACAATGTGTTACATTGTTTTATTATTTACTGCTGGTTACCTAGCAACCTATAGTTGTACGGGCAACAGGTGTACCATAGGGTGCTGTGTTAAGCTCTGTTTTGGTATAGTTTAATACAATAATTTATAACCTCTTACCTTGCTCCGCTCCATGTCATGGCACAAAGAGGTATTCGGTTTTTTGTAAAGCCTTTTTCATTAAAACAATGTTAAACCCTATTTGGTTAAAGGTATTGCTCCTCCAAAACTACCCCCAAAAACCCATTTCCTTGCTTGCTCCGAAACAGCCAATGAAAACTCTTCTTCGTGCGCAACAGCCAATGAAAACGCTCGCCAGGGTAGCCTCTTGACCTTTTGACTATTTTAAAAAGTAGTTAAAAAAATAAGACACACGTATTTATGGGGTATTAGCTGAAGACTTATCCGTCAGATGGCTCCACTTGTTCTTTGACTTAGTTTGTAGTTCGTCACCTATCCGCGAGGGGGCGCTACGTGACATCTAACCGCACTTGACCCCTTTTCAAAAATAAGACGCACGACTTTAGACACTACTAGTTCGTGCCCTGTCCGTAAGAGGGCGCCACTGGTTAATGACCTATCCACCAGGGGCGCTAATTGACATTTGACCTTGACGTGTGACCGTTGACCTTGACATTTGACCTTCCACCGGTCGAATTTGCATGTTCCTTGACCTGGTTTGTAGTTCGTCACCTATCCGCGAGGAGGCGCTACATGAAATCTGACCCCACTTAACCCCCCTTTTAGACAGTACTAGTTCGTGACCTGTCCGTAAGGGGGCGCCACTAGTTCATGACATATTATATTATTTGACAAGTGTGTAGAACCGATCTTACTGTACGGTTGTGAAGTGTGGGGATGTGAAAATGTTGACATCCTGGAGAAAGTGCATACTAAATTTTGTAAATTTATTTTTGGAGTGTCCAAATTCTCTCATAATATGCCAGTATATGGAGAGTTAGGCAGATACCCACTTTCAGTTACAATAAAGCAGAGAATGGTTAGTTATTGGACAAAACTATTAAAAAGCAGCAAGGAAAAACTTAACAAAGTCATGTATCTAATTTTGTATCATCTTTATTGTAAAGATATACACTACTCACCCTGGATTAAATGCATTAGTAACATCTTTCAAACAAATGGCACTAATTATGTATGGTTAATGCAAGATCATAAAATTGATGCCAAGAGTATACAGAAATGTGAATGTGATCAATTTAAGCAATTATGGCACAGTAGAATTACAAATAATAATAATGTGATGTATCAACTATTTAAAACATCCCACTGTAAAGAAATGTATACCGAAATACTTCCTGAACATTTAAAAAAAGCATTATTCCAATTCAGAATAGGTACATATAAATTACCTGCTAATAATCTAAAAAACAACAACATTCCTAGAAATGAGAGAATTTGTACCATTTGTGATGAAGGTGTATTAGGTGATGAAATTCACTTTTTATACGAATGCACAAAGCTGGATGATCTGAGAAATAAATATATACCTTCATGTAACAGAGCGAGTGCAAATATACATAATTTTACTCGTATGTTACAGACCACTGAGCCAGACCAAGTTAATGATTTAGCAAAATTCATCTTGTATGGGTTAAAATTGTATTGTCAATGATATGATAACTTGTGTGTTATCTATAAACCTGTATAAATGTATTTGTATACGAGTAGTAGTACAATTGGGTAATTATATTACCCAGTCGTAAATGTTGATGTTTTGTTAGTCATGTTCTATATATGTATTTGTAAAACTATGATCCTCTATGTACCACGATATGTGGTTAGAGTGAATAAAATTCTATAATAATATCCGCCAGGGGCGCCACTAGCTCGTGACCTATCCGCCTCCCCTCCCCTCCCCTCCCCTCCCCTCCCCTCCCCTCCCCTCCCCTCCCCTCCCCTCCCCTCCCCTCCCCTCCCCTCCCCTCCCCTCCCCTCCCCTCCCCTCCCCTCCCCTCCCCTCCCCTCCCCTGCCCTCCCCTCCCCTCCCCTCCCCTCCCCTCCCCTCCCCTCCCCTCCCCTCCCCTCCCCTCCCCTCCCCTCCCCTCCCCTCCCCTCCCCTCCCCTCCCCTCCCCTCCCCTCCCCTCCCCTCCCCTCCCCTCCCCTCCCCTCCCCTCCCCTCCCCTCCCCTCCCCTCCCCTCCCCTCCCCTCCCCTCCCCTCCCCTCCCCTCCCCTCCCCTCCCCTCCCCTCCCCTCCCCTCCCCTCCCCTCCCCTCCCCTCCCCTCCCCTCCCCTCCCCCCCCTCTCCTCCGCGCCGTGCCAAGTGAGCAACGATCTTTACCTTACATATTACTCCCGCCCTTGCCAGATAATTGTCAATTTTATTTTGAAACATGTTTACACTGTGCCATTTACACAATCATTACTTAATTGATTCCAATAATTTATTGTTCTCTGTGAGAAGGAGAATTGTTTGTTTGTAGGCAATCTTTCGTATAGCGTCTTTTGACTGGTGTTTCTTCCTAGATCGTTTCCCTTGATTTATTATAGGAACAAATGTTTTAATAATGCCCTCAATCTCATATTTCAAAATTATCCAACATTCGAAATTATTATCGTAGTTATTAATTAAGATAATGCCCTCAATCTCATCTTTCAAAACTATCCAACTGTGTCAGTGTACGTACGCGTGGTCGGCGCTGCTCTTCGCCGTCTCCTGTGTCTTGCCGTCCTCCACGTCCGGCTGGTTGCTGTTGCCGATGGTGTAGCGGGCGAGGAACGAGTCCGGGCGGTTCTGTGACTCCGTCCCATGACGCACGCCCGACGCCCAGTTCCGGATCAACTGCAACGTGACATCGACAACGACGGAATCAATCAATTGGGTTTATTTTAACACCACATGTCTCTACGTATATTCAGTGGTCATGTCAAACAAACTAAAAACAGATTATGAATGTGAAAAAATTACGTTAAAACATAGTGTATATGTATTACGTAAGATCTGGATATTAAAAGTACATATTGCGATTGTAAGACAATGTACAAAATAATGTAAACAACTAAGTAAAGGCCTGTTTAAACAGAAACGTTTTCGGGACCTTTCTAATATGTCCAGAAACACGTTGTGGTCTTAGCATAATGGAAGCGAATTCCAAAGGGAGGCTCCTGTGCATGAAAAACCTCCTCTGTCGAATTGTTCCAGGTTAATCCTAGGAACGACAATGAGAGCCTGGTCAGCCAAGCAAAGACTGCAGAACGGAACATAAGTTGTTACACGATCAGCAAGATAGCGTGGACTGTTCGCAAAACACGTAAAACACGCATGCACAATACACATGTGCACAAAGTGGTGTGGTTTGTGATCTTTCCCAACACAATACTCAATAACTCGATTTATAAAAATAAATTACAAAATCATGTTTCGACCGTTCATCTCTATCGATTTAAAAACGTGGAAAAATCAGTAAGCGTTATCCATTCAGATTTTCAAATGTATGCATTTCACGACTTCACACGGCACTTGACTTTGATTCCGTCATTACTGCTCCCTCGGGGTAAACAAGCCAGTTCATCGAATTGCCTTTTGAAGCGGGACTAGTTCCTAGAAATACGGAGGAAGAAAAACAGATGGGTTAACTTAACGTACACATTATTCACTGCAACCCGTGGGATAACTGACGGGGGTATTGGAGTACAAACACCGTCGTGGCTTCACTGAATGATATGTTTGATCTTCGTACAATATAAGGCCCTGACAAGTCTCCGTAAAAAACTATTAATTGAAATGCGTGTATCCCGTTTCCTCTATGTGTAAGCCTGCAGCCATGAGCTCGCGTGTGTTCCCTTCTTGCTAAACTGACAAGACACTGTCGCTGTGCAGAAGGCAGCTATATTACGCTAATGGCACGCTCTCAATTTGGGGAATGTTAATGACTGGTGTGCAGTCTGTCAATAAATAAGAGTTGCTTGCTCTCTGTGTCGTTGAATAAACGCGCATAATTACACGCAACGAATTATGTTGTAATTATTTTTAACAATAGAAGAATTATTCAATCTTCCACAACAACTCAACATTATTAGTGTCTCAAAAATATACCCCCAATAGGTATACAAGGACGACATACATACACAACATTATTCTACTGGTATACTCAAACTTCAACAAAGATGGAAAGGGATAAACAATTGTCTTTGTTTGATAAGAGTCTCGCCAATGTAAGTGTGTTGCAAATGTTTACGCAACGAAGTGTCAGCTGTAACATAACACTCTACAGCTCCGACGTAACAGTGTTTGTTTATATCCGGCTGATACATCAACATCGGCTTGCATGGTACTCTGTAAGACTCTAATCGTGTCTAACAGAGCAGTCTGCCGCTAGCAATGATGTGATCTTGTAGGTTTCGGTTGAAAACATGCGCATTTTTTATACGGTGACGCCAAAGCGAATTAGTCTGAGATGCGGTCGGCCGCTTCCCAGCGTTCGCGCCCTAACAGCGATAGGCGGGTGATTCACTTTCACACATTCACACTGATTTACTTAAGAGAAATTCCATGACATGGTAGAAACTGATTTATCAAAATATCGCACCACCATTACCGACAAGATGTTAGGGTTTATATTTGCGGCATAGATATAAATGTAGAGGGATCGCCGACTCGTGACGTCACCCTGCTCCTCCGTCTCTAAACTAACATCTTCCTTTTAACAGGCGATCTACGATAGCGCCGAACCGTGCCGCTTATTGGTCTTTTAGTTGACTGTTTAGTTGACTCGTTCGTTTATTCAGTCAAGACTTCGTTTCGCAATTAATTATCTTGCAAATTTACAAAGGTTTTCAACAATGATAGCTGTAGATAATTCCCGAAATTTATTATAATGAAAAGAGACTTAAAATACAGGTTTATTTAGTTCACCCACATATATACGTACGACAATGGTTTTTATAGAATGCTGGAATTGAGTCGGTTGATTGTAAGTGCATCAAGTTGATATGTCTTTCAGTATATATATTTGGTCTACTAGTACACCGATTTGTCAACATAAAACAGTTATTTGTCATACCACTGAACGCGTAGAAACAAGAAAAGACGCATTGTCCTCCAATACCACATCGACTTCTTACAATACTAGATACGTGTGTCACTCGTGTCCGTCAACTAACAGTAAGTCCACCGTGTGTATTCCCTTAAAATAGTATTAATAAAGGATGGGAAGGTCGTGGGAGGATAAAAGGGAGGATAAAAAGCGGAGAGAGCAAAGAGAGACATAAACGAACACGGCACTCGGGAGAGAAAGGAGAGCGAGTAGTTTAGCTCTACTGTATCTCACGTCATTTCTATACAGGTAAAAACACGGAGGAGAACAATGGTTACTAGAAGTTCATAGACCAAACAAACAAACACGTGGCGCGCGCACCTACGCCGGTACGTACTCACCGGGAACGTCAATGCACTGCGGCAGTTCAAACGGGTAGAGACAGGCGTAGTAAGGGTGTCCAATCGTGTCGTTCCCGCACGCGCCGTCACTGACCGCATCTCCGTCATCCTCTCGTCCATCGACGGCGATGACGACAGCGGCGACGATAATGGCCACTCGCCAGGGCAACATCTGCGACGAGGCGTACTCCGGGTCCGTCCGGCCGGCCGTCCAAGCATCCTACTGTCGGCGCCCGCGCGGGGACTTAGGCTGAGTGTATGCGACCGTGAAACCATACCCGCCGTGCCGTGAGATAACCCCGCCCGGCTCACGAGGCGCCACGGGCTGATCGATATCGCTGGTTTATATCCGTTTGAGTTTACACATTACAGATCTACCATAGATTGTCTTTCATTCTTTATTTTCGTCTTCCAATTCTCTCATTTACCATAATATTTCCGGTGAGAACACAGTGAGTTTCTCGTGCGTGTCAAGCGAGCGCGGCCCACAGCCAATGGGCATTGCCTTTGTCAACCTTCCTCAGTGCGTCCGTCCCGCAGTCATCATCAAGCAGGGACCCGATGACGTCGACGTGACATGGAATACCACTGTGGACCAGAATGTAAGTACGGAAATGGACCATATCGTTGGGCCTGTGGACCAGTTCACTGAGATAATAACCTTACAAAAAAACCTGTCGGTAAATAGAATATGTGGCTAAATTTAACGAGCGTTTTCAAAATGATAAACGCCGCATTACCGATGATACTATTTCGTGACCCACCGACGGAAGTGTGCCGGTGGCGCATTCTGGTGGTCACAATTGTTAATATAGAGGATCACAGTTAAACAGCTAGTTCGATTATATTATCGTCTGACGTCACGTTTCTGACAGAGTGTCGACTTATCACAAAGGATAAATCTTATAGCTATATATGTATTCCATTTGTGTGCACAGAGATTTAATAACTTTGAGAAGTACTATGAATTTCTTTTATTAATATTTACCGTTTAGCTGTAGGTGTAGAAGTGGCCGGGAACTTTACCTAAGCTTCATGAAACCGGCCCCTGAACACAAATGTTGATTTAGCTATAACCCGCCTAAATGTATCTTATCTGAATTGCCTGTACTTACGCCAGAATGACGTAATGTTGTGTTGCCGTTGACATCATAACAAAGTTGTTATAATTGAATTAGATGTTTCAGTTTGTGTAATATTGGCTGTCTCTATTTGCCTTCATCCACGAGTTACATCCGATATCAGCGTCATGTGTCATTTTATGAAACACGACCAATGGAGATTTGCGAAACCGATCGACTGTCTACCTCTGTTGTCTCTGTATTGAGCAGTTACTTAAGTCAACGTGTGTTCGGTGTAATCCGAGCTGCATTAGTGTTTAGGTTTTTGCACATGTGTGCAATACGTATATCGACAGGTACACACGAAAATGTCATTTAGCTGACATAATATAAGAAGGAGCGTGCTACACACTTATCATGACAACATCGCTGATGTCACCATGGTTGTGGCTAGAATCAAATTAAGTACTAACTGAACCACTAGAGTAATTATTTCTAGTATCGTGATGTGTGTACCATTAACGACTATGTCATCCCTAGTAATGCTCGACCAAAGGTGTCCTTAATGACGTATAGTTAATAATATTACATTATTATACTTATATTATAACTATGCGTGATTCCAGTATATATATTTATAACATATATAATATATATATTATATATATATATGTACTTCACATGTACTATATATATATATATATATATATATATATATATATATATATATATATATATATATATATATATATATATATATATATATATATATGTATATATATATATATATATATATATATAATACATGCGAAGTACACCAAACATCTCGCAAATACTCATATTTAACGAGATACGAATACTTTAACATATATAATCAATATAATTAGGAGTAATGAGTAGTTTGGGGAAATATGTACCTACTCGAATACCAACGAGTAACGAGTAGTCCAACCCTACCGTACATATCGCAATGTCGAAGGTTGACATTAAGCCATGATCATGGTGATAGAATTGATCCAATTCTCACGGTTGAGTCCAGTGTTCTCTGTCGCTCCAGTCGGTTGCAGTAATGCCTATCACGCGAGACAAACGGACAGCGACGATGGAGGACACATTCACCAACATCCAGAGTGAATTCGGTAAATTGAGTAGTTCCAGGTGTGAACTAAAAATCAAACGGTATAGCTTTTCCACCTGCATTCCATCGTTGTAATGACATTCGACGGCCCATCATCGCGATTAGTTATAAGTATTGATATGTTACTGATATAGGCATAATATTATTGAACATTAATTATTGCAATGCCGTCATCTATGCGCATTCTAACTCTAATTTTCATATATGGGACTTTGAATATCACGTTGCATGAGTGTTATGATGTTTATGCCGAGTGCAAATTTATATAATTTTACAACTACTTTAACACAGAGTTTAAAAAACACATATATGCTTGCTAGCAGTTGAGTGTAACTTTATGCGTCACAGCTGCAAACGAAGGCACGCTGGGTGTTGCCAGGTTGAGGATATTATTGTTTTTTGTATGTAATCCGAGCATCATACTATTCTGAACGGAAAGCAAGTGCGGAATATAATGTAACTGCTTGTTTATTTATCCCGCAACAACCACACCAATGAACTGGGATATTATTATCACCATGGCCAATGTTTAAGAGAACATGGCGTGTTGTTTACTTGTTCCAAGTGATCGTTACTCATTGGATGCTGTCGCCATCTTAGTGACTGATCAAGGACTTCTGAGTGTCTGGATGTTCGCGAACATTCCAAGACGTGTTCTTTATAATTACGTGGCTGGGTTCGAACTTCCCACACCCCACTTGTCTTGGAAGCCAACTTAACATGCCACATATGGGTGTAGATCTCTCACCATTATGGGAAGCAGCTCCCGCCTCCCACACCCAACTTATTTCTTGTCTCAGTCCAACTCCCACCTCCCGTGTCCGCGTGCAATTTCTCTCAAAGCCTAAGTTGTTCCTCATGTCTTCACATAGTTTATAATATATTTATAAAACAAATCATTTTATAATATTATATGTTTGTACAGTATTGTTATTCTCATATTTACGGCGTTCATGTGATACTGCAAATTGGCGGGAACATTGGCGGGAGCAGATGTTTGAAATTGGTGGTGCATAAAAGTTGAAAAACAAGAGGAAATATTGACTGATAAGTATTATTCTTATGTGAAGATTATTCATAAAGCAGTACTAGACATATATTGGGTAATAGTTTGGTTAAAGGTTTGTCAGTTAACAGTATTTTTGACCAGATTAGAATATAGTGGGTGATAATAGGGTAAATTAGCCTTCGACAAGTTTGTAAACAAGATTTGGCAAAACTTATTATTTGATAGAATATTTATCAGATATAGTATTCAGCATAACAGCTACAGTATTATTCTTATGTGAAGATTATTCATAAAGTTTTAGTAAAAGTTTGTTAGTTAAAAGTATTTATGAGCGGATTAGCATAGTGGGTGATAATAGGGTAATCTAGCCTTCGACAAGGTTGTTTACAAGATTTAGCAAATCTGATTATTTGATAGAATATGTAACATATAAAGTAGCAAACATAACAGCTACATAAATAAGATAATACTTTGATCAGGTAGCATTGTTATTAAAAAAATAAGCAAGCTTTTTAGTAGAAACCTTAGTTTGTTTATGTTGGTAGTGTCCAACGTGTCCGCTAGGGAACGGTGCCAGTAAAGACTAAATTTGTCAGTTGTGTATAACATAAAGTGAGCTGCAGTTACTGTCCACATTAAACAGTCTTTCTAAAGACTAATTGGTATACAGACTGAGTAAATTTAGAGTTCCTGTGATATCATAATATGGCCCCTTGCAAGCGGCAAGTGAAGGCAAGGAGGCACTTAGTATGTGACTATTGTCACAGCTTTGTCGATTTTGCTCTATCCGGATGCACAAAGTCATGGGCAGAAACAATGGAGGAAGACTTTACTTTCCAGTGCACAGGGTGTTGTAAAGTGGAATGTCTTACAGTAGAGTTAGCTAGACTAACCGATATTGTGAAGGGGCTGGAGATGAAAATAACCAAAGAGACGGATGGAAGAGGACGGAATGAGCAATGCAGTCACAAGAAGGATGAGGACATGAGATTGAGAGGAGGGAGGGTGAGTGCAAGGAAAACAAATGGAGAAAGAACAAGAGAAAGCACGGCATGCAGGAAGGTGACAGGGGAGAAAGTGACAGTAGATGAGGGGGGGACAATGGGACAGGAGAGGAGAGAAGTTCATGTGACCGGAGGAAAGATGAATGGAAGAAAGGAACTGGGAGCAAATGTGCCGAAAGGGAAGTCAATAACAGGGATGGTGACAGGACGAAAAGACGCAGGGAAAAAAGGAACAACAGAGAAGGCGGGAGGAAGAAAAGTCAACGACCAGGGAGATGCAACACGGAGGAGCTACTCTGAGGCAGTGATTGAGGGGGCATCGAGAACAGATAGGGTGTTTATGGGCGACTCAATTTTGAGAAAGACAGACAAGACTTTAAACAAAGGCGAAGATGTTGTTGTTTGTCTTCCGGGCTCTCGGATAGAGAATGTGACAGAAAGGGTAGGGAACGTGTTGGGGCATGGCCAGGGAGGATCTATATTAGTACATGTAGGGACGAACAATGCAGACAAGGAGGGGACAACTAGAATAGTGCAAAGATACAGACAGTTGGTAGGGAAGCTGAAGAAGACAAGAGTTGAGCAGATTATTCTCTCAGGAATTTTGCCAGTGATGGGAGGAAGGGGTGTAGCCTATAGAAACTGCAAGAGGATGGCAATCAACGTTCTAGTAGAGCAGATGTGCGAAGAAGAAGGAGTTGGATTTGTAGATTTGTGGGGATACTTTGTGGGAAAAGAAGATATGTATATGAGAGATGGCCTCCATCTAAGCGGAAAGGGCGCAGCAGTTTTCTCCGAGAACTTGCTTCGATCTATGGACAGGGGAACAGGTTTCAGTTATTTAAACTAGATTCGCAGGGGGGATTCACAGAGAAGCCAAATACTGGAGGCACAGATAAGGACAGCACAAAGAAAACGGCAAAGAACAGTCTGGAAAACTCTACCACATTTGGTTATAAATGTGTTTGTTTAAATGCAAGGAGCATAGTAAACAAAAGAAATGAACTAAACATTATGGTAGAAGATACTGACCCTCACATAATAGGTATAACTGAATCTTGGGCCACCCCCGACATATCAGATGCCGAATTAGGAATGACAGGATATGTCATGTTTAGGAAAGATAGAATAGGAAGAAGGGGAGGTGGCGTTATTTTATATATTAAAGAATCCATCCAGGCTTACGAAATAAAATTAGAAAAAGAAGCAGAATGTGAAGAAGCTGTCTGGTGTAATATAGTTTCAGGAAACTCAACGTTAACTGTTGGGTTAGTTTATCGAAGTCCAAACATAAACACAGAAGATAATGAGAAAATACAAAACGCTATAAAGGAAGTCAGTAAACGGGACTGTATAATTATGGGGGATTTTAACCATGGGCGTATACAGTGGAAATCTCTACAGAGTACTGGGAGTGAAGATCAAAAGTTTTTAAATTTAGTACAAGACAGTTTCCTTATTCAACATGTGTTAGAACCAACAAGGGGTGAGAACGTGTTGGACATAGTGTTGAGCTCACAGAAGGAATTTATTGATAATGTCAGGATATGTGAGCCACTGGGATGTAGTGATCACAACCAGATATATTTTATCATCAAAGTAAAAGGAGAACAGAATCAAAAAATACGGTACAGGAAAAATTTTCACAAAGGAAGATATAAGGACATGAGGAAATATTTAGCAAAGATAGACTGGAATAACACACTGGAGAATAAGACAGCAAAAGAATGTTGGAATATCTTAAAGAGTGAAATTGACTGCATTGTCGAAAAATTTGTCCCCTTGAAAAAACAAGGGAAACGGTCAAAAAAGAAACACTTATCAAAAGAAGCCATTAGAAAAATCAAATACAAGCAAATGATGTGGAAGACATATAGACATAATGGAAGTGAAGAAGACTATGCCATTTATAAAGAAGCACTTAACCAAGCTACAGCTGAAATTAGAAATTCAAAGAGAAGCTATGAACAAAAATTAGCTTTTAATATAAAACATGACAGCAAGAGTTTTTATGCGTATGTTCGAAGTAAACAGAAAGTTCAGGATAAGGTCGGACCTCTAGAAGATAGTGATGGAAAAATAATAACAGAGGGATTCTTAATGGCAGAAAACCTAAATGAATACTTTAGTTCGGTATTTACCAGGGAAGATATTAGTGCATTACCAGTACCAGAGACTAAATTCGAAGGGAGAGAGTCGGACTATTTAGGACAACTAATTGTAACACCAAAAATGGTAGCTAAGAAAATAAGGGACATGAAGGATAATAAGTCACCTGGAGTGGATGGGATTCCTCCCAAATTACTACTGGAAATTGTAGAACAAATTAGCACACCACTTGCAACAGTGTTCAATTTGGCATTAGAGGAAGGAGTAGTTCCGTTAGAATGGAAAGAAGCAAACATCATACCATTATTTAAAAAAGGATCAAGAAGCAAGTCAGAGAACTATAGACCAGTGAGTTTAACATCGGTGATTTGTAAACTATTAGAAAGACTAATTAAAGAGCACTTGGTTGATTTTCTTGTTAAAAATAACTTGATTAACCCATCTCAACATGGGTTTCTAAAAGCGAGGTCATGCTTAACAAATATCTTATGTTTTTTGGAAGATGTCACAAAGTGGGTAGATGAGGGATCACCAGTAGATATAATATACTTAGATTTTAAAAAAGCTTTTGACAAAGTGCCACATCAAAGATTACTACTTAAACTGAAGGCCCATGGCATAGGCAATGTTATGATTAACTGGATAGAAAAATGGCTTATTGATAGAAGACAAAGAGTAGTAGTTGATGGGGAGGTTTCAAACTGGAAATCGGTTTTGAGTGGAGTACCGCAGGGATCAGTATTGGGACCTATTTTGTTCTTAATATATATCAATGATTTGGATGATGATATAACAAGCAAGGTGTTGAAGTTTGCGGATGATACAAAAGTGTTCAGAAAAATAAAAAGTGATACAGATAGACAGCAATTACAAGATGATCTAAATAAGTTGACCGAATGGTCTGAGAAGTGGCAAATGCTGTTTAATTATGGGAAGTGTAAGTGCCTCCACACAGGACATGGGAATGAAGATGCACAATATACAATGGGTGATACTGTACTAAATACTACCGTAAAGGAAAAGGACTTAGGGTTAACTATTAGTGCTGATATGAAGGTAACGGAACAGTGTGCAATTGCAGCAGCGAAGGGAAACCAAATTCTTGGATTAATTAGGCGAAATATAGTGCACAAGGAAAAAGAACTAATAATACCACTGTACCAAACAATAGTTAGGCCTCATTTAGAATATTGCATACAGGCATGGAGGCCATATCGCAAGAAGGATATTGATATACTAGAAAGAGTACAAAGAAGAGCAACCAAAATGATACAAAAACTCAGGAATATTAGTTATGAAATGCGTCTAAAAGAATGTGGATTAACAACACTAGAAACCAGGAGACTGCGAGGAGATCAGATAGAAGTTTTTAAAATATTGAATGGGTATGAAAATATTGACAGAAATATTTTTTTCTCAGTCAAGGAAGAGAGAAGGACTAGAGGACATGGAGTTACATTAGCAAAGAAGCAATGTAGATTAGATATTAGAAAATTTTCATTTTCACAAAGAACAGTAAATGAATGGAACAGATTATCGGCTGATTGTGTAAGTGCTTGTAGTGTTAATATGTTCAAAAATAAAATTGACATGTACCTAAGAAGGGCTGGGTACATTTAGATAGATAGGTTGGACTCTCGATAAGCCAGAGGGCTTCCTTGTCCACCTGCCATCTTGAGTTGATTCTCTAGGTGGCAATCTTGTTAAATCTTGTTAAATCTTGTTAAATACTCATCTTGGTCGGTGACATTGTATAATGGTATATTCCTGTTACCAGTGCGGAAACAAGCGTCTGAAAGTGCCAAATTCACATTGTTATGAATGCTCGATAACCGTATTGTGGCTTAACATGTTCGTCTACGTTATTTGCATGTTATACAGAGTTGCATTTGTAAAAAATTCTATATAGGTGTTTTGAAGCAAGATAAACGAAGCGTCATGATGTTCACGGCATGCTAAAGGGTATCATCTTATACTGGTGGAAATTCGAAAACAAATACATCCTCATGTCTGACGTGCCTTTTGTTGTGGCCATTTCTAACTTGTTCGTCTATGCACGGATGTTCTTCACATAATTACATAATGTCCCTCTCGCTCTCTCTCTCTCTCTCTCTCTCTCTCTCTCTCTCTCTCTCTCTCTCTCTCTCTCTCACACACACACACACACACACACACACATATATATATATATATATATATATATATATATATATATATATATATAATATATATATATATATATTATATATATATATATATATATATATATATATATTATATATATATATATATATATATATATATATACAGACACATCTTCATCAAAACTTAATAACACAGACACATCTTCATCAAAACGTAACAACACAGACACATCTTCGACAGAACTTAACAACACAGACACATCTTCATCAAAACTTAATAACACAGACACATCTTCATCAAAACGTAACAAAACAGACACATCTTCATCAAAACGTGACGCTTTATCTCGTGAACGCATCTTTTCAAATGATACATACAATAATGTAAAATAAATTATGATAGTTTACTTTGTCACCCGTGTTCTCTTATTAATTTTCATCACCAAAGTTTCCTCTGCAGTTTTTCTAATTATTTAAAACCGCACTGAATCCATTATAGAAAAATCACCCAGCGTGCATTACACTACAATGTACATGACGGATGTGCTAACATGTTTGCGCTACAATAAACAATAGGCCATAAAAACATCGCACATGCTTGTTATCTATTCAAGTACTCACCAAAATAAACAGTTCAGACAAACCAGGCTTTATATTCACCTATATTTGGGTTAAGCGACAACGTAGCCTAATTTTTTTAACTAGACCGATTTCACCTAACATACCACATTCACTGGTAAAAAAATTAATGGACGGATTATATGCAGATCAACCCATCAAATCAATACCGTTGAACACTTCTTAATTGCCCTTGATATGCATAACAAAGCGCAATAGTGGTTGATTATGTTAAGCAAATTAGAGCCGTTTTATAAAAAAAAAACTACGTGAACCCAACACGTCACTATTTGCTGGAATTGTGTTACACGTTGCGCTGTAGCAATACTAATTAGATCTACATGTGTTTGTGGATGTCCTAAACACGTGTAACAGTACTAGACACGTGTAGCAGTACTAAACACGTGTAGCAGTACTAAACACGTGTAGCAGTATTAGACACGTGTAGCAGTACTAAACACGTGTAGCAGTACTAAACATGTGTAGCAGTACTAAACACGTGTAGCAGTACTAAACACATGTAGCAGTAGTAAACACGTGTAGCAGTACTAGACACGTGTAGCAGTACTAAACACGTGTAGCAGTACTAAACACGTGTAGCTGTACTAAACACGTGTAGCAGTACTAGACAAATGCTTCTGATACAACAATTATATCTAGGCACCAGTGCCGCGTATGCACATGTCGCAACATTTTTATAAACATTCGTGCGATTTAACAATATATTACCACTACTGTACACACTTAATTTCGTACCACTTACTTTGTACACATGGTATGTGTGTATGGACGCATTTTGTCTTAGTTATGACAATATGCCAGTTAATTAGATAATGTACGTGTACACTTAAATGACCGATGATGTGCATTATGATATATAATCGATTAGAGGAGTGTACAGCATAATAGTTAATCAGTTAACCAGCAAAATAAAACACTGAATTTCATTGTTTTAAGTTTTATCCAAGTTGACATTACTCATAGCATAGCTCGGCGTCATTCTAAGCTTCCGGTAAAGAAGTTCCCAGAAAATAAACCATCAGCAAATATGTCTGCAATTCAACCGGTCAATATATATATATATATATATATATATATATATATATATATATATATATATATATATATATATTATATATGTATGTATATTATATATACATATATATACATATTATATATAAATACGTATTATATATATATATATATATATATATATATATATATACATGTATATATGTATATGTATACATGTATATATGTATGTATGTATGTATATATATAGATATATATATATAGATATATATATATATATATATATATATATATAATCATTATATAGTTATCGTCAGGGCCATTTGTTATTTACGTAATGCTTTCGTGATGCGAGATTTAAACTCACGAGTACAATACGAGATCATCGATGCGATGACGTCAGCTCTCTGGCAGTGATATCGTTGAATCCCGGAAACAATCAGCGACCAACGACAAAATTCGCTAACAACATGTGACGTACAGTTTTGTCTGACGCAATCGATAATTACCCAGAAGGCGTCATACCTGGGCGTCATCTCAAACAATAGCAGGAAGTGGCGGATCACGTGTGCCATGATTCATCGGAAATTAAACGGCTGGGCACATCCACGATCGGTAAGTTGGGCAAAAGTAGTTTTTAAAACAAAACGAAAAGTCGTTGTGTGTCTGTTCGCATTTCTAATACAACTTAAATTCACAGTTGTATGACATGGTTAAAATAAGTCATAATTGCCGTGACAAAGGCGACGAACTTACCATATTAATATTATTAATTATTAATCTTTAGAAGTTCATTTTGACACAGGTAATGTGACCATTTCAAAAACTGCTCAATTCTGCCAAATCTGACAACAGACTTGACGTATAATTGCCATCGCTATTCCACAAATTTGTATATTGATACGCTAATTCGGGGACATTGTTATCTAATATCATCCCTGGCTCCGTGGCTTTCCGTAATATTGTAATGATCAATTGCATCCTTTTACGTGTGGATTTTGAGCTGCTGAATGACGATACTTTTAAAAGTACAAAGATAGTTACTTAGCGTTATTTCCTCGAACGGTGTGACATCTCCATGGCGCAACGTTTGATTTATCCTGAAATAATTGCCTGTTGCATACAAAGCCACAACGGGCACACATAAGAAACTAAATGGTCGGCAGGGACAGGTATAAAATGAAAACAATACTGTCATTGTAAGAACAGCTGCCGTTGATTTGTTTCTCCTTGGAAGGGTGTAATGTAGCATATGATAATTATCCACGATTTTACATCATCTCTCGTAAGTGTATTCCATGGGCTGGGTAAATTTCTGATCGGGCAAGCTTATTCTGACGATGCTAAAAACGACAGCGATGTTGGGACTAACCCAGGACTTCAAACTGGAATGCAATAAACTAGAGACTCTGCGTGGAATGACACAGCTCATCATTGACACATCAACGCTAGTAACCATATCACCGTAAACATCCATGGCGAACAGAACAACCAGCGCCTTGTTTGTTCAAGAGTATCACGTTTGTTCTTCTTTCGTCTCCTCCGCTGGTTTTTCTGCGATATTTGCGTCATCTTTGTCACTTCGCGTTTGATCTTTCTCAGACAATTTCTCGTCGACGTCTTTTTTACTTTCCGTCGTCGCGACTTCCGGTTCACTCGGCGTCGCGTCTTTCTCAAAAACCTCCTCTGCTATCGGTGATTGTCCACCGGCGACAACATCCGACGTGTTGCTCTCAGTGGAGTTCATCTTGCGCAGACTCCGCGTTAACGACTTCCGGTGTGACGAACTTCCGCTTCCGTCGGCGGAGTCGACGCTGTCGTTGCGCTTCCTCGACGAGCTCTTCCCGCCGTCCAACCCGTTCTTCGTCTCCTTCCCTTCCTCCGCTCCCTCCGCGTCCAAGAGGAACTCCTCCGGCTCCGGGAGAACGTGCTTCTCCAGTTTCGACACCCGCTGCTTCAGTTTCAGCTGCATGCTGTTGAAGTCTCCCAGAAGTCTCGCGAACCGCGTACAGATCGTGTCGAGGCCGATCTCGAGACGTCCGACCTTCTGTTCCGTCGACTCCTGCTCCAAGTCCTGCATGCGGGCCACGTCCTCGTCCAGGAGGTTGTCCTTGCGCAGCATCTGTCGTCCCTTCTCCAGCAGCACGGACCTGGCCTCGGGGTAGTCGGCGAGACACTCCCACAGGTCGTCCTTCGACAGCACGAACAGGTCCGTGTAGCCCACACTGCGGATGTTCGCCGTGCGCCGGTTGCCGTTCTTGTTGCCTACAACACAGCGCCGGGGATTTAACATTATTTAACAAGATTACCACCTAGAGAAATAACTCTAGATGGCAGGTGTACAATGAAGCCCTTTGGCTTATCGAGAGTACAACCTATGTATCTAAATGTACCCCGCCCATCTTAGGTATATGTCGAATTTATTTTTAAACATATTAACACTTCTAGCACCTACATGATCAGCCGATAATCTGTTCCAATCATTTACTGTTCTTTGTGAAAATGATAATTTTCTAATATCTATTCTACACTACTTCTTTTCTAATGTAATTCCATGTCCTGTAGTCCTTCTATCTTCCTTAACCGAGAAAAAGAATATTTCTGTCAATATTTGTATACCCATTCAATATCTTAGACACTTCTATCTGATCTCCTCTCAGTCTCCTGGTTTCTAGTGTAGTTAATCCACATTCCATATGCATTTCATAACTAATATTCCTGATTTTTTGTATCATTTTGGTTGCTCTGCTATGTACTCTTTCTAGTATATCAATATCCTTCTTGTGATATGGCCTCCATGTCTGTATGCAATTTTCTAAATGAAACCTAACTATTGTTTTGTACAGCGGTATTATTAGTTCTTTTTCCTTGTACACTATATTTCGCCTAATTAATCCTGCTCTGATACCTTCATATCAGCACTAATAGTTAACCCTAAGTCCTTTTCCTTTACGGTTAACTATTAATGCTGATATGAAGTATTACAGGCAGGTGTTAACATCTGTTAAAGCGACGGTGTGTGTTTTCTACCCGGACTAGTCAATGTAGTAACATGTAAAAAAAAAAAACCGCTGTCTGCTGTTAACGAGGGAGAAAATTATATAGTTAAAGATTATTTCGGTTTACTCACCCACCTCGACAACACAGTAATTATACTTTGAAACTGGATGTTTGTTTATCATTTGAAAATGCTTAATGGTCGTATCCTCCAAGTTATGAACGAGAAACAAGCTCAAACAAATAAGCTCAAAAAAACAAACAAACATAATACCGAACGCATGCGCACAAGAAGCACTACAAACTCCTGCGTTAGCCCAAGTTTGGGCTGTTTGGAGTCAATAACCTAAGACCTAAGACTATTGTAAGTACATTACAACTGATAATAATATGTTCCCACGTCAGTGCCATTGTTACGTCACAGTTTGTCAATATGCAATTAGAACGCAAATTCTGCAGTCACTGGCAATCTCCTGTTCCAGAACGGAACTTTATATAGGATGTCATCTGCACTAATCCAGGCAGGGCACTAGCACTGATTGGCCGCCATTTTTGTTTTCTCAGTAAACGGTATATTGTCGAGACTGTCGTGTTGACAGTAGGACTGACACCTTACGTCATCATACTGACACGACAGGTAACTGAAGAAGGTGGCAATTAGTATAGTAATAATAATTGTAAAACTTCTATAGCGCCTGTATCCTTAACAATGTCAATCAAGCTCAGAGGCGCAACAAACAAAATCATTTGACCTGTCATACACGGGCAAAAGTTGTCATTGAACCATGGAACCGCCGACAAGTTATGGTGGAAAAGCAATTTCAAACAAATATGTTTTCAGGTTTTTTACGAAAGTTGTTATAGTTTCAGAAGATTTAACCGTAATAGGGAGTTGATTCCTACTTGTTGGCGCAGCCATAGAGAAAGCACGTTTGCCAATTTTCAGCTTAGTGTTAGGAACAAACATACTGACAGGAGATTTATATGACCAAAACCATCTAGAAATGGACGTTAGCAAAACAAAGAAATGTTGAGTGACTCACGTCACAAACTAACAGTGTGCCTTGTTATATTGGCATTAACCGAGTTAACGTCGAACAAATGGAGACATACAAGTGTCTAGATGTCGCCTTTGATTACATCGAAAGCTGGAGGGAGAACAAACACGGCTTCGGCAAGAAGCCCGCAATCTCAACCTACACTGTTTGTGAGAGTTAAGTTCGTTTGATGTTATTTCTCAACTCTTATAGATCCTTTTATGTGTGTCATATCTAGAGCGCTTAGTGTTAGTTGTGTATACCAGGGAGAATATATTCCAAAGCCATATCCTGACAGACTATAAAATTATAAAGAAGCCGATAAAAGTCGAAGGCAAGATATAGGACAGGTTTGATACGAGCTACCAGGAACCAATGAGAGGGGGTGCGTAGAGACGGTGTCACCACGGACAGACATGGAGTTTGAGAGACGGAGAGACGATGATTTGCAGGGACGGAGAGGCGGAGAGACGGAGAGACGGAGAGACGGAGAGACGGAGAGACGGAGAGACGGAGAGACGGAGAGACGGAGAGACGGAGAGACGGAGAGACGGAGAGACGGAGAGACGGAGAGACGGAGAGACGGAGAGACGGAGAGACGGGGAGACGGAGAGACGGAGAGACGGAGAGACGATAATCTGGATAGAGGGAGAGAGATATAGAAACCAATATATTGAAAGACAACGAAGCGGACAGACGGTGCGTTAGAATGATATAGTAATGCAAACAGAGAGACACACAGACAGACAGATGGCGAAGTAGAGAAGCAGCCACGCGAGAGCTAGAACGAGAGCGGGGCCGAGCGACGAGTTCACTCACCGGCAATGTTGAGGATGCTGATCTCGCCGAAGACGGTTCCGTCGCTGAGTGTCGCGAACACCGTCTTGTAGTCGTCCGCGACGACCGTCAACTTGCCCCGCTTCACGATGTACATCTCCTTGCCCACGTCCCCCTTGCGACACACGAAGTCGCCGGGGCTGAAGATCGACAGCTTCAGCTTCAGCACGAGCTCAACCAACAGCCCGGGTTCACAGTCCTGGAAGATGGCGACGCGTCGCAACGTGTCCAGATGCACCCGTATGGCGACCTCCGCTTTCAGTTTGTCCGGTAGCATGCCGAGAACCTCGTCCTCGTCGAGGGACTGTTTGTTCGTCCACAGGTAGTCGAACCACTGGATGATGCGTTGTTCCAGCTGCTGCCCGACCTTTCGGAACTCCATATAACGCTTGATGCCGTCCATTTTCTGCTGGAAGACCGAGCGCTCGGCGTTCATGTTCGTGATCATGCTGCCGACGTTACCGACGATCGTGGCGAAGATCAACACGCCGATGAGGAAGTCAGCGACGACGAAGATGTACTCGATGTCTCGCTCCGGTCGCGGCGTCTCTCCGATGGTCGTCAGCGTGAGCGTCGACCAGTAGAAGGAGTAGATGTACATGCGCAGCAGCGTCGCGTTGATCGGGTACACCGACTCCGTGATGTTGAAGTACACCCAGTCGTCCGTGCCGAAGCCGATCCAGTTGCTCATCTGGAAGTAGACGCACGCGTTCCAGTGGATGATGATGAGGATGTACATGATGAGGTTCACGATCCGGAACGTGTTCGGGTAGTTGGTTCGCGTCTCCGTGCGGTCGAAGAACTCGAACATCCGGTGCATGCGGATGCAGCGGTTCAGACGGAGGTACGAGTGGTCGAAGCCGGCGGCGAGGTAGATCAGGTCTGTCGGCATGACGCTGAGCACGTCGAGAGGGAAGTCCACCTTGGCCATGTAGTTCTTGCGCAGCTTCGTCGTGTCAGTGACGATGAGGCCGTGCTCCAGATACGCTGCAACAGTTCGGGCGGAAATTGAGCAAATGCTTTTGCCTAGTAGGATCGTGTATGGGTGTGTGTGAGCGTTCGTGCGTGTGTGCGTGCGTGCGTGCGTGTGTGTATGTGTTGGTCTGTGTTCGTATGCGCTCGAGTACGTAAGTTTATTTACTGTTATAAACGTCATATATTTATCTGACGTTGTGTGCAAACATAATTCAAGAACTTTTATTATGCAACATTTCCAACCAATACACAACGGCTTAGCTGAGGCAAATGCTAAAACTAAATGTTTCCCTATACACGTTTCCCAACTACTTGTAATATTTGTACAGGCAGGTGAATGTCACGCTTGTTCTTACTACATATATATGTGACATGAAGTGCTGACAGCGTTGCGCGCGTTCTATAAAGTGCAGAAGTCATACTTACACAGTGCTTCCGGCTACTTACACAGTGCTTCCGGCTAATCTAGCGCGCCTTCCGAAACTATACGCAGCGAGTCGGTAGAAAAGAAAGCGTGCGACTTCTACAACTAGCGGCGTTCGCTCTGCAGCGCGACCTAGCGGCGGTAAGCGGCGCAATCATTCTACAACGGCATTGTTGGTCGGTCGCGCGCCCTCATATGCAATCGCTAGCCTGATGTTCTCGAGTCGTCGAATACCATGTTATTTCTGTTTCATGACGCGATGGACACATGTTGTATTAATTACTGCAACGACCGGCAAATCAACTAATCAATCTACTTGCATTCGTTGCAATCAGATGAGAGAGAGAGAGAGAGATATATATATATATATATATATATATATATATATATATATATATATATATATATATATATATATATATATATATATATATATATATATATATATATATAGATAGAGAGAGAGAGAGAGAGAGAGAGAAAGAGAGAGAGAGAGTAGAAGAAAGAGAAATCAAAACAGAAAAAAGAAAGAAAGAAAGCCAAAGAAAGAGAGCAATAGGAGAGAGGGAGCGGGGGAGAGGGAGAGAGAGAGAGAGAGAGAGAGAGAGAGACAGACAGACAGAGAGAGAGGGAGAATGAGAGAGAGTATTATATTCAGTAGATATTTGTGAATAATGAACTCAGGGTTTAAAATGAAGACCCACTTAAACATAAAAACGGTGGAGAGCAGAATGCAATGAACAGGACATGCGCAGGGAAAGACTGGGGAGAGACTGACAAGAAGAGATTGAGAGAAGAACAGGACACGACAAGTAGGAATGAAAGATATGGTAAGGCAAGTTCTTCAAAGGTCATATGCGAATGTCTAAGGACGAAAGACGATCAACGAACACCAATAAAGACTGATTATCAGGGAAGCTGCGAATGAGACGACTGTGTGACGTGAACTCTGCCCCAAAAGACAGGAACGAGAAGAAGACATTCTTCACAATCACTGAGCTAAAACAGAGCTCAGCGCTACAGAAGTGTTATTATTATTATTATTATATTTTTTTTTTTTTTTATTTTATTATTTTTTTTTTTATTTTTTTTTTTTTTTTTTTATTATTATTATTATTATTATTATTATTATTATTATTATTATTATTATTATTATTATTATTATTATTATTATTATTATTATTATTATTATTTTTTTTTTTTTTTTTTTATTATTATTATTATTATTATTATTATTATTATTATTATTATTATTATTATTATTATTATTATTATTATTATTATTATTATTATTATTATTATTATTATTATTATTATTATTATTATTATTATTATTATTATTATTATTATTATTATTATTATTATTATTATTATTATTATTATTATTATTATTATTATTATTATTATTATTATTATTATTATTATTATTATTATTATTATTATTATTATTATTATTATTATTATTATTATTATTATTATTATTATTATTATTATTATTATTATTATTATTATTATTATTATTATTATTGTTATTGTTATTATTATTATTATTCTTGCAATTGGATGATTGTGTCCTTTACAAAAAAATCGGAAATGAGCTGAGTATTTATTATCCTTTACTACGATACCCTAATTTCATTTATGGACATTGAAAATGCAGGCTAAAACAACAGATAGTTGTTCTTGAGCCTTTGCATCGGAAGGTTAATTTTACTGAAGAGTACGAGTTTTGTATTTGATAGTAGCGACCAACGTCCATGCCATGATTTGTGACAATTCTATAATATATGAAGACAGTTTACAAAATATAAGTAACTCAAATATGGAAAATATTAGTAATGTGTATAATGTATATATACCATGTGTATATATATATATATATATATATATATATATATATATATATATATACATGCATATATATATATATATATATATATATATATATATATATATATATATACACATATATATATGTACATATATATACATATATATATATATATATATATATATATATATATATATATATATATATATATATATATATATATATATATATATACATACTTATATGTATATATATAATGTACATATATACATACATACATACACACATACATACATAATTATAATGTGTATATTATAACATCACCAATACAATCTACACAACTTGAAACAAATAGCAATTGTTACACGCACAGAAACTATTTACAGGAAAAATAACATGTGTAACTAGCATTACCGCGACAAAACAGTTGCTTCCCGGCAACCTAAACATTCGTGTGAACCGCTGTTGTTAGATATCTGTCAGTTTTGAAAGGTTGTCCGATTACCTGGCGATTGACATCGGACGGCGACGAACAATATCCATATAATCGTGCTTGCGCGCACGTCTAGGCACAACTGGGCATTGTGAAACCACGTTGTGGACACGAAGGCAAAAGCATGCGCGCTTACAATCCGGTCACACCCAACACAAATATTACCCGCCGTTCCGCGCGCGCATTGAGCACGCAAACGACGGTGTCGCGCTTACATTTTTCCGGTCGTTAAAAACGTTCCGATTGACGTTTCGGCGCATGCGCAATAAATGTAAAATCATCAATGTCCAGTGAAACGACAAAGGATGTTCTGTATAAATGCCACGGGCTGTTCGTTAACTCTCCTGTGATGATTACTGTGAAGAGTTTCTTAAAATGTCGTTCAATGGAATAAAATATTACGTTTTTTATCAATCAGTGTCACGGGTTATGGCCCACTACAGTCACGTGATTTACGTTTGATATCAAAATATGCCTCAACACTTTTTTGCCTTGTGTTAATTTGCTACAAATAACTTTGCTGAGAGGTTATATACATCTTAACGAACAACACTTTGCATATATACCACAAATGCTTTGTCCTTTCGCTGTACATTGATGATTTTACATTTATTGAGCATGCCCAGAAACGTCAATCGGAACGTCTATAACCCCGGAATATTGTAAGCGCTACAGCGGAAAACCTCGTTCACGTTTCATCCGCCAGCGCTCATGCTGCGCCTAATGACATCACCGATACGTCATCGCAGTTCCTCTCCAGCTCCAGTTTGCACATGCGCTGTTTCATCTTCAACTGCGACT
>OZ024860.1:49215082-49222582 GCA_964017155.1 Oasisia sp. SBJ-2009 | reverse complement strand
CATAATTACTTCATACAATGATATGCCTTCATTTCATTACAATGTGTTTTATTAAAAATGTATAACCTTGACAACATATTGAAGAAAGAACTCAACGTACGCGGATTTTCTAGTTTGCTCGTGAATATTCGGTTCTGTTCGCCAGAAGTCGGTTATATCCGACAAGTTCAACGGTTATTGCATGGTTTATTGCGCGTGCATGAATATTCATTATGATCGGGCTGCATAATTAATCATCCACGTGGCGGCAAACTAAACGTGATTTACATATACATTGTTTTAGGCTAGTTGCATACAACTTCCAAGTCATGCACTGATTTAAAGGATACAAGTAGCAGAGGAGGTTCTTATGCGGAATTGTTGTGTTTTGATACAGTATACATCGAATACATATAAGCTTTGAAACAAATCATTTGTAGTTGGAAGCGATACAATGGAATGCTGGTCGTCACACGGTTCCCCTACTGTTGTTATTATAAAACGCATGAAGGTAGTTACCCCATATACCCGTGGGTACTGTTTTCCTCGCAACAACATAACACTATCCCGTTGAATTAAATATCACTTCGATGAAAGTAACATTTGCGGTTAAATTATTGATTGCAGGAAACAAACGTAAGTATTATCACGTATGTGTGTTATTGAACGGATGAGATTGTAAATCCGGAAGCGGTACCAATGTCACGTGTCCATATCACTGCAAAGGCAAAGTAAACTTATCGGAAGCGGTATCAATGTCATAAAGTTAATAAACATAAATGCCGATTGTTTTAACCTCTCACATTCCTAGCTTCCTCATCAACCTAAGGAATGGACCTGGAAGTATAACGCATGCGCGCATCAGTGTCGAAAGTGCGCGGAACTTGTAGAGAATGTTGCCCAGTGTTGGAGACGATGTCGCGCTTACATTATTCCTCTCGTTAAAAACGTTCCTATTGACGTTTCTGCGCATGCGCAGTTAATGTAAAATCATCAATGTCCAGCGAAACAACAAAGCATTTTCGGTATAAATGCCACGAGCTGTTCGTTAACCTTCCTGTGATGATTACTGTGAAGAGTTTCTTAAAATGTCGTTCAATGCAATAAAATATTACCTCTTTTATCAATCACTGTCACGGATTATGGCGCACTAGTCACGTGATTTACCTTAAAACTTGTTTGCCTCATGTTCATTTGCGACAAATAACTTTGGTGAGAGCTTATATACATTCTAACGAACAACGTATTTATACCATAAATGCGTTGTCTTTTCGCTGCACATTGATGATTTTACATATATTGCGCATGTGCAGAAACGTCAAGCGGAACGTTTATAACGCCGGGAAAATGTAAGCTCTACACCGTCTCGCGAGCACACGTTGGTTCTGTGTCGGTGTACGTACGCGTGGTCGGCGCTGCTCTTCGCCGTCTCCTGTGTCTTGCCGTCCTCCACGTCCGGCTGGTTGCTGTTGCCGATCGTGTAGCGGGCGAGGAACGAGTCCGGGCGGTTCTGTGACTCCGTGCCATGGCGCACGCCCGACGCCCAGTTCCGGATCAACTGCAACGTGACATCGACAACGACGGAATCAATCAATCGGGTTTATCTTAACACCACATATCTCTACGAAGTAGATTCAGGGGTGCTTACATGTCAAATGAAGTAAAAACATGTTTTGAATGTGAAAATTACTTTAAACACAATGCATATGTATTACGTAAGATCTGGATATTAGACGTACACATTGCGATTGTTAGGCAGTGCACAAAATAGTGTAAACAACTAAGTAAAAGTGTGTTTAAACAGAAACGTTTTTGGGCCCTTTATAATATGTCCAGAAACGCGTTGTGGTCTCACCATCCTGCGCATGAAAAAGCTCCTCTGTCGAACTGTTCCAGGTTAATCCTAGGAACGACAATGAGAGCCTGGTCAGCCAAGCAAAGACTGCAGAACGGAACATAAGTTGTTACACGATCAGCAAGATAGCGTGGACTGTTGGCGTGCACAGCGCCGTGCAACAAATTCAAGAGTTTGAACTGAATTCGCTGCCATGAACGAATGGATGAAAGTTTATTCGACAGAAAATAGCGCAAAACATGCATGCACAATACACATGTGCCCACAAGTGGGGTGGTGTGCTGCTATCGTTGATAGGAAGGCTGTACATATTGACTTGTATATTGCCGTGATCTTTCCGAACACAAAACTCAATATAACTCGATTTATAAACAAATTACAAAATAATGTGCGCAATTCATATGTAAATTTATAACCGTGGTAGTCATGTTGTTATTGCATTGATTTTACTAAACGTTGTCTTCAATTAAGCGGTCATAAGTATGTAAAAAGTAAGAACAAATTGAAAGTATGTTATTGTTTGTGTTACTAGCAAGTAATAATAATAGTAATGATAATAAATTTGCTATAAACTAGTATCCGAAGTAAAACTCGCTGTTTCGCACTGGTTACAAAGAGTAGCTAAATTAATATATAATTAATAACTATGGTAATAATAATAATAAAACAGTAAAACAGGATACTAAAATGCTATCTGACACATTGCCCAGGTGTACGTTCGGGACATACAGAAATACAGAAAAATGCGAGTGATGCCCGACTTTAGAGAATCAATAAGAAATCAAGGTCAACATTCATAATTCCATTTATACTACATTTTGACAAATAAATAACGCTTTTGCGCGTTGTTTTAAATACGATCTTTCTACTGGATAATTTACTAATATGCATAAATGTGTAAACCAAAAAGAGCTACAATAGTTAAAATACCATCTGCTGTTATAATGTCAGCATTTACAATACAAGTTTGACGTATACTTTCAAATACATATATTATATTGTTTTATGGATGACTGTGTACACACTATTGAACAGGGTTATACTTTTGAGTCCAGTGTTTAAATATAGCTTATTATTATTATTATTATTATTATTATTATTATTATTATTATTATTATTATTATTATTATTATTATTATTATTATTATTATTATTATTATTATTATTATTATTATTATAATCATCATCATCATCATCACCATCACCATCACCATCACCATCACCATCACCATCACCATCACCATCACCATCACCATCACCATCACCATCACCATCACCACCACCATCACCATCACCATCACCATCACCATCACCATCACGATCACGATCACGATCACGATCACGATCACGATCACGATCACGATCACGATCACTATCACTATCACTATCACTATCACTAGTATTAGTATTATTATTATTATTATTATTAGTATTAGTATTAGTATTAGTATTAGTATTAGTATTATTATTATTATTATTATTATTATTATTATTATTATTATTATTATTATTATTATTATTATTATTATTATTATTATTATTATTATTATTATTATTATTATTATTATTATTATTATTATTATTATTATTATTATTATTATTATTATTATTATTATTATTATTATTATTATTATTATTATTATTATTATTATTATTATTATTATTATTATTATTATTATTATTATTATTATTATTATTATTATTATTATTATTATTATTATTATTATTATTGAACTATACTTACATATGATGACGGACACCTATCAGACTTAGACATACACACATACATTGTACAAGCTGTTTATCGACACTGATTAATTACTGTATGACATTTGACAATTTAATGCCCACTAAACAAGATATCTCCATTGTATTATTAATATTAATAACATAACAATTTACACAAAATACAACGCACCGAAGTTAGCACGTTTACTTCGGGACATGCAGACATTTGTGTAAAGGCTGATCGATTGGAAGGGCTATGTCTTAATTAACCAGATTTAGTGTAAAATAAAAACGCACATGCAAACAAATTATCTGAGTTCATGTATTGTCAATGACACTAGCGCCATTAGACCATACGAATGAACTTTGCGTTCTTACTATGTGTCCATACTTGACCGCAATAATTACTCTCTTCGTCTTTCAGTCCATGTAAAAACCACGTAGGCCCGTCCAAATAAATAACAGCTCATTACGTTTGAGGAATTATATCATTCGTCAGATCAGCCGTCCCATAGTCGCGGGCAAGGACATTCAACACACGTGTGTAGCATGAGAGATGAGTCTGTGATACTTCGAAATCAGTTTATGGATACAATAAAGCAGTTCATGTCTCTGGTCACATATTGCTGATTGGATGATATGGTCGTTGTTGGAAACACCGCACACAAAGCAAACGTAGGCAAGTGATATTGCTAGTTAAGGATGTACTGGTTGAAAGATGAAACTCAATAAAGAACAACCAACGTGCATCCTACCGTGGTACCACGCCACTACAATGGACTCACAAATTAAACAATCGCAGCAGAAAACGATGACTGCAGTACCAGTTACTTATCGACACACACACATACATAACAGTAGGAGGCCGGTGACCTTAGTATGACCCACGAACTCCCGCCATTGAGTCTCTTGGAGATGTCAGCTACCAAATAACAAATCAGAGCTAATGCAATTCCTACAAATCAAGTGTCCAGCCAGAAACCTCGATGTTGGTCATGGACTATCACAGACCACACATCTACACTATCCAGCCTGTAAACAATATAGACTTTACGCCAGGATTATTGTTATTATTGACACGGATCTACTTGGCAGACCTGAACTCCACAACACAAGAGGAACGAGATCAGTTACCTGTTCGCGTTGCTGACTTCTCAAAGAAAAGTATAAATAAGGGAATGGTGTGCGTACGCACTGCCGACTCGAATACCCGCTTATCAGGTAGATACTCATTACGTCTGATCAATGCGTACAGTCATTACGTATCAGATTAAGGTAGAGTCACAATTAAAATGCACACGATGACCTCACTGCCATGATTGGGATGTAACTATTGTTTTCACAAGAACCGTAGTCTCCGATATAAGCGTGGTTTGATGGAATTGTTAATGTTTTGCACCACCATTTGTGGTACCACCCAGTATATTATTAAACATTGGCTTTGGAACAGGGAAACAGCTGCAGTGTTACGATGTTAAGTAACTTTAATAGACCCAGAATGTTTTTGTCAAAATGATTAATCCTCAAAAGGTATTGTTAACCATGGAAAGTGTTCTTGGCATTGACCTTCACATTCGAGCAGTCCCGTCTCAAGACATGTGTACAGTCTTAAGGTATTAGTGTTTCAAAACATGGTCATTCCACTAAGCAACTCCACTAAAAGGCGATACTGGGGCTTGTGTATCCTGTTTGGCGTTATATAAGGTACTGTGTATTGCATTATGCATTTCGCTGATTATAAACATCTCAAATGTACAGTTGAACGTGATCCAGTCTGTGTGATAGTCGCAGTTACCTTGTTACCATCAACAACGACTATCCTACTTCAATGCAAATTATAAACAGACCGCGTCTATTGTCATATATTTATGGAATTACACATGTAAGATATGAACGAAAACAATTACTTCAATTGCTCAGAATAGTCATTATATAATTATCTTCTCGTCGTTAATGTTTTCGTTGTAATGATCCTACTGACAAGTAACAAGGTGGCCGCTACGAGCATTCCACATTGCGATTCAGTGTTACTTGACTGGAATATGTCGATAATTTGTTCATAATCGTCGATAATTATTTCATAATCGTCGATTATTCGTTCCTAATCGTCCCAACAGGCAGTATTCCAGAGACCAATTCCTCACTTCATGATTGTATACGCCTAGCAGTCTAATTGACCACGTGCTGCATCCTACTGGTGGTATTTCATCTGACAAGCAGACATATTCAGTTGGTTGACTGGCCGGCTGGGTGGTTCGACTTTTATTGGTTCATTGTTTGGTTTGTTTGTGTGTTTTGTCGGATTGGTGTGTTGGTTTTATAAGTGTATAGGTTTGTCCTCCTGTCCGTCTGTCCGTCTGCCCGTCTGCCCGTCTGTCCATCTGTACGTCTATCCGTCTGTCTGTCCGTCGGTTGGTCGGCTGGTCGATTGGATTACACTGTGCCGATTTAAAAATACTACTCAATTAGTATTCCATTGTTTACTGAAGTCATGCGGCTATACGTGTCCATGACCACCGTGACGTCAACATAACATACGCTGTGTTTTCGTTGAATAATAGAAACTCGACGTCACTGTTTTTCTGTCCAAACATTCAGTTATTTTTTAGCAATATAACGTGAACCGTGTCACATGGGCATATGGAACGTCTCACCTGGTTTAGCTGAAATACTGGTGCCTATGACTTATAGGCACGTCTAACGGACTCTAGATATTACATAACTTCACGCTTTAGACTAGGAACTAGGAGATGGCCTTAATGTCCACCACGTCTCAATATGCGATATAAAACATTGAGAACGAGAAGTAGTGACCACCCCAGTGCCATCATAGAAAGTCAACTTTGACAATAATATTCTGGCAAAGCTGACTAGTTGAATTACGCCGTATGACATTAAAGATCTGGGAGGTCAGCTGGTATACAGTAAATTCAACGAGGAAGCCAGACGCTTAACAGTGCCTGTAGTTGCTCTGTTCAATGAGGTGTCATTTACTCACGGGATACATAAAATAAACTACCATGCAGTATATATATATGTGTTTATATATTTACGTTAATAAACAACACAGGTTGCATGGGTCTATACGAGAAACTGACTGGTGAGGGAATGTCTTCATATCAGCCGCTTACTTAGATTGACTCTATTACTTAGACAAGTTAATCTGTGTTTTCCAGTTGAACCAATGTTATGTAGCTACGTCAGTGTGATTATATGTGTTGCATTATACTATCATAAACTTCACTTGATTATTACTCCCATAATGTAAAAAATATTTGCATGAGCAGCCATATTGTTTTCTTATTTTATTTATTTTATTTTTATATCATACATTTACCTCATTTGACTTATTCTCCCATAATGGATATGTTTGCTTGAGCAGCCATTTTGTTTTATTATTGTCATGTCTTTAGGAACACTAAATATTTTCTCCATCTAAAATGTGTCCAATTTTGTTTATGTTGTTCGGAAGTTTTTTCGGGTTTGTTTAGGACAAAACTTGTTTATGTTGCAATTATGTCGAGCTTAAGCGACATTTTAGCATAGATTGACCTGTGTGCCAAGCACTGGTCGAGTGGAGACGCGCATCGTACAACAGAAAGTCGATTCGAAACTTGGGTAAACTCATTCGCCCTGCGCTGTCTGTGTCTTATGGAAGAGACAATGTAAGCCTATGAACATTCTTTCTGGTATCAGCAAACACAACATCGTGCACATGAGGTTAATGTGTACACCATACACAGTGTCTATACGCTCTACCTAACAACATAAGACGTCTGTCTGTTTAGCCACCTTCAAGGCACGCCTAAAGACACATTTCTTTCTGACTGTTCTCGCGGCTTAGTTTACTGTTTATGTACTTTTATCTATATTTTATTTAACCTATTTATATATTTATTTTACATATATACATTTATTCAGCTTCAATAATTCGTGTT
>OZ024860.1:49190082-49210082 GCA_964017155.1 Oasisia sp. SBJ-2009 | reverse complement strand
GTTGTACTTCCGGTTTCAGAAAGAAGTTAGGACAATAATATAGGCAACAGTTTGTAAAGTAACAATGTTATGGGATTATATTTGATATATGAAATGTCATTCCGAAATAGAAATTCCATTCACATTAGATTTTAATTTAACATTGTTAATAAAGGCAAAGCTAGGCGGAGGCCATACGCATAATTCTAATCGTAACGTAGGCAAACGTGCTAGATACATCAATTGACCTATCTATCTCGTGACCAATTATTATCAAATATTCCGTAATGCGATGAAAAAAGGGCTGTCGAATATGTGCGTTTAGTGTTATATTGTTTGTTGAAATTATGGTTTCGAATAAGAAAACCATAAAGGAAAGTTTCTAAACTAACAAATGTATGAAGCAATGTTTGATCTAGGAGATGTCAGGCTCTAACAGTAATGTAATTCACACTTATAACCGTTGTCAGCATTGTTTCCAGAGGCGAAACTTGACGGAGGTAATGTTATTATAACGTAACCAAACCGCGATGTACATGATACATCAATTGATATCTAGATGAAATTTGACTGTACACATTTTCCAGCCAATCCCTTATGTATTTGCCATTAAGAAAATATTGCGAAACCAGACATGCCACATTTTTTTGATGGCAATCCGTATTTTTGATCTAAAATTCTGTAAGAATACGTATAAATCCGTATCACTAATCAGATCTTCCAGTTAACTGGCCTAAGTTATTAAGGCCTTTTTCAAAACGTATGTGTGTGTGTTTTAGGAATGTCATTCTGCAGCACACCCGCTAAAAAAAAGTCAGATATATATATATTTTAAATTATGTTTTAAATCAATTTAATGCCGTCGAGTCGAAGTAAATAAGTATGTATTGTTATGTATTGCTCACGCCCAGTGACATCGGCTTATTTACGTCGATTCGACGACATTAAATTGATATAAAACACAATTTAAAAAAATGATATCCGAATTCCGTTTAGCGGGTGTGATGCAAAATGACATTCCAAACACATTCATATCGAAAAAACCTGGTAAAGTCGTTTTGAAAAGGCGTAGGCCAGGTAACTGGAAGATTACCGACATTTTAGTTCACTTCAGCACGTTTAAACTGCATATCGCAAAACAGACAGTGTCATCAAATAATAACACTGTTTTTATCGCAGCAGTTCACGCGTATATCAAAGTTTCTCTGGCAAGCGTCAACATCTTGAAATCAGAAATACAACCTAGGCGTTTTCGTGGCGTCGAGCTCCATTGAGCCACCTATCGCAGTTTTCAGAACAACAAATTTACCAGCGCGCCATATATTACGCACTACAATAAACTAATCGGTGATTTAGTTCGTTCGTTTCGAATCGATTTATTTAGTCACTAACAGTAAACGATTATTCCATTGTGCTGTAGTTTTGTGACGCATACATAATGTGGTTAAAAATAATGTCTCCATAAATTTAGTTAAAATCCGTATTAAAATGGAGTACGGCCGTATCACTTAAAAAACCGCCAAAATATACGGGTAATCCGTCTCATGTGGCATGTCTGCGAAACAAGAATTTCTACAAAATATACGGTAAAATAATACGAACACGCCACGGAATCCATTTTTTTATGATGGACAGTTTGTAAGGTTATGTGTCAATTCGTGGATTGTTTTTGGTTTCTAAGCTGCTCACGCACTATTGCACTACTGACTCGAATATCGACAAATATGATTCTCATTTAGTTCAATGATGACTTTTAATGCTAAACGACTTGAGGACCACTCCTAGAGCGAAGGTCGTACAAGCCTCGACAGCTGCAAATTAGCTTAGTCGGGTCATATTATCGATATCGATATCGAGCTAGGCATATTCTAGTTCACCTGTTGTGAGTCATATTCACCTGGTTGTAAGTTGGACACAATGTCAAACTTGTGCGGTCGTCTATATAGGATAAAGCTTTCAGTGGTATGATTTTGGCTACCATCATATCATCTCACATTTATCAGATATTATAATCGTAATCATCGGTCTTCCATGGATTTGATAGAAATGTAAGTGCGATATAATTACAAATTCACCACGAATCTGGCCAGTAGTGTGCCACGTATCGTATATTTGTAGCCGTTTTAATCGTGTGTGTGTACGTTCGTGCGTGCGTGCGTGTGTGTATATGTAGTATGTATATGTGTGTAAGTATATGTGTATGAGTATGAGTAAGAGTATGTGTATGTGTGCACGCATGTTTATGTCGTCTTTACAAGCAGAAACACTACCAACAATACTTATATTCCACCAATATGTGGTTTTCTTATATTGTCAATAACAACAATTGGTTCTTGGACAATTCTGCCGCAGGATACATGTCTGAGAGCTGAGAGTGCGTTCGACATTGTAACCATTGTGTCCCCGCGCCCTACACGTTTCTATGGACGGAGTATGTCATTGTCTGGACTTGGTATGATTAACTCAAGATTCTAGTGTTACCATTCATTTCAACAATGAACTCATTACTGTCCAACTCATGCACGCAGACATTGGCTGGGCGTGGCTATTTCATATTTGCCCGTCTCGATGATACAAAGAAACCGGACTGCGCAGTTCTGTGATTTCCGGTCAGACTATGTTACATTACGGTGTGGATCTGATTCAATTAGTCGAACACAGTGGAATGTTGGGAACATCGATTGGCAAAGATGGCCTTTTGTTGTCACATTACCACTTCGGCGGACTGATTACAAATAATTGATATTTTTCATGTGTGAATAACGATCAACGATCCAATAATTGCGAATCATCGCCGCTGTCTTTCTCGATACTTTCTGTGTCCGCAAATTTCACCTGCATATTCGCTGCTCCGCGTTACTCAGATAATGTTCAGTAAGAGAAAACTATTTCGTTTGTTATTTCAATGCAAACCATGTTGGTATTCGTCGAAATTTAAAACTGGCATGAGTGTGTATATATCTTCCTTGCAGTAATAATAAACTCGCGTAGGCATCGGGCTGGCACACTGTGTTCATGTCAAGACCAACGTAAATGTCAGGATATCAACTTATCTACATGAAATATACATCTGGACCAAACCACTGTACCATATCCCGAGCGATGAAAATGTAAACAAGTTTGAGTATGCGATACGGCGTATCAATTGTGAAATGCTGTGCAAGCCGTTTTGTACAGGCCAATATACACATAGACATACACGAGTACACGTTCACACATGTGCACACGCGCGTATAGATGCATACACAGGTGCGCGCACATGCGCTAACACTCGTGGTCATATAGAAAGTTAAAAACCATATCAAGAATAACATATCATAGACAATTGTAAAATATGAGGATTTGATGTTTTACTTCCCTGACATCATATACATAATTTGATACCAAGAAAGAACGTTACCTGATTTGGGGAGCATTTGTCGGTCGCTATCAAAAACTAAGTTACCTGTTATAAAAAAAATATATAAACCTGCACAATATGACATTTTCAAGATCGAACAAAATTATTAATCGTAACAAATTCCGTATTGTTGGCTACCACAAACTTCCAAAAATACCACTATCATCAGATACTCAGCAACTCTCTTGACGCATACCGGAAGAGACACAGTGAGACTTTGAAGACTGCGTTAATTACCGCTCTACGCGGTGTCTCACCTGAGGAACACGAAGAAGTGCCGCCATCTGCTCTCAACTAGGTCACGGAGACATCAGCCAAATAACCTTCCACGCAAGATCCGGTGTCGTACACAGATGTCCATCAATCCGCGAATCCGTAAACTACGATCCGGATGCGGCGAGAAACCGGAGACGCCATCGGCTTGCAGGTGCGACGGCCATTGGCGTGAGGCGGCGAGATGGCCGATGGCTCCCGCTGGCAGCTGAAGCCAAGCGGCGAGTCGACCGTAAATCGTTGCTAGGAAACCGTTTGTCATACGCTACCATTCATTAATCATCGATGTTCGAGAACTGGCGCGGGTTTGCGCTATCTTCCCCTCCACCCTCAGTTCTGCTGAAGACGGCGACACGGCTTGATGGAGACGCAGATCTACTACACCTGTTTGCTGATCACATCAGGAAGTGTCCTGAGCGGATTCTGCGTCAACCGAATCTCACCTGTGTTTAGTCATCTCGATGTCCCTAGCGCGGTCTCGTTACACCGGCCACCCGAGCAGCCTTGTGAACCGAGCAAATTAAGATAATTAGGGCGACTTTCGAAGCGTGTGTCCTTCACGAGTGAACTCGCGGTCTATTGTTGATTCAGCTCAACGCCGTTCACGTGCGGCTTTCCATGTCTGCTGGTGGTGTTTTCCTATGATGCTGAATCTGTTGTTCGATTATGTGAAGACAAACCGCTGAGCCAATTTCCCGGCAGTTTCCTATTCAGGTAGTTTCGACGAATTCACTGAGCAACGTTGTGAAGTCATGTTGTTGTTGTTGTTGTTATGGGTCTTCTGTCAGATTGTTAAATAAATATTGGCTGTATGCCTCCATCATTTCCTTTGAACAATACGATTCAAACAAGCTAAACCGTATTTTGCTTTTCTAAACGTCGATAGTTCTGGCCCGACACAGGTGCATACTGTAGTCAGTTATACACGGATACGGATCTTCTTCAATTACCCCAACTGTCGGACTAATTGCAACCTGCAGTAACTGAATATTACCTTAATACTTCCCACGAATCGTTAGCTCTGCGGCAGGCAGACAGTCAGATAGAAAGCAAAACACGCACGCGTGCATGCATACGTTTTACTCGTTCTATGCCGCGTCTAAAATATCTATACTACCTTCATGTCCGATAACGCATCATCTTTAAGATCTGTACCATTACTTACCAAGCATTTTCCTGTAAGCAGCCGTCGTATTTACATTCATTGTTTACTCATGTCAGAAAACCTGTCCAACTTCGATCATCTAGTTCTGATTAGCATTTTATCCCTAAAGTCATTACCACTATTGGGACTACGGCTGTTTCGATAGCTGCACCTACTCTTTGAAATATGCTTCCTTCTAGTTTAGATCAGTTGGAAATAAGGAAAAAATCCGCCGTCGTTTTAAAACACACTTTTACAACCTTTCCTATCCACCAGAGCTCCCTGGCGTATCAATCAAGCTGCTGAATATTGGAATTGTTTATTGATTTTTGGGATCGATTAACCCTTTTTGTGTTGATTTTTGGGATCGATTAACCCTTTTTGTGTTGATGCGCCTCTGAGCATGTTTTAGGCACAATATAAGTTATCTAATTATCAGACAACCAATGGATATCGCGTATCACCGACGGAAACCCTCCGAAGGGAAATGATCTAATGGAAGAGCGTCGAGACGACGGAAGGGTACCATTTCGCATAGGATAGCGCAAGATAGGCATATGTGGAAACACCATGTTGAGGCCTTCGACCAACCACGGGTCACTATGGCTGAACAATGATGATGATTTTGATTAATTACTATTAGTAGTAGTGGTATTATTAGAATTACCTACTTGCATGTAAGCATGGTTGCATATATACATGTATGCATGCATATATACAAACATACATGTATGTATATATATATATATATATATATATATATACATACATGCATGCATGCATGCATACATACATACACACACATACATACACACACCCACACACTCACAAACATAAAGACACACGCACACACGCACAAACACACACACACATACACACACATACACACACATACACACATACACACACACATACACACACGCACGCACACTCACACACACACACACCCACACACACACACACACACACACACACACAAACACACACACATACACACACATACACACATACACACACACACACATACACACACGCACGCACACTCACACACACACACACACACACACCCACACACACACACACACAAACACACACACACACACAGACACACACACACACACACACACACACACACACACACACACACACACACACACACACACACACACACACACACACACATACATACATACATACAAACATTTGTGTATCACCACGTAGCGTGCCCGATAAAAAATTGAAGTTGGTTGCGCTTCAAATAAGATAAACAAACATCATATTCTTGAACATCAATGGGACCGACAAGGCACTAATCTAGTCCCCAAATGTAGCCTCACCTGGCGATTAACATACGCACTAAGTTAAAAAGAAACCGTTTCTGACAGCTCATATGCAGATCAAATGGTCAACAGGTGGCGCCTCTGCGTCGCGCAATAAACGTTGTCCGGTAGGTGGCACGTCTGGGCATTGATGAGACGACTGGGGTCTCAGATATCCTTTAAACTGACAAACTATGCATTTAACAATTATTATGTTAAGCTAATATTTAAATAAATAAATACATAATATGTCTAAAATGTCATTTAACATTTAAAATTATATTTAAAATTGAATGCGTCCAAATTAGATAAAAATTATATTAAAATTAGATTACAAATTATATTTAAATTATTTTGCTAAGCTATGATTTCACAATGAAAGAAATGTTGTTGTTCAGCACATTCGACCCGCTATTTGAGACTAGGTACACCTACAATCTACACTCCGGTAACACCAACCAGCGTCAGAACAAGAACAAGCCCCCTAAAGTGTTAAACAACCAAGTTAACATTCCAAGGTCTCTATCGCTATGTTCTATAGTTCATTCCTGGTCAAGCTTCTACGGGGGGTAAACACTATTTCTAAAGCGATTTATGTTTGTGCTGATGCTTCTAAAACGTTTCCCTGGCGGTAATAATTCGAATAGATGGTGGGCGGGTTGGGCGGGTTGGGCGGGTTGGGCGGGTCTGAGAGAATATTGCCAGCTCTTTTGTTGGAGCTGTCGTAGCTCTCAGAAGGGTGCACTGCCGACCATTTTGGAAACTCTTTTCACCACTCTGTCAAGCCTGCTCCTCTGGCGATGGCTGATGCAATCGAAGCACACAGATATTGAGAATGCAAGAATACTCTCAATAACAGAACGACAGAAGTGAACAAGAATCTCCCTCCTCAGCCCGAACTTCTGTAGTTGGCACAAGGAAGTACAACATTCGTTGGGCTTTTTTCACGACTGCATCTGTGTTATTTTCTCACCCCAAGTCACGAGATATTATCGCGCCCAGAAATTTGAAACACTCCACACTTTCAATAGGTTCACCATTAATAATAATGGGACCATTTGGGGTTTTCATTTTCCTAACATCAACGATCATCACCAGAGTCAATTAAAGGTTGTCATTGTCACACCACGGCACCAGCCTGTTCACTTTGCGAATTTTGCCGGTTTTACGGAGGAGTGATGAAAACGATCATTTGTGAATATGGAGTGTAGTCATTTGTGAATATGGAGTATAGAAGCGGAGAAAGGACACATCCCTGGGGAGTTCCAGTGTTCAAGAAAATACTGCTGGAGACAATACCGTTAATTTTAACAATCTGTGATCGCTGTTAAAGAAAGTCAAGGAGCCAATAGGTCCGTGAATACAGGTGCTAATTCATCAGCGCAGTGTTTCGATGTGGAGGTGGACACGTTGTCAGGACCATCTGCCTTCCTGCTGCTTTGTTGCTCGCTTTCTCACCTCGTGCTCTTGACCAGTGAGGAGACGAGGGAGTGGCACAGCAGGGTCGGGCGGGGCGAGCTGACCGACATAAGTGTCGAATTGTGACGATCGAAGTGGGCGTAGAAGGTGTTAATTGTGTCCGGTGATCCGGAGTCAAAGCCAGGGGTGGAACACTTTTGCTTGTAGCCAGTAAAGCCTTACATATCCAAACACTAAGCAGGTCTTTGTGAATATATAAGTTTCGTATCGGCTAATTATGTTAATAGCCAACCTTAAGAAAGGTATGCAAAATGATAGCAGTCTGTCATAATTGTTTGTGTTGATCCACATGTGTCAATCCTTTGTTAGTGTATTTAATGCCAATTTCATCATTACAGTTTGACCGACATCCCATCGAAGAAATGCAGCCAACTGCCATTTCAAACACGTGCAGGGTTTTGTAATAGACGCTCTATGTATTTTCCAGAAATGCTAAGTTCTGCATTTGACCACACTGTTTCTCGTGTTTTTTCGTTAGTGAAACGGATTAGTATCATTTTCAACGAATTTAATCTGATAGATTATTGTGTGTACTAATTTCGTTGTCACGACGATTTACTGAATTGATTTTGCGTGAATATACTCGTATATACTCTTCAACCTTTTACTAAAAAAATACACGTATTTGACTAAGCATATAAACAACGGCACCTCTTCGAAAGTATAACCTTATAACGCTTACTTGGCTACAATTTTGGTCAGCGTAACCGATGGAAATACGGTAATTACCCATATGTCTACTATATGAAATGCTACACGACGACACCGCTACTTATCGCACGTTTTTCATTAGCATCTCCCATTGTCGTCGACTGATTCCATCTGATTCTACCGTCAGCAACAATTACACAAATAAACAAGTGTAACGCATTAGCGGTTTTTGTGTCGTTGCGATCTTGTTAGCCATCTGGAGGCAGTGCTGAAGTGCGACCGTATTGATCGAGTTTCCTTGTACAATTGTATCTGTTATTACCGTTGTAGACAGACCTCCGCTAGGAATATAATGTGTCACGACTCACGGTGAATTTGGCCGCGGATTGATTCGTGGTACTCGGGGAGAATTATCTCTGTTATTCGACACGATAACCCACCGCGGAAGAGCATCATGCTTGAGCAAGAACGACGTCTTCAAAGGAGGCATCAGCCGCGCGCATTAGTCAAGCGCGCGATTTATTTGTCTGGTTTGTGATCAAACATGAGAAATTGATCTAACATGCGGTTTATGCTGTGTTGATCTAATGGAGGTCGTTGTCTAAAATGCATATGACTTATGTTATTAATTATTGAATATATGAATTCTGTATTTGCATCTCTAACCGTTTAAAACTGCATAATCACCTCGATAGTTTGCTCCTAACGTTTCAGACTAATGCGAAAATGCAAACACTGTGACGTGCTAGATCGTTTGTGTTGTGTTTTATGTTGTTGTGATGACATTAACAGAAAACTAATAAATTATTTCCACTGTATATACCCGAAATTCGAACCATACCTACTCTACACCAGCTACGATACTCGTTGTTACACTACAGAAAATTCTCGTAGACAATAGGCAGTGTACACCATTGTCTGTTCTATTTCTACACCACCATCAACCATTCCCGTTCAACATCATCAACCATATCCGTTTAAAACAATAAACAATACTGTTCTACTCTATCAACAATGTCAGTTTTACACAACCAGCCACAGCTGTTGTACATGGGCGACCATAACTGTCGTACACTATTGAGTATACTCCACCCTCAATACTCTATACAATTAAACACACTTATTCTACATCACCGATCACACCGCAGTCTACAATAGGCCTATCGACTATACCCGAGGCGACCCGTTGTCACCGTGGTCTCTCCCGACAGGACGAGACAATCACATACATGCACCTGTTTTTAATCATCAGGTGACAATATGAAGAACAATGAGTCTATCGCATGTGAAGCTTAATTCGTTGTCTCGAAACGTTAACGACAAGACTGTGAGAGTGACCTTAGTTACGTTTGGATGACATGTAGAACATTACGTGGACAAACGTCTGTGACCATTGAGAGAAACCAACTCAAAGACGCAAACCAAATTTCTGGATAAACTGGAAGCCGTAGAATTGGCCGCGCGTAGATGGTAATACTAGAGGACAAAGCGCAAATATTTTCAAGCAAATAAACGAAACGCAGTGGATAATGCCTGCGTAGTGCAGACAGCATGTAAGGTTTCCTTAATTGTATGCCCTAGTGAACTTTAACAAATTCACTGTTATGAAACACTGCAACAAACTATATAGTCGCCTTTGCTTGGAATATCTAATGATATTACCTAGTGAACGTTAAGATTTTCAACACAACAAGTGGTATTGTTGTTGTCGTTCTTCTTCCTCCTCCTCGCTTTTTCCCACCAGGTGGGGTCAGCGGCCCCAATTCTTGACCTCCAGAATTTTCACTCCTGGGCATCGTCCGGGGTGATCCCGGGGTGATCCGCAATCCACCCATCTCACACATTGTCTGCCTCTTGTTTTTTCCCCGGCACTATCATCTCAACAATTGCTCTCAGTTCGTTGTTTACTTCCATTCTCTGCATGTGCCCATGCCAGCGTAGTCTCATCTCTCTGACTTTCTCTTTTATGCTATTCACTCCTAGTTCCTTCCTGATGTCCACACTCTTTACGTTGTCTCTCGGTGTCACACATTTAATTCTTCTCAACTTTCTCATCTCTGTTTTCTCGAGAATCTCTTCTTCCTTCTTTCCAACTGTCCAACATTCTGCTCCATACAGAAGTACTTGTCTAATGACAGTCATGTAGAATTCGATTTATTTTATTTCCTTTGTATTTTCTTGTCACTGATAACTCCGGATAGGTCTCTCCACTTTGTCCACGCTGCAGTAAGTGTTGCTCTTACTGCTTCCTCAGATTCTCCTTTTTCACTGATGACGCCACCTAAATATTTGATTGTTTTCACCTATCTGAGGCTCGTGTTAATGCTGTTATGATGCCCAAACATTAATCTCTTTTTCATGCCTTCGCTTGGTAATTTAATGGAACACAATAATCGTCAGTTACGTCCACACAATGAGCATCCATCAAACCACGATGAATAGGTTTGCTTGTAGAAGTGCGCATATCGAGAGGTTGCGTGTGTATAACCTACACAGTGCTCACAACGTAGAATATATATTAGTCAAAGTCCTTAGCCCTGTCACGTTTTAGCAATACCTGCAAAACACGACCCGTGTCGCAGGAAAGGTCTGGATTGCTATGTAAGAAGAACGAAACAGGAGACAGTAACGGCCAAGTCCCTTGACTGGTTTAAGCCCAGGCCTGCCGCCTACCTGTAACACTGCCCACTTCCGTACATGTCCTATCCTACCACTTTTGTGACTAATACCTTACACTTTCCAAAACCACAGATACGACAAATTCGTTGGCCATTGTTCTATTTGCGGAATATCAATATGCAGATAAATAACTTTTTCGGATTATATTCACCAAAAACAATCAAATCCTTAGAAATTAATTGACCTTTACTGAGCACACGAACTGGGAATAGCCCCTCCAGACATAACCAAATCGCATATAATAATTACAATAGATTGCACGCATTTGTGACAGTGTGATGTTTTAACTGCTGAACGTGGCGTGCACCGTAGAACGACCTATGAAGACATCTTATTCGGGGGCATCAAAGCGACGGTGCCAGCTCCTAGATTTTATTTTTCATTTTAATATTTTAATATTTTAATATTTATTCTTATAACTGTAACATCAGTTTAATTCTTATAACTATGACATCATGCTGAAGGTTTACGCCCTGCAAATGTGTGTTTAATTAGTCTATTAAGTTCGGGACAATTTGTTTCAAAGATTCCGCCGCGAGTTGTTTAAATGGTAACAAATAAAATCCATTTTCAATATAAAATTGACTGGCAATAATGCCGAGGCGAGCAGAATTAACCGCGTGTATACATTGATGTCTAACTTTCCCACGTTCTAAACAGCAGACATCTCGTCATAAATTACTCCTTAGCCAATTCTCGGCAGAGGAGCTGGCTCTCTCCACTTAACGCCTAATAGACTCATTGGAACTTTATAAGTCCAACTTAAAAACACATCTTTTTAAGGCCGCATTTGTAAATTACTTGTATGGTAGTTATAATGAATTTATTTTAACAATAGTTATAGTTTTGTAATTTTGTTTACTTACATTATTATTAAGTTATTTATAAAAAAAATCTATTTATTGTTGATAAGTTTAGCTTATGAACTCGGACTTTTAGAAGCTTTATTTAATTATCTATTATTATCATTTAATATTTCGTCTTTACGTGCAAGTTTAACTGATTATGAATATTTTTAATATGTGTATGTTACAACGTTTTTATGCGCCTCTGGGCGGAAATATTTCCGGATATAGGGCCTAAGGCGCTTTACAAATAAAAATTATTATCATTATTATTAACGTCGACGGGAACACTTACCCTGAACGTCTTCGAGATGCGGGCGAATGTCGACAGCGGCTTGTCGGCCTCGGTCTCCACCCGGAGGATCTCGGACGACACGTCGTCGTCGTCCCCGTGGATGGACAGCTCCCGCCCCGCCACGCCGTTCTCCCCGCCCACCTCCACGTCGCCCTCCGTCGACTTCCGCTTGCCATTGCTCGGCTGCGGACTCGGCGCCTTCTTCTTCGATGTCATGTCGTCGTCATCGTCTGCAACGGAGACGTCGTTACAACGTGTGCAAGAGACGTCGTTACGACGTGTGCAAGAGACGTCGCTACGACGTGTGCAAGATACGTCGCTACGACGTGTGCAAGAGACGTCGTTACGACGTGTGCAAGAGACGTAGTTACAACGTGTGCAATGACGGTTCTTTTTCTGCAAAGTAGGTATGGTTAAAATATGTGCAATAATAAATAACAGTATTTGTCTACGCCATATCTATAGCAATAAAACCATTCAGAGGCGCATTACACTTTACATGAATAAAAAATAGAGACGTAGTTGTAAAATAAATAGATCAGTAAAACATTTTCAATATAAATAAATAATATTAGTCTTAATAATACTAAAATACAAAAACTGATAAATAATAGTTAATTATATTACAATTTAAAATAAATAAATAATAAAATAGTTGATAAAGAGTAGATATTAAAAATAGTAAATATTTAAAATAAATAATAGTTAATTAGCCACCAGCAATGGTGGTTTTATTATTTGTGTTATAGACAGGAGAATTGTACGGGAATTAGTGACGGGGTAAGTGACGGATTGTTTGAATTGCATAGTACGTGCAGACGTGCGCCGCCTACACACACATGAATTCAAGCATGCACGCATCCTCCCTCTCCCCGAGCCTCCAACCCCCCCCCCCCCCCCCCCCCCCCCGCCTAAAACCCTCTGTATCACACACGTGCGCGCACGCACGCACGCACGCACGCACAAACTGGTTCAAAACCTTGTTTGCCATATGAAAATTGCATTGCTAAATATTCACATTATAAACAAAACATTCAATTATATATGTCTATTGACACTTCTTGCATTGAAGTTGGCACACTCTCACGCACCTGCAAAAATTGGACACAAACTACAACTCGTTCAGTGAATTTCCTGCTAGTAACGGATCATATATCCACGCCTTCCTTGGTGGCTATTACGGGAACATTCTACGTAAAATGAGTCGGTAAATGGTCAGCATGACGTCATGTTGACAACGCCCGAAGCACCATGCGGCTTGACTGCCTTAAAGTGGCAGCGTAGACGCCATGAAAATGCATCCGATTCCAAGATAACAGAAGTAAGCCATAAATTTGATGATAATAATAATAATAATAATAATGAACTATAGGACATTAATTGATTTGTCATTTATATGCGTCTTTAGCCAATCGCAAACCACGTTGACACCATTATTAAAAATCAACTTAGTGTATTTAAATGTAGTTGTAACAGTTAAAATGAATTAGTTTTGTTATTATATCAAAGTAAAACGTGTAATTAGAATGCGCGTAATTAGAAAATGTTATTGAAAGAACTAATAAGTAAATTTTAAAAATATAGATATTAGTAAAGAACTGGTTAATTGGATAGAGGCATTCACTTCAGGCAGTACACAAAATGTGGCAGTAAATGGTAAAGAATCAAATTGGCACGAAGTGACTTCTGAAATACCATATACGTCAGTCCTTGGGCCTTTACTGTTTGTCCTATACATAAATTATTTACCCGACCTAAATAAATCCAACACATTTCTATTTGCTGATGATATCAAAATATTTAGAAGTGGTAAGTAAGGCAACTAAAATGACAAGAATAATTAGAAGAACATTCCAGTGTCGAATTAGAGTTACTGGACCATAGATAATCTCCCTGAAACAGTGGTATCAGCAAAATCCCTAGAATCATTTAAAACCCAACTAGACAAATTCTGGGTTACCCAGGATATTGTATAATATGACTTTGAAGCATGCTTAAGAATAACAACTCATAGAACCGGAACACGTGATGTTGTACTAATAGACTCGGAAAATGAAGAGCTGATCACAGAGGAATGTAGGGGATCCTACGATCAGAACCGTCCTAAGGTATCCAAAAGTAGTTAGTGCGCTTATAATTTTATCATGATGATCATCATGGTTTTCCTGAAAGGTGTAAACTGATGTAAATGTCAATATGTGCAGCCAACTTGATCTAATGAGTCCATCGCTATTTGAAATGTCAGTTTATTTAACACACGAGATTGGCGTATCGATTAAGCTCATAACTGGCAGAAAATGTTCATGCGCGTTGTTAAAAAATGTTAGTAAGTGATTATGATTACGATACGATAGTCACAAACGTGATTATTCAGTTCATACAATAAGCGTCATATATTAGGCGTCACGGTACGGTCAATTGCGTGAACAATACAAACATTCAGGATTTTCTCAAAATAAATAATATTGTACATACGTGTAGTTAAACAGTCCTACTCGGTCTGTTGGTGACGCCGGACCGTCACTGTCTAATATATGTCACACATACCCATGTGTTGCACAAATAAATAATAGTAAAAAAATAATGTATTCTTGACGATCTTAGATTTCCACTTGAGGCAAATCGCTGATAAAAGGGAGGCACTGCCTCAACGGTATACTGGTATACTGTGTGTCTTAGCTGCTAAGAATGTGACAGCAAAATGTTTCCAAACTACTCCTTTATGCAATGTTCCAAATACACAATATTTTTGAAGATTAAGTTGTTACATCTGGTTTACGTAGTTTATTATTATAAACAGTGTCAGTGATCAATTAGTACTGACCCTTGACCCTGCTTGTTTATTTGGCTTATACGCGAAATTCTTATAAGCGAAAGCCTCACATGTATTGTAATTCTACAATTATAAAATTGTAAGGATGGTGGTGGTGGTGGTGGTGGTGGTGGTGGTGGTGGTGGTGTTGGTGGTGGTGGTGGTGGTGGTGGTGGTGGTGGTGGTGGTGGTGGTGGTGGTGGTGGTGGTGGTGGTGGTGGTGGTGGTGGTGGTGGTGGTGGTGGTGGTGGTGGTGGTGGTGGTGGTGGTGGTGGTGGTGGTGGTGGTGTGACACACAAACAAACACACACACACGCACGCACGCACACACACACAAACACACACACGCACGCACACACACACACACACACACACACACACACACACACACACACACACACACACACACACGAATGCGTGCAAACTGTAAGGTGTCACAAGTAGTTAAATAACCAACGAAATGTAAGCAAATGTTGGCAGCTCAGTGTGTTCAAGCGAGTTGTTCTGCGGTCAGCCATATAACAACAGAGACATCACCCGGAATCGACTTGCGTCGTATCGTTCTGGGGCATTAGGGTTTCACTCATGCCATCGAATATGACGAAAATACAAAATCTCGTCGTCCGTATAATCGATGGCGTTCATTCTGTGTAGACCGTTCAACGTAACGACAGTTCCGCATTCGTACAATGCCACAATGTTGTGACGTATCTGCTGCTATTGTTATTACCCGTGTCCTGTGCTGTGTTACAAATGCAATTGAAAATGCCTCCATAAGACCGTTAGCGGCTCTGTCCTTCCGTATCCGGTTTGCAAACAAGTGTGAAATGCACACGACACATGCCTACGTAAACTAATTAGATACTGCTTTCATGAACATTAACGCGATTCTACGGTGATTTTCATTATCTGACTAATTATCAAAGTACCCATTAGGTCTACCGCGGTCATTGCGTGTGTAGGTAAGCTCGGTTAATAATGGTTGTATATAATTTGGCAAAGAAATAGAAACACAATGTACAACCATTATTAACCGACCGACCTTAGCTACACATGTGCAATGACAATACTTCGCCAAATATTACATTAGCAACAATGATACGAGCACTATTACTGAAACATCATACAACTGTTTTTTATATCTTGCTTTTAAAATATAATCATACGATACTGTACACGAGACAGTGGCCTATTTAGGACAGGACGGACGGGCTTTTTGCCAGGAGTTTCACAAAGCCGTTTTATAAGGGCAACACGAAACTGGTCAGGATCATAACACCCGCAGCTTGTGGTTAAATAATGCAGGTGATTAACAACCAGATGCGACTCAACGTGGAAGAGAGAAATCTAACAAACTGGTGTGCCACTTTGCACGGCGTCTATTTTGATTTTGTTTTATATCGATACAATGTTTTGTTCTAAATTAAAACGCGGTGCTGTGTTGTTTGTAACAGGCAAGGAGGAGGATTGTTAAGCTAAGCAGTTGGTAATCTACCGTACATGGTTCTTCAGTCATACGTCCGATATTACCGAATTATTGGTACCATCTCAAAGCAAATGGTAGTCACTTGCCTATGATTTTAAATTAGACGCGACATCTTCATTTGACAGTAACAAATACAGAAACACGTAACACTAATATCAACAAGAAAAATCGGTCGGAGATCCTCACTAAGGCTTGTCCACATAATGTTATGAAGTCAACGTTACGTAATGAGGCCGTCGCTATTTAGAATATCAGTTCATCAGAAGAAAGATGTATCGGCTGCGTTTGTGATAAACTAAAATTTCCCTTACAAATTCATGGCTAAAACAAATAGTATTTCAAAACTAACTTAATTTATATTGATCCGCAAAATCTTAAAAGCGATAAATAGCTTATAAAAAGAGAGGCATTGCGTCCACGTCAAAGTGTCTCTAGCCTAATTAATTAAGTAGAATTAACAATCTACTGATAATTGCCCCATTATAATTACATTAATATATATATATCACAGGTTGTTCACGGGATTGTGCACCAAATAGTTCCTAGAAAAGAAGAAATATAGAAAACTATTATAGAAAATTGTGTCAGTGTCAAGACGTTCGCCCGTACATTAGTTGTCGGTGATACAGACAAACAGTGCATCGGTCGGGCACAATGAACGACGCCTTCATCGCTATATGTTCAAAGGGATTTGGTTTCCATACAATTCGTTTCGTGTTTTATGGTGTAATATATTCAGCTACTGTTAATTATTGGGACAGCAACCGTTTGTTGAAATTTAGTCAAATGCAAACTCTCTTTATTCCAAGCCACCTGTTGGTTTTGTATCCTCTAATTAATCCTGTGAAAATATATTAGCGTTTGTTTTAGTATATCGATTGTCGGTGATGCGAGCAAGTGTCCGTGAAGTCATTACACTGTGTTGAAACTTGTCGCTAACCACTGTATAGCCATCGCGGTAAATACCAGCCCGCTAATCGACCAGCACTCAGGCGTACGTGGGCAAATTGACAATTACGACAACTGATTAGCGAAGAGCTTACTTTGTAAAGGTGAACGCTGAGAAATCAACGCTACAATGTCTCCACAATGCGACAGTTGCATCGGTTATGGTAATGGCGTGAAACGATAATGATTAATACTGGTCACCTGTATAACAATGGAAAGCAATAAGAGAGTTATTTTACAACTCGCAATGACGTCATCCACCAACGAAATCGCGGAAGTAACAATAAAGAAGCTGCGTTGTTTTGTGACGTCAGCAGTTTTGCTGGTGATTATGGCATTGATTGTGATGGTGATGACGATGGTGATGTCATTGATGGTGCCATCAGAATTGACGCACTAACGACACATAGAAAGATGTTAGTAAAAGGAAACGATTGATTGAAAAAAAACTTGTATATTCAACAAAAACACAGTATTAAACTAGAACTGTTTTCATGTCCAATGTGTAGGAACAAACAAAGTTCAGATTGTAAATAACGAACAAACAAAATTACAACTATAAGTACATATTCGCTATTTGAACCTGTGATTGGCCGCCAGGTGTCGTTGCCGTAATACAATTATCAATACGTCAGAACGTGTTCGAACGTAGTATTACGGTCATGATTACATCTGACCACATGTATTAGCTAATCTCAAGAAAGAAAAAAATATTCCGAATTTCAACGACCAAATATGTAGGGCCTAATCTTCAACTACTTTTTTGTTTTGACGATATTGTTCGAGTGCCGATATACAGGTGTGTACTAATATTAGTATATATTAAATAATAGATTGGTGGAACTCGGTTATTTAACGGAGCCATTTTTTCATGTTAATTTATATTCATTCATTCATTCATTCATTCATTCATCTTTAGTCTGACTAAACGATGCCTTGTTATCGATAGTGTTGTCAAGATAGTTTTCAGTCTACTTCTTTTATTTACGTTAAGAAACAATCAACTAATTTGAAACCAATATAACATGCTGGAAGTAAGGTCCCGTCTGAGTGTATGTTCCGGTTCCGTTTTGCGAATTGCGCATGTCCGCGCAAACGCAGTGTACAACGTGCAATCTAGTGTTAGCAACGTGACTTCAGGTGACTGATAAACTTTGATCCCGTTTCACCAGGGTTCGTATGCTTCCTGTTATTCCGCTGACCTAAGTGCTTTTTGTGGTAATTTTATGTATACAAACAAGTGTAATAGTACATTATCATTACTGCAATTTTATTTTATAAAGGTTAAGGATCACGCGAGCTTTCAGCACGAACTGTGTTTAAGCAAGCCGACAGTAGATGCTAACTTCTGACATAAACATTTCATAAAGGACATGGGCAATAGGCAGAAAAAGAACTGGAACATATTCCGGAACGTACTTTTGGCACGGTACACCGGCGAATTACCGCTCGTCGGTGTACTGTCAGAACGACCCCATGCGTCGGGGCTCAGCGTCCGGTACTCAGTCCGTGCTAGCGGTATTTCCCGTGCAGTGGAAGCAACACGCGAAAATGCGATGCGTGTCCGACTGCGCTTTGAAGCAGCGATGTCACTCAACTTCTTCCTCGCGTCGTCGCACCTGTGTGGACCGTCTTCTCGGCGTAACGCGGTTAATGAAACAGTGCGGCCGGCGCCTTCGGAGGAAACGGAAACACGCGGCGGAAATGTCATCCACTCTCCGTGTGCGCGCGCGCGATCACACGTGACAGCCCTACCGGTCCGGTCGGCAATCGACTGCACCGGATGAAACGGCAGCGGCGGCGATGTGCTGCTGCTTAGGGCGCGCGGAGAGCACGCGAGAGTAATCTGCACGCGCGCACGCACGTACACACGCGCAGGCGCGCGCGAGGAATCAATTTTCGTCACGTTTTATGCGACATCCACTGGCTTGATCGCGTGCCGATCGCGCGTTAAATCGGCGTCAAGACAGCGTGGTGTGTGGACGGCGCGTGTCGTCGGCCCTGCCGCTTCTACCTGTTGTTTTTTCCGCGTGCCTATGGCAGAAAGGAATGGTGCGTATACTGTCGTGACCGTACGCGGCGTGACGACGTCAGAGTGTCTACAGGCGCAATCCCCAACCCGCTTTCCCATGCGTCAGGGGAGTATAAATCCCACACATTGAAGAAGACGGGTAACCTGTTGTAGGTATAGAATGGGTGTTCTCTATCCCTCTAAGACACATGATTTTGTTCTCAGTGACAGAGGCTGCTTCCCTTGTGTTGCGATTTCAGTGTGGCATACACACTTTTACACCCACCTACATATTCAGCCTTTTACTCCCCTGACGTAGCCGCAAGGAGGGAGGAGCCAACAGGTTGTTCTGTCTCCTACGAAACACCCTGGCAAAGTGGGATGGACGAAATTGCCAAATAATCAAAACCGCAGCTGGCGTATTTGAATATGCATATCTATTACGAGTTTCTATTCGATGTATTTGTACAGCTGCAAGGCACACTAATCAACTTCAGTGAATTTGCCAAAGTGTGCTTTTAATTACCCGGTCTGCATAGGTAACTTCAAACAATAAGTTTCAATATTGCACGATATGAAAACATGCCAAATCAACTCGTTCCACAAACTACAAAAAGGAACTTAAGAACACTAAAACATCACCGATATAGTTTTCAGCATTCAATGATACCATATTCCG
>OZ024860.1:49175082-49185082 GCA_964017155.1 Oasisia sp. SBJ-2009 | reverse complement strand
GTGACATCCTAGAACATGAAGATATGAGACATTGTGACATCCTAGAACATGATGATATGAGATATTGTGACATCCTAGAACATGACGATATGAGATATTGTGACATCCTAGAACATGACGATATGAGATATTGTGACATCCTAGAACATGACGATATGAGACATTGTCACATCCTAGAACATGACGATATGAGATATTATGACATCCTAGAACATGACGGTATGAGACACTGTGACATCCTAGATAATGACGGTATGAGACACTGTGACATCCTAGAACATGACGGTATGAGACACTGTGACATCCTAGAACATGTCGGTTTGAGACACTGTGACATCCTAGAACATGACGGTATGAGACACTGTGACATCCTAGAACATGACGGTATGAGACACTGTGACATCCTAGAGCATGACGGTATGAGACACTGTGACATCCTAGAACATGACGGTATGAGACACTGTGACATCCTAGAACATGACGGTATGAGACACTGTGACATCCTAGAACATGACGGTATGAGACACTGTGACATCCTAGAACATGACGGTATGAGACACTGTGACATCCTTGAGCATGACGGTATGAGACACTGTGACATCCTAGAACATGACGATATGAGACACTGTGACATCCTAGAACATGACGGTATGAGACGAGTTAAACCGACCGGAAGATTGTTAGGTTTTCGTTTTACAATAGAACTGTGGAGAATTGTTATTATTATTTGTGTGTCCATGATATCACTAACAACAGGTGAGCGAGAAACGGATGGTCGATTTTTCCAGAAGTCTCGCGATGCGTGGATCGTTGGCGTGAATCACCGGACTGCAGGCGGGACTGAAACGTCGATGACAACTCCTCAATAGGTCATCTCATCGTGACTGTGCGATTTTTGTTGACGTCATGACTATTAAGTTCGTTTTATTGTGGTTCATTCGCTGACATTTCCGTGACAGCAGTCACCATAGAGCTAGGCGTTGTCTCTGTTATACCATTACCGTAATCTCCACCTCCCCAGTACTGCTGTGAAATCACGCTTATCATCACTGTCACGACCACGACGTCTATTGTTGCCACTATTGCCATGACAATATCGCCCATCGCCATCATCATTGCCATGACAACCACGCCCATCACGTTCGTAGATGTCACGTAAACCACGCCTATCAAACCACAACTGACCTGATACATCCACGCAGGCACGCACGCACGCATATAAACAAAAACAAACAATCAAACAAACAAACGATCTATACATCTCACGTGCACCCATTCACATTGATGCCCACACAACTAAATAAAGAACACGCGCGCGCACTCACACATACGCATGCACGCATGCGCGCATATAAACAAACATACACACATACACCACCACCACCACAACCATCACCACCACCACCACCACCACCACCACCACCACCACCACCACCACCACCACCACCACCACCACCACCATCACCACCACCGTCACCACAATCACCACCACCACCACCATCACCACCACCACCACCATCACCACAATCGCCACCACCACCACCACCACCATCACCACAATCGCCACCATCACCACCATCACCACCATCACCACCATCACCACCATCACCACAATCGCCACCATCACCACCATCACCACCATCACCACCATCACCACCATCACCACCATCACCACCATCACCACCATCACCACCATCACCACCATCACCACCATCACCACCATCACCACCATCACCACCATCACCACCATCACCACTACCATCTTCACAAAAACCGTCACCACTACAACCGCGATCACCAAGCCCATCTACACATCCGCCTACGTCACCAGTTCCTCCCTCCGGCCTTGTCACCTGTGCGTCTCACACCTTCACTGTTACCAACAAGCATCACCTCCTTGGGCATGTACTTGCACTCGTCTCTCTAATTGCAATTCTCCCTGCAGTCGCGCACCACACGTCACAAGCAGGGCTCCCAGCACCTTTTTGAGCAGAGCGAACGAGGAGACAGTCGCCTCGTCTGCGTGCGCTAACAAGCTTCGGAGTCATTGCCTGCGGCAGTGTCATCAATAACAAACACGACATCGTGTTTACCTGTGTTCGCGCAAAGGCGGATTACTCGCCGGGAGGTAGAGAGACGCGCGGAGTTAATAGTGGCGGTGTCGTCTTCGGCATGGTTCCGGTGTTTCGCGTGTACGCATGCGCATGTATTGAAACGTTTCTCGCCAGTTCTGTGTAGATTATGAGTCGGAAATGACTAATGGTCAAGCTCAAGTTCGTGTAAATGCGTGCCCCAGAAATGTTGTCCTGAAAACGTAGTGTGTGTGTGTGTGTGTGTGTGTGTGTGTGTGTGTGTGTGTGTGTGTGTGTGTGTGTGTGTGTGTGTGTGTGTGTGTGTGTGTGTGTGTGTGTGTGTGTGTGTGTGTGTGTGTGTGTGTGTGTGTGTGTGTGTGTGTGTGTGTGTGTGTGTGTGTGTGTGTGTGTGTGTGTGTGTGTGTGTGATGAATATAATGAAGAAAAACAATTCATACATCGAGGTATCCCGTCCTGGGAACTGATCGAAGCGTCTGTCCTGTGACAGAACTATTAATTCGAACACCATCTCGATTTCTCCTAGAACAATGTGCCAAATTTGGCCCGCGGACGGTTTTACACTGGTCCGGCGAGATCCGCGCTAAGAAAGGAAATGGTCAAGAACAAAAACAACTTGACATGTTCTATCATATAACAATGTTCACTGGTTAAGCTGTTGAGCGGCTCTGGTAAGATTTATGTTACTTCTGTGAGCGTTCTCCGTGAGATTGTCACTGAGTTTCCAGTTTAGCTTTACGTTTTCTGTCACTCGAGCGCTTTGACGTTGGCAGGAAAACTTCTAGTACGATTTTCTCAGTATCAAAATGTTGCAGTTACAAACTTTCAAACATCATATCTTTGTTATTGTTTTAGATATTTACTTCAAATTTGAAAGAGAGCTATATTACATTTACCATGAAGGGATGACGAGAGCATCTAGTTCTGATATATTCATAACTGGTGTATCATGCATTTGCATTTGTAAATAGGTTGACTTTTGTCCCAAAACATGGATTTGTGTCTCTAACATTTGTAAATATTATGTTTTTGCAGTATCCTTTCGTCATTTCCTTCAACAGTATATAATAAAGGTTGTGTATTAATTTCAGTAACCCTTGACTTGTACCTTTCAAGATATGTTGTTTGAAAAAGTTCATGCAACTGGTAAATGACGGCCATTTTGGATGCTAATATGCATGATTTATACAACAAAACGATATACAATTTATATATGATCATTCTAATGGTTTAATAGAATTATGGCTATGACTTAAAACCTTTATTGTAGTTCCACTGGGATTCTGCTACCTTAAATAGCATTAGCAACTCTTATGAAACAGTGCAATTTTCGAAATCAGGACGTTGACATTCAAAAATGTATACCCAGACGGATACGTTTTACAGTTCAGGGTAATCGGATAATTTTGCTGTAAGGACATAGCGCATATCGACGGTGCTCCGCCTAAAAAACGTTAGCAGTAGCATTAATTACTGCCTTCGAAATGCTGGGAACAGATGTAGTATAGCTTTACCCTTCACTTGGTATTCATTTATACAACTGAATGAACTGACGCAGCGTGAAATGAACGAAACGGCAGCATGCGGATTCGTTTCAGGATTTTCTCGAGTGACAATCCGATTTCCTGATTACTATCAGTACTTACAGTAGTTCGGAGCAATGAAAACTAATAGCCATCTGCACCGTGTGCATCACTGAAGAACCTTCCGGCAGCCCGTCGAACTGTTCAACTGCATGAATGAGTACCTGACTATAGACAGTGGTGGATATTTGTGTACGAATAGTCTTCGCGCAGTAATTATTACATGGGTACGTCTGTCAGGTAATAAATAAAGTGTAGGGGGCTTAAAGTGTTTTGATCAGTCCCGGGGACTCGATACACTACTATGTCGGAACTTACCTTTATCTAAACGTATTCAACTTCTTTCCCAATTACACCTTAGACACGGGTGGTTCACAATTGTTATCGTATAACATCGACGGAACTTGTTCATAGCTGCTGTTATAATATACAGAACTGCATTATTTGTGATACTTTAATAATAATAATAAATATTATTATTAGTGTTATTCTCATTACTTTATTATTATTAGTAGTAGTAGCAGTAGTTGTAGTAGTTGTTGTAGTAGTAGTAGTAGTAGTAGTAGTAGTAGTAGTAGTAGTAGTAGTAGTAGTAGTAGTAGTAGTAGTAGTAGTAGTAGTAGTAGTAGTAGTAGTAGTAGTAGCAGCAGCAGCAGCAGCAGCAGCAGCAGCAACAGCAGCAACAGCAGCAGCAGTAGCAGCAGCAGCAGCACCAGCAGAAGGGTACAACTGTCTGAGAGGAGGAATCACCGAAAGCAGAGATCTGTCAATATTGTGTTTTCTTCACAGCCAACTACGTATGTCTGCCGCAGATGTGGCAGCGATTGCCACGCCCGAGTCGAACTTCTTCTGTCACCGAACTGACAATCACTGCGGCGTAAACCATTATCTGACCCGACACACGGATGCCACGCAGTAGTGGTAACAAAAATGCCTATCCGTGACGGGATATTCTGGTAGTTGACACATGACAGTGGTGTCAGTAATAATTACCAATAATGACATAAACACTATAATGCGCTCGCTCAAACGTCGACAACGGTCTGACGCACGTCCGACATAAATCGATGTAACTTCAAAATGTCAAAGGTTGGACAGAAAGTTGGTTCGTGTCCACCGACAGGTCTTAATGATAGTGTAGAAGTATCAAATATTATCCGTATTGCCATGGTAATGAAATATGGTTAGACGTTGGCACAGTGTGTCACAGTTTCGATACTTCGTACTCCAAGCGATCTGATCCATACGGCAGTAGCCGTTTTCCCTCGTATGTTGCTGTTGTTATATGTATTGTTATCTGAAACGTATTTGTTGTTAGCTTGTGAAACATGTTGCACTTATCAATTGTTCTAAGCAATATGCTTGCCCAATCGTGCAGTGTGTGTGTGTGTGTGTGTGTGTGTGTGTGTGTGTGTGTGTGTGTGTGTGTGTGTGTGTGTGTGTGTGTGTGTGTGACATTTAATTAAATAAACACCTCAAACAATCATAACAATTGCATACACCATACGCGCGCTGCCAATTCTATCAGTGCCTTTAATTCCGCTTATTGTGCAAATCAGATAGGATCGCAGTATGAAGAAGTAGTGTGGAAATAGATGAGTCGAAAGTAAACGACTTCAGCAAGACCTACTGCGTTTTTGTCGTTATGTGTATATGCAGATGCCACGACCATGTAATGAAACAAGAGTAGACCTCTAACCGTCATATGACTGCGCGTGCATTTGTACCATTGCAGCAATCCACTAATTACGACGTCTTGATTGCTATGTTGCACTCGACGACTCCGCCATAAACCACGGCCGATGGACGAGAGCATGACACAGAAAGACTGCAATGATCACAGGTCAACGATATCCACCTCCTACCTAGTGAGTTAATGTTTGTCATAGTTACTCGTACTACCCATTGAAGCACCAAGATCAAAAACACTAGAAGTCCATCTTTCCCTGAATTGACCTTTACGTACAAGCATACAAGTACAACACCTCATGACATCAAGTAAATCTTAACTCTGAAACTGCAACTCGACAGGCGCTCACCAACAAAACAGTCAAACCCATAAAATATTGGGGTTGAGCCCCCTAACCCGGCACACGAAGTCTGTGTACTTTTAGCATGACAACTCCCACGGTTGATCACGTGGTTTGACCATCTCGGTGTCTGTATCTGTGTCATAGCCGAATAGCCGAATAGCCAGGCTGGCTAATATTAGAATCGTTTACAGCAGTAATTTACAGTTTCAGCATGTAAAGAGGTATCCACTTAGATCCATCTTGATCGCATCTATTGTCTCTGCCTTTTGTTTTAACCTTCACTTAACCCTTTGCAAAAAAAGAGCTAATGGCATACCACTGATTACCATAAACAACATTCAGTATCAATGATATATCAGCAGGATTCGGTGGTACTCTCAACGGTAATTTAAATTACCGTTCAATATCACTGAACGGTACAAAGAATCCAAAATACCATTCAAAATATCCTTCAAAAAAACTTTCACATACCATTCATTACTTGGCCATAACATCTCCTAGGGCCATTAAAGTATCATTCAAAAACCATTCAAAAACCATTAAAAAACCATTCAAAAACCATTCAAAAACCATTCAAAAACCATTCAAAAACCATTCAAAAACCATTCAAAAACCATTCAAAAACCATTCAAAAACCATTCAAAAACCATTCAAAACCCATTCAAAAACCAATGGTATTTGAATGGTATTTGAGTGCTATTTTTTTTAAGGGACTACACAGTCTGCGTTACCAAAGCTGGTGCTTAAACAATAGTACACGTGATGTGTGGACTTTGTAACCAGATCTGACATCCTGGCTTTGTTCCTGAGAACTGGAAAGGCGATGTGGTTATAAATTCTAGGAAAGAGTGCTGTCAGATGATACTGAACCGACAGCGAGATGTAGTAGATGGCTGAGTGTAAGAAGACCACACAGGCTTTAGGCAAAACCGTTCGTGCGCTGTGCACAAATTTACACTCAGATGCACCATTGCGAAATGCCAAGCGTACCAGGTAAACCTCTTAATCAGATGCATATACTTCACGAAACCGTTTGACAGCATACACAAACCGTTTGCGTAGAAAAGTCTAATCGAGGAAATACTCGAGATGTGAAAAAAACAAAAGAAGGCTACAGTGGTGACTAGGGCCAAGCATGATAATTAGCATTCATCATTTTAATCATAATGCGTGTATTCACGCAAATGGTATTGTCATGATTTGTGATATTACACTCATTTCTTATTTTAAACTGCACTCTTATTTTTCTTACACCATGGAAAACAACAATATACGTATTGCATGTATTGGAGGAAACATCCGCAACCCTCATTACATAACTTTTAACAATGACCAAACTTAATATATGTACAGTTTGAATGCTTGTATAGTTTTTACAATAAGCCATCATCACACAGCGCATCCCTTTTTTCTATTGCAACCAAAGGCATTGAAGGTATTGTGCGTGTTCAGGAGGAATGTCTGTCAGACCTGGTGCCTTTGCTGATGACATGCCTGTCTTCTCGTACACCACCACAGGTCACCGCGGTATCGTAGACTCTCATACACATACATGCTGATAATGTGTACTTAAATCAGTAAAACGGAAACAATAACAGTTGCCAGTGGAGTATCAAACATCCACAGACGCTTTGATCAATAACAAGAAGTAGACAGTCATCGTACTCATCAGTTCCATCAGTAACAAAGGTATCTTGTGAACCGATGACGAATACAAGGGTCCGGATACGGACAGGATAACCTCTGACATCCTCAAGTATTTCTGATGGGGCCCCATTGTATACTAGACCTGTCCTACAAGCCCAATAGCTGACACCAGCTGGTCCAAATAAGACAGGACAACCAAGAATGAACAGACCCAAGACAGTCAACATTGGCCAACTGTGGTCATTAACAGACCGAGCGACGTCAAGGCACCAGCCTAACCAGATCTGGGTGGAATGCTTTGAGACATCACGTCAAAGTAAGAGACTCCCTGTTGACGGTGTCTGACAAGGTGTCTGACAAGTGATCTCTGTGTCCGCTACACTTGGCCAGACTAGCTAGGTTTGATAGTGTTGCTTACATGATTTCATTTGCCGTTTTGAACTCATTTCAATGGTGACAATTATAATATTCAAACTGTTGTTTTTTAGCGTTTTGTGGAAGAATTGACAGCTACCAGAACTACGACACGATACGAATATAATTAGATAACACATTCAGAATTCCACCAGATAGGTTAATAATTTATGTAGCTATTTAGTGGAGTTTATCTAGAACAGAACACGGAAAGATCTCATGAAATGGTGAAATTAATACCTGTAGAATATAGGAGCATGTTGTAAAGGTCAATATATTGGACAAGACGATTGATCTAGCCGAGGGTGGATGACATGATGTTGAATGGTGTCCCCTGTGCGTGTGTGACTTGTGCTTGTCGCAAGAGGATAGATGAAGAATAAACAAAGAACAACCGTAATAAAATGAGATCAAGAATAACAAGAAAATTACGACGAAGAAACAAACAAAAAGAGGTAATGATTTCATAGTACCAATCACCTTAAGCGTATTCGAAAAATTTGCTTATTATATTTTATTAAATAAAACAATGTATTACTAAAACAATATGGTTCATGGCTAAATAATATTAAATGAGAAATGTATCGTAAGCAATGGTAATTTCTATTAATTCATCTACCTAGAAGATAATCCTCCACACAATTCACCCCGATATAGCGCTAACCATCTTACAGAAGTATTGCAGGCCAGCTTATGTTTGAAAGCAGACAACAGATATGACTATGATTGTATGACAGTGTGCAGTATTATAGCAACACGAAACGGCGAATCTTAATCTGGTTACGCAGATGCATACACCTCGCACTTAGACGGTGTCTGTACGACAAAGAGCAATCAGCCTTTGTGACGAAACCGACGAGTTGTTATTACTCCGGACGTGAAACATGTCAGGTGAAGTCATGAATCCTTGACCAGATAACCGCGCGTGGCATCAACGCGACTACAACGCGATGTCACAGGTAAAATATTATGACGGTCCATCGATCGGCCTAATGAGACGAAAGAAAATCGTGGCCGGTGAAAGATAATATATCGCAATACAGCAGCGTGCGTTCACCCACCTTACTAGACACGGTACGTCCTGCCGTCAGTCCCACTGTAATCCTCGCAGGGGTATCGACTGGGTATCACCGATGGACACGCGCGAACTTTGTCAGCGAATACATGTGATCCCAGGAGACCGCGTAAATCGCAATCGTTGGTGTTCCTCAGGTGAACAGCTAAGGACAACGCCGATCAGACTCATCGGTGGCACCTTTGGCGCAGACGCTGCGAGCAGACGTCGGTTGGCGAGCGGCTGTCTTCAGCGCTGCCGCTGTCGGTCAACGCTGGCGGTGTCTGGAGACAATGGTCGTCGGCGCGTCGTCGCTGTGACGGCGCGGTGAGGCGATTTATTGACGCCCCTGTAGCCGCCTCGCCGCCGCCACCACCGGCCAGAGCCGACCGCGGCAGCGGGGCGTGTAGCAGTGTCTCACCGGCTGTAGGGGATGAAAGGAAGGATGAAAGGAGGGAGGGAGGGAGGGAGGGAGGGAGGGAGGGAGGGAGGGAGGGAGGGAGGGAGGGAGGGAGGGAGGGAGGGAGGGAGGGAGGGAGGGAGGGAGGGAGGGAGGGAGGGAGGGAGGGAGGGAGGGAGGGAGGGAGGGAGGGAGGGAGGGAGGGAGGGAGGGAGGGAGGGAGGGAGGGAGGGAGGGAGGGAGGGAGGGAGGGCGGGAGGGCGGGCGGGCGGGCGGGCGGGCGGGCGGGCGGGCGGGCGGGCGGGCGGGCGGACGGACGGACGGACGGACGGACGGACGGACGGACGGACGGGCGGGCGGGCGGGCGGGCGGGCGGGCGGGCGGGCGGGCGGGCGGGCGGGCGAGCGGGCGAGCGAGCGAGCGAGCGGGCGGGTGGGTGAGTGGGCGAGTGGGCGAGTGAGCGGGTGGGCGAGTGGGCGAGTGGGTGAGTGGGTGAGTGGGTGAGTGGGTGAGTGGGTGAGTGGGTGAGTGGGTGAGTGGGTGAGTGGGTGGGTGGGTGGGTGGGTGGGTGAGTGGGTGAGGGGGTGAGTGGGTGAGTGGGTGAGTGGGTGAGTGGGTGAGTGGGTGAGTGGGTGAGTGGGTGAGTGGGTGAGTGGGTGAGTGGGTGGGTGGGTGGGTGGGTGGGTGGGTGAGTGGGTGAGTGGGTGAGTGGGTGAGTGGGTGAGTGGGTGAGTGGGTGAGTGGGTGAGTGGGTGAGTGAGTGAATGCGGGTGTGCGTG
>OZ024860.1:49045082-49170082 GCA_964017155.1 Oasisia sp. SBJ-2009 | reverse complement strand
CCACAGTTGTATTACACCAACCCGTCATTAATAAATGGAAAGAGAATGTATAACTCAAAATCTTGACCTGCTGGTATAAATATGACTTCCGAATTGGAACCAGCATATTGGATTTAATCTAAATTGATTCCGCTAGCAAAAGTTGTGGTATTGCAAAATAGAAGAAATCGATGAAATCGACTAAGTACAAGAAACCAACATGAAATCCACGAAAACGACTAAGTCCTACGAGAAATGTGTACGTTATTACATTATCAGGCGAAAGTTATTACATTATCAGGCAAGAGGAGTTTATTACATTATCGGTTGAAAATTATTACATTATCGGTTAGCAAGTTTATTACATTATCGGTTGATGTTATTACATTATAGGGTGGTTATTACATTATCGGTTGATTTTATTACATTATCGGGTAGTTATTACATTACCGGGCGATTATTACATTATCGGTTGTAACACATGTCCTAGATTCAGGCCAGTTTAACTCGAACGTAAAATACGACGTAGTCTATTTTTTAATGTGGCCATCAGCTGAGCTAGCGACATTTCACTAACCGTGTTGTCTCGATGCTTCTCACAACTCGGTTCACAAGGATCCAACAGCAGATAAGTTGCCTTATCGCTGTTATTCTTCTATGCCGTCGAATTAAATCAGCATCTGATATGGTAAAGATTCCCTGTAGTTACGCAGAACAATGACAATGAAAAACCGGATGTGACGTACCTAAACGTGGCGGCATTTTTATTACGTCATAGATTTATGCGGTACGTTTAAAGTGGGACGTTAACTAATTCGGCTTAGGCCCTATAAACACGCGTTGCTAATATGGAAATCATGATGCTTTGTTTGATTTTTAGTTTCATGTATATCTTGTTGTCAGGTAAGTTTTGGTAAGCTGATTAGCGAGGCTGAAGCTCACCACGTCCTTTCAACGGTATCCATTCAAGCTCATCAGTAACATCCCATTGACTCTCAACAAAATCCTCCAAATGTATGCACTTTGAGAGTTACCAACTACACCTATTTCCAGCTGACCAAACCACGATCTGCTTCCAATTGCTAAAATATCGGGGGCTAAGCTTATATCTATCTCCCCACTTACTATATCAGAGGGCTAACCCGCAAGCCACACAGCATACGTGTCTCTATCTGTATATGTATCTGTATCTGTATTTGTACCTGGCAAAATGTCCTAGGGACACACCACTCCAGTGCGCATGGTGGGTCGTCTGAACTTAATTGTTAAAATGTTGGATAACATAATTTTGAAATGAGTTTAGATAGTGATTTACTTGAGACAGTATTTGCGGGCAGAGAATTCCATTCTTTACTTGTGGTTGGGAAGAAGCTGTTTCCAAATGTGTTTGCAGAGTATCTAATTTGCAAGAACTGACTGTCATGTTTACGTGAGGATCTAGTGTTCTGTTGGATATAGTGATCTAGCGGGATATCTATAAGGTATATTATGCTAAGTCTATTAATATTTATTATTGTTTGGAGGGTGTCCCACTGGAAGTCTTTAAGAAGTTCGGCTACTGTTCCTGGCTCTCTAGAATAGTTTTCTGTACAAAATCTGGCAGCTTGTCTTTGGATATTTTCTCCCTTTAGTTTATGTTAATGCACTGCGGCGCGATTATTGTAGCCATCGTCCTATGCACTGCTCTATTCTGGGCAAATGTATTTTGAAGAAAAAAACAGTTAATATACAGTAATAAAAAACAAATGAAACAGTGAGTGAATTACGCGGTGATATGCCCCCGAACTGACGCTACCAGAAGAACATATTATTAACTTATGTAGTGTTTGTCCAAACACTAATGCAATTGTAAAAAAAATGGAATACTCATGCTTGACCGCCTAAATAATAGGTACAATCGTTTGTTATTAAACCGATTGATCATACTATGTTTTGTGAAATAGCTTAAAGCAGGAGCAGACAGACACTCCAACTCACCCCGATATTTATTTACACCAAATTGCAAACAAAAACCGTTTTTAGGTTTTTGGAGTTACTACATATTCTTGTCCGACGTCTTTGCAGTATAACATTTTTTAAAGAACAACTATTTCTATTTTGAATTATGTTGCAAAGTCATAACTTACTATCATTAATCCAAGTGTGTTCTTCTTTGTAATAGATTATTTTGCGTTTTTCTCTCAGCTTAATTGTTTCATACCACAGGACGATGTCCATTTAAAGCTGCTTTAGAAAGACGCGTTCTTCTATTCGATGAGTATCTGTTGTTGCAGTGACCTTGGTCCGAGCTGTCCACCCCGTGAATGTCGCCGCTAAGTTGGGAGAGACGGTCACTCTACAATGTTCCGATTTTGCCGCCAACTACGTGCAGGTTTGGGATGACGATTATGATGATGATGAAATAACAATAATAATATAGTAGCAGTAGTTAAATAATAATGAAGCTACCGACAATCAATAAGGGTGCATGTCCATACAATTATAGTCTGATAGTTGCATCTAGAGTTTGTTCCACAGGTTGCTAACAGTTACCTTCCATGTATATGTGTTTCTTTACACATGGATACGTAAAGGTATTATTACGTTCTTTATGTTTTGTATTTACGGTTTTTGGTAATAACTACATGATATCATGTGTAGTGTATACGCGATTTTACAACAACAATAACAACAACAATAACAACAACAATAACAACAACAACAACTACTACAACATCAACAACACCGTACGGAAAACCTACATCATTGCCGTGATGTGTGTACCCGTGTAACGTTGCAGTGGCTGGAACACGTGACCAGCAACTCGGGTCACGTGATCTCCACGAACGGCCTTATCAAGCATTCAACCAGAGCCGACAGGTACAACATTAGCCGCCAGGTGAGGGGTCAATATGACCTCGTGATTCGCCAGGTGGCGTACGAAGATGCCGGTCGCTATACATGCTCCGTGATCGATTCGCGCGAGCAAAGATCGGCATACCTCGTTGTGTTGGGTAAAGAATATTGTTTTTGAAAGAGAAATAACTATTTAGTCGGCCAATGAGTCGGCCAATGTTTATGAGTGTTTTGTATTCACTGGCAGCACCATAAGTATAATTTCATAATAACAACCACAATGTAATCATTTATCAGTGCACCAACATCACTTTCAACATGCACACAATAGCAAAAGCGTCTGAGATAACTATAGGTGGATTTATTTAAATGCGCATGCGCTCGCGAAACAAAAAAAAATAGAATTACAGATGCATAACGTACGTCATGTGGCCATTTTGTTTCTGCACATAAAACCACCTGATTCAGTCATAACGCCGAATGGCATGCTTTCGATTCCGTTGCAGGAAGTGACCCATATTGCACTGTGCTTTCCGAAGACAGCACTGTCGCAGAAGGTGACATGGTCACGTACCGCTGCGGCGTCACGTACAGCGGTGACTGGGAGCCTGTCATGACGTGGAATGGCCCGAACGGCCACACCCTAGCGACCAGTTTCGAAACTACGCCGTCACCTGGCGGACAAGGCGAGAACGTAGTAACCTATACCCTGCTGATGCCGGCTCGCGTTTCAGCCGATGGCCCCTCCGTCACCTACTTCTGTCGAACGTACTTCGCCCTACCCGGGCCTAACACGTCAACAACTTTAGTTGACGACAACGTGCACATCTCCTTCGCCCACGCTCCGCCCACGTATCAGTTTGCGATCGTGACACCTCTTATGGACATACTTTGTGAGTGCCCTTCTTTCCAAATAGCGGAACCTCTCCATTACGAACTAAAGCGAACAGAATAAAAAAAAGTGACCATGTTAGCGAGATAGGTTGGTGTACTGTACATAAACAATTGTAACAGGCGACCTTAATTGTGAGACAGTGATATTTTTGAGGTGACCGTAATGCCAAAGTTGTAACACGGAGGCAACATTTTGATTATCATGAAATTTGTAAAAGTAGTTGAGATTTGTATTTATAGCGTTTGGTAAGCAAATTCACTCATTCACGCACGCACGCAGGCATGCACATTCGCACTACTTCCCGTACACGTACGCACACAAGCAGACACATACACACACACACACGCACACACGCACACACGCACACACGCACACACGCACACACACACGCACACACGCACACACGCACACACGCACGCACGCACACACGCACACACGCACAAACGCACGCGCGCACGCGCGCGCACACACACACACAAACGCACACAAACGCACACAAACGCACACAAACGCACACAAACGCACACAAACGCACACAAACGCACACACACGCACACGCACACGCACGCACGCACGCACGCACGCACGCACACACACACACACACACACACACACACACGCACGCACACACACACACACACACACACACACACACACACGTACCATTCGGATCACACAGCGAGTCTTTCTGCGGGTTGTACAGATCCAGTGCGCAACCTTCGCCTCCTGCATCCTAAGGACGTCTACATGACTGGAGACGTCGTCTCCGTCATTGCCGACGGCTCTCCCACTCCCTCCATCGCCTGGATCAATCCCTCCATCAACCGCACGGTGTACGTGGGCGGCAACCTACCTCTTGCGTCCGGCAACACCGGAGTACTGTCCTACCGCTGCGTGGCTACTAACGTCGTCCGGGGACACAAGTACAACGAGACGCTCATGGTCAAAGCTGTTGTCGTAGGTAATTAGGATATGACATTGCAACATGACATAACATTGAGACATAACATTGGGGCATCGCGAGGTATTTCAAGACAACGCAAAAGACACACCTTTCATAATTAAAGTAGGAATTCGTAATAACCCTAACCGTACTTTTGTTCACGTTTATCCATAAAAGATGAAGCGTCGAGATAAAACCATCATAAATCACTATTTAGAAAACAATTACTTGACTGTACGTTGTCTTAAATGTTGATACTAATTTAACGATCGTCATGCTTGGCTTTGGTGTAAGGATTAATGTTCTGTTTGCTATCTTAAGAGGCGTTGGGTCTATGACTCATGTATGATTGTACTAAATGTTTTGGAACAAATGGGCGTATGGTGTTTCTTGGTCTTGGTGCTTCAGTGTGTTTAAAGAAAGTTTAATTCGATTTAATATGCTATATAGCATTCAGTATGATACGTACTATGTATGGATGTTTCATTCTAACCAAGCAATCACCCAATCGCACCATATTTAATGCACTTAGCTGTCGAACAATATTACATTTAACGTTATTCCCACTTAATCTGCACGCATCTCCGAAGGAGCTTTGCTACGGCGTAACTGTATGCCATGTTGACGGATTCATGTGATATTACACACGACATGCTCAAATCTATTGATGAACATGCTATCGTTTTGCAGAATAATTTGCATTAGTAGTTTTGCCTGCAAGTCCTCTATTACAACTTACCAGTGTACAACTAGTCCCGGTCTCTCCTACTACGTGAAGTGTCTTGTTACTATGTGACGTGTCTCGCTATAAGCCTATCACATGAATCTCATATTCATTGCCATGTTGCTAGAGTACAATGAAGAATTGTCCGCCAGTGATGTCAACGGAAGTGAGATCAAAGCAAAAGACGTCATTGAAATCGCAAAAGAGGCTAAACTTGGTAACGTTTTGCGCACTCTAGAACATAATAATTATGATATATTTATTATCACGCTAACTTTGGTGTTAGCGAGATTTAATCTCCTCCCTGGTGGCGGCTACACGCCTCTTTCTGTGCCAGGTCGCTCCCGTGAACCCTTAGTCTCTAGTCCACAATTTGTTGATGTATTCCTTAAAATGTGTACATGTTTGCTATTCTATATTTTATCGGGGAATGTGTAAAATTACGACTGGTGAGCCAGACAAAATACAATAGCGGTGAGAACTGACACCGTGTGTTCGTTTCTCCATGTTTTAGTAGGGATTATTGACAGACATAAACACATTTGCATGTGCATATTTCGAAATGATTTATTTCGGTTTATGTCAGATGACCATAAATGTTTTGCCGGAAAAGAATGCACGGCGTTTATTTTCTGATCCATGAAGAGGAGGCCATACTTGGTCGTAGAACACGTATGTGTGTGAGTGTGTGTGTGTGTGTGTGTGTGTGAGTGTGTGTGTGTGTGTGTGTGTGTGTGTGTGTGTGCGTGCGTGTGTGTGTGTGAGTGTATGTGTTTGTGTTCTATCACACGGCAATCTATGAAATTACCTCATCTTCACATTCGATTTGACAACAAACGAGGCAATAGTCTTTCAAATGTGTAATGTTACAGACACACGTGACCAACACAGAATGTTGTGCGACTGTCACCTGTTGCAGAGACGATCGTTCAAGTGCACCCCACCTACCTGGTTGGAGCCGTGTTCGCGTGTGTCGTCACGGCCTTGTTGGCGCCCATCATCGCCTGTGTCATCTGCACGGACCGACAGGACACGCCGACCGGTCAGTGGTGCCTTCAGCCTCTATCGCGGTCTCGCCAACATGATAGTGCCTACCCTCTGCAGTGGCGCAGTGGCGCAGTGGCATAGCTTCGGACTCTCGACTAAGAGAACCCAACCCTGTGCTGCCATATTAAACTTTGGGCAAGTTTTATTAATGATTACCGGGCTATAGACAGTGGGGGTGTTTGTGTACGAATAGTGTTCGTGCCTTAATCGCAGCGTGACTAGAGAGAGAAGTCGAGATGTGTCCGGGAGTAAAGTGTAGGGCGATTTTAACAGCGCTGTAAAATTAGGATTATGTTTTTAACCGTTTTATCCTTTTGCTATTTAACTGCTGCGTCACTGGTCACTTGTCCACCACAAGCATGATTATTTTATGGGTAGATGTACTTGGTGTGAGTAGGTTATGATTAGTCTAAGTAATGTGTGTAGTGTGTAGTATTTTCAAAGAAAGTTTTATTACAAAGTTTTCGAGAACGGTGTCGTTTAAATTGCGCGCAAAAGAACTCAGATGCCACGGTTAATAAATATTAGATAGACGCGTTTTTTTCATGCGAATTTGATATGGGCGTAATATCGACATTTATGGAGAGTTTGGAGAGTTTTGTGTAACATAAAATAACTTATACTAAGTCATAGTTTTCCAATAGTTTGTATATATTATAATTTATTTTATCAACACGTGCCTACTAGGTTAATTATTTTACATTCGTTTTGGTGTCTACTATCGTTCGTATGTGAGACACATGATTGTGTCAATATTCAATAGTCTAAGAACTAGGCGACGCGACATTGGTTCTGAACCTGACTGCAACAAGTATTTTAATTAAATCGAGTGCTACGTCACAGCTTTTGCGGTCTAATGAAATGTCAAACCACGGCCTTGGTCAAAGTCTGATCTGCGGTTCGACTTCATGCATTTGCGCGTGAAATAGATGTTCGGTGTATGCACAATAATATGCACTATTTCTGACTTGAATAATTATACTAACCGAAAAGTAACTATATAGTGTATCAGTTCAATATCTTAGTGATACAAACACATACAAAAAGTTGAGTTTTGAATATATATCAGTTCGTTTGGCGGTTCTCCGGTTGTTAAATGCAGCGTTGCCGGAAGGGGTTGTGGTTAGTCTGTGGCAGCGAAATTAAATGTGTTTTATTAGACCCCCTCGGATTAGTCTTAGGTCTGTCTGTTTTATGTGTTAGCAGCGAAAGTTCTAAATATCATATGTGGTTTTCAACATCAATTTCCAACTACAATATTAGCTAGGTAGTATAAGACACCAGAATACACCTAAATATACCCTAGACATGTATCAGTAAAAACATATTGAATTATGGTAACCAATATCTTAAATGCCAAGTATGATACCGCATAGGCTTAACCTATTGGTAGTTTATTAAAGGACTTGCGGCAAATTCGTTATGCAGATCAACAATTAATTGAAACTAATCTTCTCCGGTCTCTGACTTTGAATACTGCATTACATTACTTTTAAGCACGTATTGTCTATTTTATCGCACAAATAGTTTCAAATATAATATGGCTACTGAAAATCAAAGATGCCGCGCACGCTGGCTTTATTTTTTGTTTCCGTTTCATTCGCTAGTGGGCGCCCCGCACCAGACGTATGCATGTTGGTTATAGCAGTTAGCTTTAACTGTTACGTCTCGCCTCACCTACCCATTGCTAACGCTGTGTTGCGACGGCACTAGCCAAAATAACGGTATGTGTGTGAGATGGGTAGTTTCCTAATCGCAGCGCTATCCAACGTGGGCGTGCGTGCGTGCGTGCGTGCGTGCGTGCTGTGGTGTGTTTGTGCGTGCTTGTATACATGTATGTGTTTCTGTTTAGACTTTATATGCGAGTTAGACCATCACCCAAACGTTAATTACTCCATGTGTTGTCATACTATTACCCCATACTCGGAGACACCACTGACGCGTAACTAGGGACAATATGAATAGCTGCCCCCTGTAATTTTACTGGGGGTAAACACGTGGTTCTAAACACGGGGAATCAGAAATCACGCCGACATGGCAGCAGACGACGAAACAACGGCTAACTGTTTTTCAACAGCTCCCTCCCTCGCCCACCCTCCCTCGCCCACCCTCCCTCGCCCACCCGCCCTCCGATTTCATGATCTGCGGAATGGGACCAGAAGCTCCAGTTCTCAGGCCTCACCCACTTACAAGAAAAACATTGTTTTTTTCCCGCGCCAGTTGGAGACAAAACCCTTTCTACAGTCATTTATCAGAGTACGTCAGGCATATCTCCTGAGTATAGATGACCACGATCCCATAGCACCTTTCTGAGTTTGCAACTTGCGATGATTCCACCTGCAACGTGTACGTCGTAGGAATGATTCCACCTGCTACGTCACGTGTACCATACGTCGTAGGAATGATTCCACCTGTAACGTGTACCATACGTCGTAGGAATGATTCTATCTGCAACGTGTACCATACGTCGTAGGAATGATTCCACCTGCAACGTGTACCATACGTCGTAGGAATGATTCCATCTGCAACGTGTACCATACGTCGTAGGAATGATTCCACCTGCAACGTGTACCATACGTCGTAGGAATGATTCTATCTGCAACGTGTACCATACGTCGTAGGAATGATTCCACCTGTAACGTGTACCATACGTCGTAGGAATGATTCTATCTGCAACGTGTACCATACGTCGTAGGAATGATTCCACCTGCAACGTGTACCATACATCGTAGGAATGATTCCATCTGCAACGTGTACCATACGTCGTAGGAATGATTCCACCTGACGTTTCACCCACAAGCCGTGATTCATACGTAACTGGTGTGTTCGCGCGGACTTGAGCGACGACCCATGCGCTGTCGCGACCGAAGGCAAAGGTTGATCTCGAAGCGGTGTTTGTTGTTTCAGAAAAATTGAAGGCGGAAATTGGGCGTCTTAGAAACCTGGAGGCGGGACAACGTCACAAGTCCCGGCGACTCCACTTCCCCCTGCACTACTACAAAAGGAGACTGGACGGGTCGAAGTGGCACGACGTGCACGAGAAACTACTGTACTACCAGAACCACCAGGTGAGCCAGACCGCAACCCAGAGGTTAATATAAGATAGATAATAGATAAATTTATTATGTGGCAACTTTACAGTTGGATTGTACATGTACATTCATACTAAAATCAACAATTCCAAACAATATCATATTAATGTACAATGTTAGCATATCTTGTCAAACATTTAACTCATTGGAAACCTACGTAATATACATTTAAAACATATACATTAAAATATACTTTACATAAACATTGTTACAAAATAAATTAAAAAGATAAATAAAATTAAACTGTCTGTTAAAATAGACTGATGTGACTGATATCAAATTAATAAAGTAATTTGTCGACGAAACGCATCAGACTTAGCACCTGCGAGAAGACAATGTAGTAAATATGCGTGCGCGCTTCGTGGACAGTTTGAGAGGTAGCGTTCGAAAAAAATATTTTACACATTCGGATACCCGCATGTTATGGAACTGATCTTATTATTATTATTACCTTAAATCTCGAACGTCTATGACCTTGCTACGGAAAACTTCAACAAGTTACAACTTCAATAAAAATTAGTACAAGCCAGGAGCGCAGAACATCCCGTCACGTTGGCATCTCAGGGCAGGAGGAATGATGTCAAGGCAGGAATATATTTACACTGGTGGCGCTATACATAACCCATTTTACTAAACCTTACATACTTATTCCTGTACTATGGTTCCCGAAAAAAAACACTGGACTCCCCACCCCCACTATAAAGGAGGCAATAGTTATCTCACAAATACGTAATATTCCGTATTTTCTGGCGCGCTGGAAATCATATTCTGCACCTAGCCCGCCCATCGGAAGATACTGAGAATTTGGCGGACGTTAAATATCGCATTCATTTCTCCAAATAAAGTTCACGTAAACATATTTTTGTCTCGTCTGTCAGTTGCAGCTGCAGTATGACGAGCTACGGCCGGAACCGCTGATGAAGCGACGACCATCTACACCGTCCCTAGAAGACGGCTCTACCACCAACCTGCTGCTGGACAGAGACCACGGCGACTACGCGTGACGTGCGCGTGACATGTCCGCCACGCGCCCGACTAGTTTAAACTGAAAACCGTGTAATTGTAGTTTCAAGCGTCCCATCTGTACCGTATGTAAAACACTGGAGTCGAGCTCGTGACCGTTTTTGCATAATTAAAATCCATACGAGATCCGCAATTTCACTGTTGTTTGCCTGTTGAAATGCGACTCCAAAATCGACGCAAACCGAGACGCAACGCGTGGTGCTAAACAAGGCATTTCCGTTGACTTTTGTATTCCGAGATAAGAGTTCATGAATATTTACGATGTACGAACAAATTGTTTAAACAAACAGATACACCATGACATTTAAAGAAATACTTAATATAATAATTTAAGAGATGAGTAACCGTAAAAGTGCTAAACAATAGTTCAACCAAAGAAAGCACATGAAAATGTCCTCATCGGTGAACTATAATAACGCTTATTTAAAATGCTGAAACAAACACACACGCACGCACGCACGCACGCACGCACGCACGCACGCACGCACGCACGCACACACACAGTGTCTGCTACCAGTAAGTCATACAACGACAAGACTTCCGTAGAGTATTGTGCTTGTGGGGACACTGTAGAAGGGTGTATACTGTAGTAGAGATGTCTGGAGCCTCAGGGGTCACGTGGACATATCACCCTCCTCCTCTACCACGCTACCTGTCACTGTGTCACGCTGGACTATCCATCTCCACGCTGTCCGGTGTATAACATGTCAACCACACTGACGCCATTTCTAGGACTTTATTATTATCATAGTAATATACACTTTACATATAAGCCTCACTGTAACCTTGACACAATCGCTATATGCCGGACCGCAGCCACGCAATATACAACATGTTGGGTTATTGTGCAAGTGTTCCACCCCCAGCCCTCAGCAGTGCGACACAGCCATGCCACCTGGTTGCAAAATCTTGTAACTAAAATTACATCGCGCTATAGCAGTCGGCGTCGACATATGCAAGGACTTCCTTGATACCAGCCTATGTGTGCAGTAGATTAACTTTAAAATATATAAATTCATCCTCATATAGCTCTGCACTGCCAACAGTCGTCCTTGGTATCATACAGGTACATTGTCTTGTCAATACACAGAAGTCTGCCTAAGGCCGTTATCCTTTCATAATGTTGCAATTCAAGTTACAGAAATTTGGGTTTGGTCAATGGTAGATAATGTTACATGTAATGTTTGTGAAGCAACATAATGAATAGGTCATACCCCGTACTAGATGTCTTCAACAGGCTGTCACCTAAGCCAGAGTTTAAACACTGCTGGTTGACAGGACATTCAACTATGTCAACTCTGTGGTGCACTGTACAATATAAAGAACATCTGTATTGTTCTAAAAAAAATCCTCCTTCACACTTCGGACATGGCTTTTGTTATTACCATGTGATGTTAAAAACATTGTTATCACAACACGACAAATCTTCCAGCCTTCCAGCGACATAAAGGATGACTTGTATTTTATAATTCGAGAATGCTGTGGCAAGCTTACAAATTCAACAAAGGAAACGTGGTATTTAGACACCCAAAATCCATTATCAAAGTTACGTCTAAATATTGGATCCATCAAATCTAAGTTAGTAAATGTATGTACATTAAAATTTAGTTTTCCAACCTCAATTTGCATCACTATACAGCAACAACTTTTTTTCAACACAATATGTCAGCAATAATTTGCACATTTCCACCACCAAAGCAGTTCAGAGGCAAATAAGAATAAGTTGAGCTTCTTGAAAACCAGACAAATTAAAAACTGTGCAGTAAGTAGAAAGCTCTGTACACGTGATAATTGACAGAATGGGTCATCTACAAATTACGTACACAAGAGTGAGATACATCAGTAGAGCACATATTGCGTGTGCTTATATGACAATGTTACTGAAACCGGATGAAAGATAAGATCATTTCAAATACCACCTTTCATTGAGCAGGTCAGACCTGACACATACGTTGTGTGTACAACTGGTCATCTAACCATACTTTTGGAGACACATAATATGTAGACTGTCCACAACCAGGTGATGCCATCCAAAATGGTGGGCGACTTGGGCACCACGGTGCAGACTTTGTCACCGTCACAATCAAAGACGGGATTGTGACTGAAGTGGAGAGTGGTTGATGGCCAGGTGGCAGCACTGCTGTGTGGAACGGAGTGATGTTGACGGGTGTCTGTGTGAGACGGGACCAACTCCTACCTCCTCAGTCCTCCAGGAAGAAGAAGTTGCCACTCCTCTTCTGCTCCATGTCCTGCAGCACAAGTCACTTACATGGAACTACTGCAGGATGACACTCATACACCAGCCAGTCTGGTCTTTACACATCCCTCTCCCTCCGTCCCTCCGTCCCTCCCTCTCCCTCTCCCTCTCCCTCTCCCTCTCCCTCACCCTCTCCCTCACCCTCACCCTCTCTCCGTCTCTCCGTCTCTCCGTCTCTCCGTCTCTCCGTCTCTCCGTCTCTCCGTCTCTCCATCTGTCTGTCTCACTCTCTATCTGTCTGTCTGTCGGTCTGTCTGTCTCCCTCTCTCTCTCTCTCTCTCTCTCTCTCTGTCTGTCTCACTCTCCCTGTCTGTCTGTCTGTCTCTCTCTCTCTCCCTGTCTCTGTCTCTCCGTCTCTCCGTCTCTCCGCCTCTCTCTCTCTGGATATTGTTCTCCTTTCACCATTCCTCCTGTCCTCTCTCCAATGTTTCTCTCTAGTCCATCAAAGTCAGCACAAGTCAAACATTTCTATGTCGACAGTGTGCCCTGGAAACAATTTATAATATTTTCTGGATATAAAACATAAACTAAAGGTTGAACTTGTACACCTAAGCAGATTTTACGATGTGTAACCAACACCCGAAATGATAGATAACTGGTTTTGATATAGCAAGCCAGTCTTCATCACTAGATGGTGTTCATGTAACGTACTTTCAATACAGCAGTAATTTCTTTACAACAGTAAGGGTGCTACAAACCTTGACAGAGGACATCTTGTTGATTCTAGGTCGGAGATTGTTCGGGTCTCGTCGGAACGTGATCTCCAACGATTCAAGGAACCTATTCATCCCATTCAGTAAAGACTGCGGCCTGAAACAATTCAACAACGCAATAACAACAACAAAACTGACACATCCAGAATAACACGCTACTTGTTTTGTGATGTGGAGCTTCCCCATTATAAAATACTAACTTTAGTACATATTGCATCACCAATGAAAAATATCTGCTATGGATGAAACTTACAGACACTGTATATGGGACGTAAAATGTCAGCATAACTTTGGTTTTAGTGTAAATGTACACATGCAGTCACGTATTTATCGTCTAGCTCACACATAAATAACCGTTGATAGTGAACTCATTTAACTGGAACAAGACAGATTTGGTGACATGCAAACGATTATTGACCATTCTTCAGGATGACTATTTTTAATTTAACATACTTCACTTTGACACAGCCAAACAAATTCTAACTGGCATAACAGAATTAACTTGAGGACAACTGTAATGCTCCAATGACGACTTTTGTCTGTCCTCGTGTATGAACAATTTTATTTGATGCAAATTTCCCCTCCCCCCGTGTATAAATTATTTTGTTTGATGCAATTTTTTTTAAAGGATATTGGCACTATAGAAGTTTTACAATTATTATTATAGATCTGCTTGACGCTTACGTGGCAGTCGCATGCCGACGTTTTATGCTAGGTCAGTAGTAATTGTTATTACAACTTATTTACGATGAGTCAATGCTGTCATTAGATACTGAAGAATTCCGCGAACAAATGCCTCTACCAGATCAATTTGTTTGGATATGTCAAAATTTAATATTTTTGATGTACGTTATAATTATAACCAAGTCTTCCAATAGAGGAAGATTCAATCACTCTCCGTCCCAACTGTGGATGTGTCAAGGAAGAAATGTAGGAATTGCATAGAATGTAAACTATAGTCAAACCTCACTACAAAGGTCACCTCCAGGATGGAGTCAGAGTGTCCTGAATAGCCAGGTGTCCCTATTAGTGGAACTAATTTCCTATACTCATTGGAGGGTGTATCATTTGGGACTGTCCGAGAGGGAATGTCACTATTAGATGACCTACCAAGGTGACTGAAAAGCAAAATTTAACTGTATCATTACTGTCCGAGAGGGACTGTAACATAACTTTATGTAAATTATCACAAGTCACATGGTGTAGTGAGACTCACGTATTGGCTGTTGTCTTCTGCGAAGGAATACCCTCAAAGACTATCACTCGGTCAGCAAGGTAGGTAGCCATGATGAAATCGTGCTCCACAACGAACGCTGTCTTCTTTGCATGCAAAATGAATCTGAAACAAATGACGACTGTATCGTAAACCAGTCGGACACTTGTAATCCTGGAGACATGAAAATTAAACGACAAGCTCTTATGTAGTGCAGTTAGAACAGCGCAGTGATTTATGTTTTATTCCATGGTACACCTGTTCCATTGGTCACCATCTCGACTTCTCGGAGAAAATTTAAATCATGCTTCAGTTAATGCACAACAACTATTCACCATTCATAAAGCTGAGTGAACTGAAGCAATGTAGACTGAACCAATTTGCTGACGGTGTGACACAAGAGCATATGATTCGAACCCAGAATCTTTATCGAATGACATATTCTAGCCGCAGAGCTCTACTATAAAATATTAATCTTGTTGCACACCACGTGTCTTACATTCATGACTCTTAAGCGATTATCAAAGTTTGTCTGTAACTCATGCTGCATTTACATAGGTATCTGTAGAACGAAACCATCAGTCTGTGAAACAACAGTTTTACATTTCCCAGTACTTAGTTCTCCTGCCACATACAACTGGGATGAACAGATTTTTTTAAATATCTTCCAAAAGACACAGACAATGACAGTAGGCGACCTCAAACTTGATACATAGTGGCTTCATATTCGGGACCTGGGATCCATCCTTTCTGACGTCAGTCGAATAGGAATAATCATTAGCCACATAACAAATATTACCCACGGTTACATTTTTCATAAAATTTTACCTTGAATAAGATTCAACAAATAAACACATACATAAATGTATTTGACCGGCATTCACATATTGTTCAGAGCTCCCAGTAGGATATAGCCCTCACCAAATGTGCACTCAATATTGTTACGATTGCGTTTTTGCTAACCTCTTGATGACTTTAGCTGCATGGAGACGTTGTTCGGAGTCGAGGTAGGCCGATGGTTCGTCAATGAGATAGACGTCAGCTGGCTTACCCAGACACAGCGTGAGTGCCACTCGCTGTAACTCTCCACCTGACAGGTTCTGAACCTACAAGACAAGACAACCACGTCACTAGGGCTGTAACTCTCCACCTGACAGGTTCTGAACCAACAAGACAAGACAACCAAGTCATTAGGGCTGTAACTCTCCACCTGACAGGTTCTGAACCTACAAGACAAGACAACCACGTCATTAGGGCTGTAACTCTCCACCTGACAGGTTCTGAACCTACAAGACAAGACAACCACGTCATTAGGGCTGTAACTCTCCACCTGACAGGTTCTGAACCTACAAGACAAGACAACCACGTCATTAGGGCTGTAACTCTCCACCTGACAGGTTCTGAACCTACAAGACAAGACAACCACGTCATTAGGGCTGTAACTCTCCACCTGACAGGTTCTGAACCTACAAGACAAGACAACCACGTCATTAGGGCTGTAACTCTCCACCTGACAGGTTCTGAACCTACAAGACAAGACAACCAAGTCATTAGGGCTGTAACTCTCCACCTGACAGGTTCTGAACCTACAAGACAAGACAACCACGTCATTAGGGCTGTAACTCTCCACCTGACAGGTTCTGAACCTACAAGACAAGACAACCACGTCATTAGGGCTGTAACTCTCCACCTGACAGGTTCTGAACCTACAAGACAAGACAACCACGTCATTAGGGCTGTAACTCTCCACCTGACAGGTTCTGAACCTACAAGACAAGACAACCACGTCATTAGGGCTGTAACTCTCCACCTGACAGGTTCTGAACCTACAAGACAAGACAACCACGTCACTAGGGCTGTTGGGTTGGACACACCGTCAAATATTTTCTTGAAACTCTGGTCCCAGTGTTTTTTTCTGACACAAAGATAAGGCAAAGGTTACTAAATGACAAATGTATGTGACAATGTTTGGATTACAGAATGTCACACCACACAAGTAAATCACATACATAAGTGTTATCAACGTTATCAACAATGCTGCCAAAGACAAAGTGTGACAAAGGTCATATGTAACTTTTTATGACTATGACACTGGCAAATCTTGACATACTAGATACGTTAAGTCACTGACGATTCATGAAACATCTTGTATGATGTGAGAAATAAGTAGATGCACATCGTCTGCTATATTCAACTGAACATCATTTTTTACTTTTCAATACAAACACCGGAAGCACTGTGCATCTCCACAGTCTTTGTTTCCCTGTCTATCAGACAGTTGTGGGGAAACCTAATGGAAACCTAATGGAAACATACAACGTGGCTTCATATTCGGGACCTAGGATCCATCCTTACTGATTTCAGTCAAATAGGAATAATCATCACCCACATCAAACATGTCCCTCATTGTTGTGAATTCATTCAGTCAGTCAGCCAATGTAGCAGAACTTTTCTTTTGAAAACTATCTCGACTACTCTAATCTAGGATGCATTCCGCCATACTTTGGAGGCAATTAATACACAAAGACTATTCACACACAAATATCCACCACTGTCTGGAGCCAGGTACTCATTCTTATAGATGAGTGAACTGGAGCTACGTCGAATGAACACACCTGTCCAGGGTTCACCGCAGAACCACAGGATTTGTACCTGGGTTCTCTCAACTGAGTCCAACACTCTAACCACTGTGCCACAGCACTTCCCAACAGGACATACACACGTACCTCCTGGTCAAAGAGTGAGTCCACCTGAAGGGGCTTCACGACGTCCGTCACAAACTGGGGGTGGATGTAGGCGTCCCGGATCTTCTCATGCAGCAGCTGACGTACGGAGCCCCGGGCCTTGGGGCTGATCTTCTGAGGCTTGTAGCTGATGTTCAACATCGGAGGCTTCGCTGGAAACACAACCCGAGTTCAAACTACTCCGCAGTTCAAGTTTGTGCACCTGACGTTTCCGACTATTTCACAGAAAAGTTAACCCGTCAGACATTCACAACGATATGTTACCAGTAGTTGTTTACACATAGCACAATTAACAGCTTAGGCAGAATTAATACATTATCTATAATAAGTTATACACGAGTTCACTCAGCTGTGTAAATGATAATAATAATAATTCTGTTTCTGACTATAGTACTTTTTAAGTAACTAAATGCCAATCAAAGTGCTTCACGTTAGACATGAGTACCTGTCTATAAACAGTGGTGGATATCAAGCAGCCTTTGTGCATTAATTGTAGCATATGGCTGGATGCTTCCCAGAGAAGCCGAGATGGTGTCTGAGTGAACAGGTCTGTCAGGGAAGTAAAGTGTAAAGCGCTTTGAGCGGTCCTGAGGATTGGATGTTGCACTATATGAGAACATACCTTTAATTTTTACTTTATAAAACATTAATTTTGACCAGATCTATTTGAAATTAGTCCAATGACTAGTGTTGGGAAATGACAACTCAAGCAAATAGATTAATCAAAATTAAAAAATTATATAATCAAAATGATCATTGATCACACAAACCGTATCGATTAAACAGAGGCATAGATCAACCAATCACCAAAAAGAGCTGCGTTAATGGCCCTACCCAGTACTTACCCCCGGCATCAGGATGCAGTCGCCCTGCCAACATGCGGATGAAGGTCGTCTTCCCGGTGCCGTTCTCTCCCAGCATCACAATGATCTCCGAGTCCGTGAACTCACCCGGCGCTATCGTCAGCTCAAACTCACCTGCAACAGGTAGGTAGGAAATAACCCCTTCACTCATTAATCTACTGTCATCAGCCACGGTTGTGGTTGTAACTACAACTACTAGTATATAAATCCTCATAACTACTATCTACACAAAAATACTTCAAAGGTAGGTGATCACCATGTTTTGGTGTATTTGTATTACAATTTTTTAACTCAATAGTTTTTAAATTGTTAGAAATAACGTTCTTACAAAAGGTATCATAGTTACAGAGCTATACCAATTTTCTTTGATAGGGCAACATAGTGGTTGCTAGAATAGTACTGATAGTAGTTGCTAGAATAAGACAGGTTATTAAGGTTATCCATGCCACCTTCTGTAAAACATTCCAGGCTGTATTTCATAGAACATACTTCCCACGGTTAAAATCAGGCGACATGTGTGACCCCTAGATGTTTCGACATTAAGCAGTTAATTCTGTCAAGATATGAACACGCTTTAACTTAAAAATTTTAATTGGATAAAAGAAGCCATCTGGATTAGGAAGACGGAACCAACTATGAACAGAGACGAGGGGGGCTACAGACTAAGTCACGTGTGGGACAGTCTGCTCGCCACGCCATCTAGCGAACAGTGACCACTGAACATTAAGTTCCTGAAGAAGGCCGCCGATGGTGGTCGAAACATAGAAGTAAGTCTAACATAGCTAGTTGTGTAATTATGAAATTTGTATCGAATAAAAATTTTAATCGTGAAGACACGGCGTTGTCCCCCCGGCCACCCACCGAGGTTCTTGACCATGTGGCCGTAGTCGTAGCGACACATGCGTTTGATCTCCTCCTCCGCGGCCGTCTCAGACACCTTGAACACCAGCGACGTCTCGCGGAACCGCAGGTTCTCCGTCGGCACAAAGCCATCCAGGAAGATGTTGATGCCTGCAACCACCACCAGGGAGTGTATGTCTTAGTATCACACCCAACATCACAGTGTAACGATTATCGAGTTTGCATATGTGCACCGGTACGAACCATTATCGAAACACATTTCTTCCAATTTCTGTTAGGCTACTAAACGCGAAATCAGGGAGGGGAAAATGATCGGGGAGGATTGGGGGGGATACAATGGGGCGCACTACTTTCCTACAACGTTGCACTGTCACTACTAATTGTCACTACTAATGTCATTGTGTTATGTGAATATTTACCACAAGAATTTCCTCTTTGGGGGACTATTAAAGGTTATTGTATTGTATTGTATTGTATTGTATTGTATTGTATTGTATTGTATTGTATTGTATTGTATTGTATTGTATTGTATTGTATTGTATTGTATTGTATTGTACATGTTGATGTTTCCCATAGGCAGATTGTTTGATTGAAGGCCGAGCTGTCTAGCAAGAAAAATAATGCTTTTACTTTTCTCAAACTTCTCTGTTGGTTCTGAGTAGTTGTCAGACAGGGTTACTACTTTGCAGACTCAGCTAGTAGCTAATCATCTTTAGCTAACTTATTTATTCACCAATTCACCATTTATTACTATTACTTTTTATACAAATTTTATGTATTTCATTTACCTTAACAAATTTAATATTATGATTCCACGATATATATATATGTATCACGATATATGTATACATATTCATGTACAGTCCTCCGAATGGATATTAACTAGATTCAAGGCGCTTTATAAATGTTCTTCTTCTTCTTATTATAGTAGCCATGTGTTTTCTGTGATTGTTCCGAGCAGCTGCTTGGGCTTTTGAAGTTTTAAGTAACATGACATATCAGAAATGTTTCAGATTTTCATTTTAACAAACATCAGACTCCTAAACCTAGATTCAAACAAGCACCACATGGTTCTGTTTACTCCTCGGTAGGACTGTGCAGCAGACTTGCTAACGAATGCATACCATTTGAATGCCCTTTTGAATGACATTAGCATCCATTAACTAGCCTACTACAGTGCAGTGGAGAATGTGCTTAGAATCACTACACTGTGTGGCGTCATATTCGGGACCTGGGATCCATCTTTTTTGAATCAGTCGTATAGGAATAATCATTAGCCACCTGACACTTATTCTCAGTCATCTAGATTATAAAACAAGTGTTTCTCTGCATGTTCAGTCTCTGCTTCACATCTATCAGTTTTGAATGTTTCGGGCTGACATTTTCTACGTGATCTAGTGGGCACACTCAGATTGTTCCTCGATTTACACCTTTTCAAAATTCATCAGGTGGGTTAGAAAATTTAGGGAGCTCAATATTTTTAAAGGCTGTGTATGGAATATGCCACATGCTAACAGTTAGCTACATCATGACATGATTGTGTAACCTATTTCTGGGGCACACAGAAACAATGTAATGCAATTTTCAAACATTTTATCACAGGAGATTGCCTTTTTCCAGATGTGAAATTGTCGAGTACTCTGTAAGACTTAAGCCTGCTAGCATTAGGGCTTTATGCAGGATAAAATTATTGCCAGTCACACACGTTTTGGTGGACACATGGATGTTAACTGTTAAGCCAGTTTACAAACTTTAAAATGAGTCTGATGACCTAAAATGGACTATAAACACACATGTGACACCATTTACACTCACTTCTAAAGTAAATTAACTGACAATATCTATGGTTTTGAAAGACCTTTTCTGTTCCATATTTTTTTTACCCGTCCACCCATATTTCTACCCGTCCACAATGGTTTTTACCCATCCAAATGACGGGTGGACAGGTCTCCGCATAAAGCTATGGCTAGCATATTTATCTAGGGCAGAGGGGTTATGACCTCAACAATGGGAATTTTTTAAAGGTTTGGCGTGGGTGACTGCCTTTCCCCCCCAGCATCACTGGGTAACATGGCTAGTAATACGCATTATAAAATGCTACCTTAAATCAGAAACTGTCACAAATCCGAGCTACCGACCTTCCCGTACACTGAAGGGCATGGTGACGACCCCGTAGGCGCCGGGCACTCCGTACAGACAGCAGATGTAGTCAGACAGGTAGTCGAGGACCGACAGATCGTGCTCCACCACGATGATGTACTTGTTCTGCTCCAGCAGGCTCCGGACCGCCAGCGCAGCCTTCAGTCTCTGCTTCACGTCCAGGTAACTGGACGGCTCGTCAAACATGAAGCTGGAACAGGTGGACATGACTGTGACAGGTGTAACTGGACGGCTTGTCAAACATGAAGCTGTAACAGGTGGACACAGGTGTGACAGGTGGACATGACTGTGACAGGTGGACATGACTGTGACAGGTGGACATGACTGTGACAGGTGGACATGACTGTGACAGGTGGGCATGACTGTGACAGGTGGGCATGACTGTGACAGGTGGACATGACTGTGACAGGTGGACATGACTGTGACAGGTGGACATGACTGTGACAGGTGGGCATGACTGTGACAGGTGGACATGACTGTGACAGGTGGACATGACTGTGACAGGTGGACATGACTGTGACAGGTGGGCATGACTGTGACAGGTGGACATGACTGTGACAGGTGTAACTGGATGCTCATGAAGCATGAAGCTGTAAATCTCCTATATCTACATCAACACATTTTTGCCCAAAATGACACATGCCATGAGACATGACCATGACAGCTGGTGCGACTCAAACACTCACATGTCAGCCTTCTGTATGCACACCATGGCGATGGCAAATCGTTGCAGTTCTCCACCAGACAAATCCTCAATGTTACGATTACGCACGCCCATCAGATCTACACAGAATACACACATGTATGCTTAATAATGCCAACTATTCGGGTGACTCTCACATTTCAATAACAATTATTAACATCTGCATGGCAGTTACTAAATGAAAGTGAAAATATCTATTAAACAAATTGTACTTTTAAAATATCTGCAGATGACATAGCCAATGGGGCACTTATTTTTTCTACCACCAAACATATGCGTAGAAACCAAACATATCCCTGGGATTACTTTCTATTACAATCTGAGATGGTCAGTTGGTAGAATGTCTGAATGTTACTTTGAATTTAACAGTTTATAATTGTTCAAACAAAATAAATAAACTTTCATTACAAACATGCAACAAATATAAACTTAGTGCCACACAAAAATGGTATTAATAATATTATTTATTATTTATAAAGGGCAATATCCCAATATGCTCAAAGAACTGTACAATAAATACAGCTTTCAGTAAAAACTCTTTCTTTGAATTATCAAATTTTTCTTCCGAACTGAAGCAGCCATCTGGACACTCACCCAACATCTCACACACGCGGATCTGGTTCTTTGTGTCATCTTTCCGATCGAGCAGCGACTGCACGGAACCCTGGTGGACAGAGCAGAACTAAAAGTCAACAGCACATAACGACAAAATTACATTCATCAAGTCACACGGTGATCAAGCCAATAGATGGAGTTCACGCGTGATCTCAAACAGACATTTCGTATCCATACTAACAATAGAGTGTAAGCAGTGAGCAGCATTGACAGTCTCCTATCATGAATCATCACTCACTGTGATGTTCACTTCAAAATTACGAGGAAATAGAAAAGCAGTAAACCTCAAAACAAAACGTTACAACAGTTGTACCTCAATTTAAAGGCACCTCAGTATTACAAACAGATCGCAATTAAGGTCACCCTAGGATATCACAAACTATCCCACAACAGTATAGGAAATTGGTCCCTCTAATAAGGTACATCACCATTAAGTCACTTTCACTCAGTCCTAAGGGTGTACATAATACTGAGGTCATGACATATTTAAATTAATATCTTCTCCAGTAGACTGGGTCAACAATCAACTGAACGATTTCATACCGTTCATATAACACTTACAAATATAAAGATATGTTCTCATGTAGCACTGTATCCTGTGTTTAAGCGTACTCAAATTGCACCAGCCACATATCATGTGGATCTGTAGGTCGTTTTGGATGGGTAAAAGTACGGGTAACAATTTTAGTGGAAAAAACAAAATTATCTTAATTATGTTGAAAATTATGCCTTGAAAATGGGTGTTACATCCATATAATATACACGCATGAATTATTATGTATTTCTGAACGCACGCAAACGTCCGGTCTGGCTTCTCTGTATGCTTGTTCGGACAGATGTCTACTGGGATATATTTGGTCTACCAAAATGTAATCAGAAAAAAGGCCTAAAAGTTTAATTCAACATGACAACTACAATTTAATAATCTGGCAAATGACTTAATTAATGAATGAATTATGTATGTGTCTCAAATGGACTATTTTAAAAGTCTACATAAAGTGATCATCACAGCCGGACACGAGCAGTCATGGTACAAAAAGCCTTCAGAAGTTTGACAGTTATTTTCTCCCCACACTAACTACAACAGTCATGTGACCAGGGTTGTTACATTACTGGTGAACTTCTACATAACAAGTCATGACAAGTCACTGAGACAGCATCTGGTACAAGAGGTCAGTATGGTCCAGGATGTAGCTACCCCCAGGGTAACAGCTGAAGTCTCTGATATGACCAGCTTCCTGTTGCAAGGAGCCTCAACCCTGGACGGAGGGGTGTACACTGTCATTAGGGTAGCGGCATTTTGTTAGCATTTCTAGAAAGAACTTGTGAAATTGTGATTGCTAACCAAACCAAACACTGGACATCTAGAAGTACTGAGCCAGCTACAAGATGGCAGGATCTGTCACTGGCGCGCTGATACTACTGGTGATGTACAGAGCTGGGGCACACACTGAAGCTGCTGTCAAAAGCAATGTAATGGGTACGTTTCACTTTCAGTTTTAAGAGGTAATACATTGCTGATTAATTAATATTACCAATATATGTAAATTAATATACAACATCACTGGCAACAATGTGCAGTTATGCCACAGTGCAATGATTAAATATATATAAACTTACTCATTACAATGTATTATCAATAAACTTGGCACAAATTTGACAAAAGACCATCTTAAAATGGGAAACACTGACATATTATATTGTAAACAGACAAAGGACACAACTGCATTAATTACGCACAGTTCCTTAACTTGAAAATTCAGAAAACCAGTTGTGAAGATAAGTAGTGACCTCCTTAAAATTGATGACAAATGACACGTATATTCAATGCGTCAACAAATATTGATGACTCTATTTTGCCCCGTTGTCAAACATTTGACATAAATATCTATCAATGCATGCATGCCAAGATGTCACACTAAAAAGTGAAACTAGCAGTACGTGTGCCAAGTGTTGTGGTGTCTGTTCTAGTGTCACGTCCTGGTCATACAACACTCCACGGTCAAGGGGCTTCCCTTCCCCAGTGGCAGTGATCCATGTGACACATTTAACTATTGTGTTATTTTTGTTGTTCTTTGCATTTAAAATGGGCTTACTTTTGGCTATACAGGTTGAGCCCAAACTAGAAACTCTGTGCACATGTAGTTATTTTCTTGGTATACTGCCAGGGAATATCATTACTGATTAATAATACATCATTCTAAAGAATTATACGCATAGAATTACATGAAATAATTATATTAACAGGATGCAGGGTCAGAACTTGACCCACTAGTTGACTAGTCCATACACTGGTCAAGATAAGGGCGGATTAGTAAAGCTGCCAGCCAATAGTCTGGTTGTCTAGTAAAGGTCAGTGTGTCATCCACCCTACCCTACACCAGTCAATCAAGCATTTGCAGTCACAGTGAGCCTAGCCTTAACCTGTCAACAGGCTGGGATGTAACTGAACCCCAAGTCATTAAAACACTGGTAAATTGCTGCCAGTGAACAACTGGCTAAGTAGTGACAGCTTCATTTACTGATAATGATGACATTCTCTTAGGCATAGCCACCAGCAATGAATTTATCTGGGCATTAATTGTAAGATTAACGGTTCTTGATGCCTACAATTTTCTATAATGATTATGTGTTATTTTTTTATTTCTATTAAAACAGTTCAGCAGAGCAGTTTTCACGAGACTGTAATATGAGGTCAATTTATGGAATAATTATGGAAAATTCATAATGGTAGGCTGCTATAGCTTTATGCAGAGACCCGTCCACCTGTCAATTGGGTAGAAATATGGGTGGAGGGGTGGAAGATGGGTAAAAAAACGAAGCAGCAAAAAAGGTCTCCCAAAACCATAGATAGTCATGCCTCAAAAGTGACTGTAAATAGTGTCACGTTTGTGTTTGGAGTCCATTTCAAGCCATCAGACACATTTAAAGTTTGTAAACTGGCTTAACAGTTAACAAATATGTGTAGACAAAAACATGTGTGAATGGCAAAATTGTGGTCCTGCATAGTCCTGTAGGCTGCCCTGTATCTGGTGGGGGGGGGGGGGGGGTACAACTGGTCAAAGAGCACAGCTGGTGTCCTTTTTCAATTGTGCAGTTATTTAATACAAATCTTATCTTCAGTTCATCATTAATTACTTTTGTTATTTCTTTATTACTAGTTTGTTACCTTTATGAACACATGCATTGTTATTTATCTGGTGTTGCAAAAAACGTGTGTTTTAGTTTTTAATAGAATTGTAGCAACTTAAATTTGGGTTGTTTTTATGTTTTGCTGGACTAGTAGACCTTTTGACAGACTAGTAAACTTTTGCCTTTACTAGTCCTCCTGTCTAGTAAAATAAATGCCGAAGTTCTACCCCTGGGATGTATAAAAAAAACTGTGTAGAGTTTAAAATCACCAAAGAATCCCTTTCGTATGGTTTCATTTCTGTTTGCAGTGACTTTTGGCTGCTTTTACAAAAACAACGGCAGTTTCTATCTGCGCTGTTCAGAGAATCGGCATATTGACGTACACAATGCTACTTTGGGGAGAAGTGGCCATAACACATGCTGGAGAGAGTGTTGTCAGTCAAGTCAGGACTGCACGGTGGACGCCTCAACGCTCCAAGTTCAACACCTGAAGGACACATGTGACGGCAGACAGGAATGTCACATACAGGTCCAACAACAACGCTGTGGACTTTATGAGACTGACTACGAGACTGTCACATACAGGTGTAAAACCCTAGGTGAGTTACCTGTACAACGTGCAACTCGTAAGTTACCAGTACAACATTCAACTGGTAAGTTACCTGTACGACCAATGGAACTGGTAAGGGGATCAATTTTTGAAAAATTTATAAAACTAGTGGTGAGAACAAATGTAATGTCTGTCAAAGTTGTGCCAACAATGACATGCCATTTAGTAAGACTTGTTCTGTCTCAACTTGTATTTCTATTTCAATACCAGTGATGAACGGGCTAGAACTAAAAACACTTACTATTTACTGTCGACAATTAAAAAAGAATAGGAACTCATCAATTCAATTCCAATTCCATAATTGGAGCGGTAATTGGAATTGAAAGATTTGGAACAAATTAATTGAATTGGATTTGAAAGATGGATGTTCTTGGAAACCTTTCTTCAAGAACATTCAGTGAAATTCAAAAGCATTCAAGGGTGTACTGGAATAAAACTTACAATTCAATATTTTCGGCAACCTGTGTAAACCCTTATTTATATAATATCTGAGAACAGCTAGACTTTCTGCCATTGTTGCACTCACACATGCCCATGTTTTATTGTGGAACGGTAATTTGATGTATGATGTTCTGTTTGCAGTGGCCTTCGGCTGCAGGTACAAAAACAACAGAGAATTCTCCTTGCGCTGTCCAGAAAACCAAAGTATCTCTGTAACTGAAGCGACACTGGGGAGAAGCCTCCAGGCATGCTGGCAGGAATGCTGTGAATCAAAAGATGACCATCTCACTCCTGCGACAAGGTCACACATGCAATACCTGACTGACTCATGCAATGGCCACCGAGAATGTCGTGTAAAAGTTGCAGCAGAAAATTTCAATCAAACACATGACTATGAGTCAATCAGCTACATGTGTACGGACACACCAGGTACGTGTCTACTGTCATATTGTAAATATGTACAGTCACGCCTCGCTATAACGCGATAGTTGGGGTCCACGAAATGGAACCGCGTTATAAACGAGGCGTGTTATAGATTATATTCTGCCAGGGGCGCCACCACCACCCCCAAAACGCTACACCAGCAAGCCAATGTCCTGGTTGAGCGGTCTATGCATAATTGATAAAACTAATTGACAACCAACGTAAATATGTATTACATTAAAATAATATACACTGTCGAATGTTGAACTGAGTAAAACTTGCGAATGGTGTACAGTTCTGAAACAAATTCAGAGGCAACGCGCCTTGTCTAGCGATGCGAACTGAGGCAGAGCGATAACACAGAGAGTACTGCTGTCGTGGTCTAAAATAGCCTAGAACTCAGCAACTCATCTGCCACAACCACGACAACTTCATCTACAATGGTTAAACACCCCAACTACCTGTTTATCAACATTGAGTCATGTCTATGTGTTTTACCACGTCTGACTACAACCTTGATTCCTGTACCTACAAACACCACCTATTTGTCCACAGCGCCTCCACCAGAGCGCAGCACTGAAGATGTCACAGCACGCGTCACTGGGAACAATCGCGGCATTACAAATACAAGCAAACCAAATCTCCACGTGACTTACAGTAAGACTTGTGTCTATTCTATACCAGTAGCAAATTACCTACTGTAACATTACTAGGCACAGGAACAGGCCCATAGCCTGAAATAACTTTTTTGCTAGTCTTGAATGAACCTAAAATGTGCTTTTCAGCGTTGGAAGGAGTCATATGAGATATTTGTTTAATTAAGAGTGATGCATCTAACTTATGTTACTATCATCTGTGCCAATGCCAGTTTAGTATGTTTCTATGATAAAACTGTTTCTTTTGAGGTATTTATTTAACTAAAAGTGATCCTTTTCGTTTATGTTTCGTTTACAACTACCAGTTGTACCAATGCCAGTCATTAATCAGAACCCAAGACTTAGAACTGTTAGTTAGTCAAGTAAACAGTTACCCCCCCCCCTCTTCTAAATTCAACCATTCTTATCAGTGTCCCAATGGCCCAAATAATTCTGTCAAGCAGAACTCACTATCAAGAGTTAATTGAATTGCCTTCTCTAAATACCAGTGTTGTTTTTGTTGCAGTTTTAATCATTGGGGCATGTGCTGCTGTCATTATTGCAATTATCTCTGTGATTGTTTCCCAAAGGTAAACATTACACATACAAATTACTGTGTATCTCTTGTACAAGGCAGTAGGAGGATCTTATAACGTACAAATGTAACTTACAGCAAATTTAATGCAGTTATCACAAATCAAGAATAACATTATTTATAATCAACTTAAATGAAATATGTGTTTACAATCTTCAATGTAAGTTCTTTTATTTGAATTTCCATTCCTCAAATTTTTGCAAATATGTGACCCAATCTGTCAAAATCAGAAAAAGGTCAGAAACTCTCACTTTGAGATAATGATGTCAAATGAAATACTAGTATGTATACTTTCGAATGGCATAATACGCAACTACCAAGCTCTAAATTTTGCGGAGGTACCACTTGGTATAGACAATGTGTCACATGTTATTTCACGAAACACGTTTCCGAGAAAACCTGCTTTTGAAGTTTAATGAGATCATTTTACACATTTTATAACAAAGAAACATCCTAACAAGTGGAAAAGCTGCACAATTGTAGTAGTAATCACTCAATTGATCAATCAAGTTTATTTTATTCTTATCAACCAGAAGTTTGGTGAAATTTTGCTTTCGTACCTGTGACAGTTCACAATCATGATTTTCTGGAAAGTGATGCTGGTGTCTGTTAATTCAGTGATAAAGGTGACAGTATTAGTGGGAATAATATCCTACCCTCTGTTGACATTATGGAAACAGTTTGGGACTGTTCTAGAGTGGCCCTAATTTCAAGGTAGCTGTAGTGCTGGGGTGACTGTAAAACATGGTTTAAATATACATCATGTTAATTTTACAGATGTGGACGTCAACCACGTCTGGCTGCTGGGACAAGCGTGAGTCCGCATGACATCCCGACCACCACAGTGTCAGTGGCTCCATCTGGTGACACAAACATGTCACCACCAAATGCCGAGGCCGAGTCGAATGTGTTGCTGGACGACTTGTACTGCGAACCAACCGAGTGTTTGGAACGACAAAACAATGACAGCGACGTCGCTGATGATTACACTCTACTGGGACCTACGATGGCGCAGGAGAACGACACCTACACAAAGCTCTCCCAGACTACAGCAGAAAACAGAGGTGTGCGCTCAAAGGCTGAGTCAGCCCTGTATGTGGACATGAGTATGGGCCAAACTAGAGACAGTGCAGAAAGTTCTCAGAAAAACTCTGGTTATGACGACGTGATAGAATGACAAATTAAAATACGCCTGCAAATCATTGACACATTTTGTCGAATGAACTGTAGTTGCCAAAAAAGTTTTTTTTTATTTTAAATAGAAATGTAATTACTTAAATTTGAGTTCTTTTTATATCTTGCTTGATCTTTTGGTGGACTAGTACACTTTATAAATAAATGTAAAATAAATGCTGAAGTTCTACCCTTGTATATCATCAATTTCAATACAGACTGGTAGAAGGGCACCTCAGGTTATCTATGCAAGTCAGTTACACAGCATCATTAACGGAGACCAGTTAGATTTTTAGGATATTATTCTTTCTTAAGTTAAAGCTGTGATTACAATTAATGTCAGCAGCCTTATACAAAGTGGTATTGTATCCACAGTAGTTTCAGTATGTGAAGTTGTGAACAGCAGTGAGAGTTCAAATCGTCAGCCAAACTGATTGATACCGTCAGGTTTTTCCAATAAACACATGTGACAACTGACAACTTGTCTTCAGTTCCTCCTGCTACTGATCTTAGTATCGACTTCTGTTGGAAGTATTCAACATTTAACCGTGATCAGGTACTCATTCATACAGCTGTAGAAACTGATTAACCTGGAGAGCTACTGAATTAAAGAATGAATTGTGTACGTATGTGTCAGATGGACCATTTTAAGTTTGTATGAAGTAATCATCATAACCTGAAATCAGCAGTCACCGAATAAAAAATGCCTTTATGATGTTTAAAAGCTATTTTCTCCCCAACATTAATCATGTGATCACCATTGTTATATTACGCATGAATTTATACATAATGATTCATTATAAAGCACAAGTCACCGGGACAGCATCTGGTAAGAGGCGCCAGTATGGTTCAGGATGTAACGTTTGACGACCAGTTTCCTGTTGCAAGGATTCTCAGGCCTGAAGAGAGCTACAGACTGGTGACTAGAGTACTGTAATTTTGCTGGCATTTCTACAAAGCAATTGGTGAACATTTGTGATGGAATGAACTTGTGACATTGTGATTTATAACCAAATCAACCACTGGACATTTAGAAGTACTGAGCCAACTACAAGATGGCAGGATCTGTCACTGGCGTGCTGATACTACTGGTGATGTACAGAGCTGGGGCAGACCCTGAAGTTGCTGGTAAAAGCAATATAACGGGTATGTTTCACTTTCAGTTTTAAGAGGTGATACATTGTTGATTAATTAATATTAACTGTATATATATATATATATATATATATATATATATATATATATATATATATATATATATATAATTAATATACAACATCACTGGCAACAATATGCAGGGATGCCACAGTGCAATGATTAAATCTTATAAATTACAATATATTTTCAATAAATTTGGCACAATTGTGACAAAAGACCATAACTGCTACTTTTTGTCATCACCTGAATAACAGGAATATCCATAGTGTATAATATTGTCTGAACAGACAAAAGGCATAACTGCATTAATTATTCCTTAAGTTGAATATTCAGAAAACCAATTGTGAAGGTAAATAGTAAACTCCTTATAATTTATGAAAAATGACACGTATATTCAATGCATTAACAAATGTTGGTGACACTGTTTGCCTTGTTGTTAAACATTTCACATAAATATTATGTCAACTCATGTTTTATTCAGCTGGTATCAAGTGTTATTCAGCTGGTATCAGTTTTAGTGGTAACATCCTGGTCATGTAACGCCCAGAAGCACTCGAACTTCTCCAGTTATAATGACAACAGCATGAGTAATACATGTGACCCATTTTACTAATATGTTGTGGCATATTAAATTTGCAGTATAACTACATGACTGTACCAACTACTAAACAGTTTTGACTTTTCGGTAACCTGAACTTATATTATCCACAAGATGCCACAAACATAACATTTACTAATAACAAGTTGCACAATCTGAACCAGTGTATACTTTTTTTCAAGGACTATAAACAACTCTTAAAAATTAGCCAAACTATTTTAAATTCTGTCAAAATGTTCATGAAAATAGGCCAGTAGGCCCCAAAGACCTTTGAACTATTTTGTGAGTTTGTAATTAAGAAATAAATGTTGACGGTGATTCATTATAGCCACTGCCTAGTTTCTTCACCATAATCACCTAATTGGCATAATTTCTTATAGTTATTCATACGAGATGACAGAAACACTGTCACATGGTGTGAATGAAATACTAAACAAACTGCATACAAAGTATTTACAATTCTCAAAACATCCATTTAGTACATACATTAGTTAATTTATATTTGCAGATGCCGTCGGCTGCTTTTACAAAAACCATGGAAAATTCTATCTGAAATGTACACATAATCTGCATATCGACATACAACGGGTGACTTTGGGCAAAAGTTCTGGAGAGTGCTGGAGTGACTGTTGTCAGTCAAGACAGGACTGCAGAGTTCCTGCCTCAAGGCTACATATGCAACACCTGATGGACACATGTAATGGCAGACAGGAGTGTCATATACAGGTTCAACAACGAGGCTGTGGAAATCATACATATGAAACTGACTACGAGTCTGTCGCATACATGTGTAAAACCTTAGGTAAGTTACCAATACAACACACGACTGATGAGGTGATCTATTTTTTAGAAAAAATCTAATGCTAATCAAGGCTGCAATTTCTGACAACAAATGCTACACCATTTTGTAAGACTTGTTCTAAATTTGTATTTCTAATATCCACAGTCCAGGTTCACCTTCAAACTACTAGGTATTCCAAACCGATGTCACACCTACCCGGTATGCACTCAACAGTGTGGATTGGCATAACTCTACCATCATCCATTCGCTTTATATACATTGCTGTCTAACCCTATGACTGGCCATGGCCAATTATCTGGCACTAATTTTTAGCCCTAGACACCTTCCTGAATAAAAACAGTACATTTTGTCATGCACAAGTTCATACGGCAAGACAACTGACCTCTGAGTCTCCAATTGACCAATGAACAAACTCATTCAGAAACACAACTACACTTTTAGAGGTGGGTGACAATGATCACCATTAGTAAGTGGCTCACATCTGAAGAGATAAATAAACTATGTACAGTGTATCAGCTTCACCATAGAGGGTGCATCTACTGCCTTAAATGTTCTGATGACGTATGTGATATACAAGCAGTGACTGCCAACAATCCTACTAGATTTGTTTTCGAACTTCTGCCCAACCAGCTCATCGAAACACTTCGACACCATCTCGAGGCATCTTGAGTGAGTTTCGAGCGAGTCTTGTCTCAAAACTTGGTGCGTGGGCACTTAGGTACAACGCAGTCAAGACGAGATGCAAAAATCCCATTTCCCAACAAGGACCGAGCTTAGCACCTCTACAATGATCAGAAATGATGTGCAGGAGCAGGCCACTAGAATGTCAGCTTAATGTAGAGTGAGGCACTAAACAAATCAAATGCACATGTCTAACCTTATCTATTATCTACTTGACAACACACTTTCAGTTTCAGTCAATACTTTTTCTTATTGCCTACCATTATGGTTTCCCCATTTGCCACATGAGTGCGCACGTCAACCCATCTTGCCTCTCCGCCACTGTGGGCAAATCACCTTGAGACTACCTCAAGACTCACGAGACATGCCGCAATGAGATGCTTGAGAGTCAAAATGAGGTCAAGATGCTTAAAAATGCATTTTGACCACGTCTTGAGTGAGTCTTCTCGGTATGTGGGCCGCTTTATGGACAATTACTGACAAACAAAACAGATGCCTTTTTCTATTTTACAACAATGTTCCAGCCTTAACCATAACTGTGGACAATCTACAAAAACAAAACTACTTCTGTCATAATAACCAGTCTTACAACCACAATTGTTGCAGCTACAACCATTATTCTTGCAGCCACCACAACCACAGCTGCCACAACCACAGCCGCCACAACCACAGCCAAGACAACCACATCCGCCACAACCACAGCCGCCACAACCACAACTGCCACAACCACAGCCGCCACAACCACAGCCAAGACAACTGCCACAACCACAGTCAAGACAACCACATCCGCCACAACCACAACCACAACCACAGCCAAGACAACCACATCCGCCACAACCTCAGCCGCCACAACCACAACTACAACGGTTACAACCTCAACTCCCCGTTTATCCACACTGAGTCCACCAGAGTGCAGCACTTTTGACGACACACCACGCACCACCGGCCACAACCCAGGGGAAGGGACCTTCATTACATCCAGTGATAGAGGCAGGAGAAACAAAACCAGAGACTACGAAATCAACACAACCAATGTCCTTGTCACTCGTGGTAAGATTTGCATCTACCCTACACCACCAGCAGCGTAGCCTACTATGACACCACTAGGCAGAGAAATGTCAACACAAAACACAAACCCTTGGTCAGAAATATTTGTTCTGAGTCTTGAATGAATGAAAAGTGTGCTTTTCAGCATGGAAGGTGTTCATGTCAACCATAGCCATTATTTGCCAGTTTAATATTTGTCAATGACAAACCAGTGTAATTTGAAGGATTTACTTAATATAAAATTATCCATTTATGTTACTATCATTTGTGCCCAGTCATTAATCAGGGCCAAAGACTTAGAGAGTTCTATTACTTAGTCTAACTAAACATACTCTAAATTCAACCATTTTCATCAGTTGTAATTCCCCGTCCTGGTCTGCCCTCTGCCCACCTTCAAGAAGGACAGACAGGCTAAGGCCTTGACACAAAACGATGTCATTTATTGTTAATGTTTAATTCATGTTGTTATTTTTTGTTGCAGTTCTGATGATTGGGGCAGGTGCCATAATCATCATTGCACTAATTGCCGTGATAGCTTTCCTAAGGTAACCATTACACGTATGAATTATCTTATAACCTACAAATGTAACTTACAGCAAATGTTATGTAGTCATCACAAATCAAGTGTAACATTATTCATAATTAACTACAATTTAACCCTTCTTTACAAATTCACTGTAAGTTCTTGGATCAGTTAAATTTTTTATAAACTAATCAACGAGCATAGTTTGGTAACATTTTACTTTCAAAGCTGTGACAGTTCGCAACATATGACTTTCTGAAGTTCAGTGACAGTGCCCTGAAAGCAATGCTGATACATATTCAGTTCAGTCATAAAGATGACAGTATTAGTGGGACTAACATGCTACCCTGTGTTGACATTATGGAATCAGTTTGGGACTGGTCTAAACTGGCCTTAATTCCAAGGTTGCTGTATTACTGAGGTGACTATAAAACAAGGTTTAACTGTACATAACATTGCTTCTACAGATGTCGACGTCAACCCAGTCTGATTGCTGGGACCAATGTCAGTCTGGATGACATCCCGACCACCACAGTGTCACCAGAACTGGTGACACACACCCTCACTGTCACCACACCCACAGACATCGACAATGACAACATACAGTCTGTGGCTCTATCTGGTGACACAAACGTGACACCATCAAAACCTGAGGCTGCTTCGAATGTGTCGCTGGATGACTTGTACAGTAAGCCACACAAGTGGAGGAAACGACAAAATGGTGACAAAAACAACCCTGTTTATGACAATGTATCAGGGCCTCCAATGACTGGACCAATGGAAACTGGGTTGTCAATGACTTGGGACACAAACCCCTTGTACACAGAGACCACCCACACTGGGGCAGAAAACAGTTCAAAGGTCAAGTCATCCCTGTATGCTGAAATCCCACCCAAGAGAAATAGGAATCCATCAGACTAAATACAGCGTGGAAAGTACCAAACAAATCTGGTCATGATGACTTGTCTGCAAATCAGTAACATATCTATTCTACTGAAACAGGCCAGCTAGATCAGTAGGATACTTATCACTCTACATGTGGCAGCCTCAATCATCCCTGCTTACTCTGCCACCCAACAAGTAGGAGACATTGAGTTGATTGTGACATGTGATTGAAACAATAAAGGTCAAGAATAGTCTTCTACAGTACAATTTATTATCTAGATATACCTCCAGGATGTACTAGAGATTACCCCCTGATAGTTCCTATTTAGTGCACTATAATAGTTCTTAGTTCTGACGGTTCAAAGCACTTTACAAGTGTACTCCTTGGCAGACCTGTTCTATCAAACACCATCTCAACTTCTCTGGGAAGTATTCAGCCACCCTACATTTAACCACTTTACTCCCTGACAGACCTGTTCTATCAAACACCATCTCAACTTCTCTGGGAAGTATTCAGCCACCCTACATTTAACCACTTTACTCCCTGACAGACCAGTTCTATCAAACACCATCTCAACTTCTCTGGGAAGTATTCAGCCACCCTACATTTAACCACTTTACTCCCTGACAGACCTGTTCTACCAAACACCATCTCAACTTCTCTGGGAAGTATTCAGCCACGCTACATTTAACCACAATCAGGTACTCATTCGCATAGCTGCAGAGTTTAAGTAGCCTAGTAAGCTACTGAATTAAAGAATGAATTCAGTTTCTGTATCTTGAGTGGACTGTATTAACTTACACAAAGTGATCATCATAACATGGCATCAGAGATAATGGTATAAAAAATGCCTTCAGGAAGTTGGAAGATTATTTTCTCCCACCACTAATTAGAACAATCATGTGACCACCATTGTTATATTACTCATGAACTTCTACACAATGAAGCATTACAAAACCTAAGTCACTGAGAGAGCACCTGGTAAGAGAGACCAGTACGGTTCAGGATGTAACTAACGGCTGACGTCTCAAATACGTCCAGCTTCCTGTTGCAAGGACTCTCCGACCTGAAGAGACACTAGACACTGGTCACTTGCGTCATTTTGCTGGCATTTCTACAAACCAATCACTGGACAATTAGAAGTGCTGAGCCAGGTACAAGATGGTAGGATCTGCCACTGGCGCACTGATACTACTGGTGATGTACAGAGCTGGTGCACACACTGAAGCTGCTGTCAAAAGGAACCTAATGGGTACGTTTCAGTTTTAAGGTATTATATATATTAAATATCAGTTTTTTCCGTGAATAAAATGATGAGTGAGGTGGTAGAGTGGGCTGAGTGAGCACCAAAGACGTGATACACACTAACTGGGTATGATGACCTAGAACTACTTTTAAAACTTCCTTCAAAATGGTGCATTCTGAAGGGTGTTTTCACTTTTCCCCTGGCAAATAGGAAGGAAACCAATGCATAACTACAAGGTAAGCAACATGTGAACATGTCTATAGTAAGAAATAGCTACGAGGTGGCAATGCTGGCATATTTTGAGCGAGGCTTAAACAGATATAGGGACAACTGCATTAATTACACAGTTACTTATGTTGGAAATGCGGGGAAACCTGTTGTGAAAATAAGTAGTAAACTCCTGACAATTGCAAAACATGACACATGTCAAACATCAACATAAATATATGTCATGAATGTTTGCCAAGATGTCCCATTAAAAAGTGAAATATAACTGACCAGTTAGTATAACAAGTGCTCTGTAGCTGGTTTCAGTTTTAGTAGTAACATGCTGGTCATATAACACTCAGAGGCACTTGTGGTTCTCCTGTCATAATGACAACAACATGTGACCCATTTCACTTAATGTGTTGTGGCATTTTAAATTTGCAATATAACTACAAGGTTGTACCAGCTAGTTTTTATTTTTTGGTAACCTGAAACATTTAATACTAATTTCTAACAAGTTACATAATGTTCATGTTCACAGTACACAGCAACCATTCTAAGCCGAATGTCACTTTGTGACAAGTTTCTCAAGCTGTAGTAGTATTGTTCTACTTTGTGACAAGTTTCTCAAGCTGTAGTGGTATTGTTCTACTTTGTGACAAGTTTCTCAAGCTGTAGTGGTATTGTTCTACTTTGTGACAAGTTTCTCAAGCTGTAGTGGTATTATTCTACTTTGTGACAAGTTTCTCAAGCTGTAGTGGTATTGTTCTACTTTGTGACAAGTTTCTTAAGCTGTATTGGTATTGTTCTACTTTGTGACAAGTTTCTCAAGCTGTAGTAATGTTGTTCTACTTTGTGACAAGTTTCTCAAGCTGTAGTGGTATTGTTCTACTTTGTGACAAGTTTCTCAAGCTGTAGTGGTATTGTTCTACTTTGTGACAAGTTTCTCAAGCTGTAGTGGTATTGTTCTACTTTGTGACAAGTTTCTCAAGCTGTAGTGGTATTGTTCTACTTTGTGACAAGTTCCTCAAGCTGTAGTGGTATTGTTCTACTTTGTGACAAGTTCCTCAAGCTGTAGTGGTATTGTTCTACTTTGTGACAAGTTTCAAGCTGTAGTGGTATTGTTCTACTTTGTGACAAGTTCCTCAAGCTGTAGTGGTATTGTTCTACTTTGTGACAAGTTTCTCAAGCTGTAGTGGTATTGTTCTACTTTGTGACAAGTTTCAAGCTGTAGTGGTATTGTTCTACTTTGTGACAAGTTCCTCAAGCTGTAGTGGTATTGTTCTACTTTGTGACAAGTTCCTCAAGCTGTAGTGGTATTGTTCTACTTTGTGACAAGTTTCTCAAGCTGTAGTGGTATTGTTCTACTTTGTGACAAGTTTATCAAGCTGTAGTGGTATTGTTCTACTTTGTGACAAGTTCCTCAAGCTGTAGTGGTATTGTTCTACTTTGTGACAAGTTCCTCAAGCTGTAGTGGTATTGTTCTACTTTGTGACAAGTTTCAAGCTGTAGTGGTATTGTTCTACTTTGTGACAAGTTCCTCAAGCTGTAGTGGTATTGTTCTACTTTGTGACAAGTTCCTCAAGCTGTAGTGGTATTGTTCTACTTTGTGACAAGTTCCTCAAGCTGTAGTGGTATTGTTGTACTTTGTGACAAGTTCCTCAAGCTGTAGTGGTATTGTTGTACTTTGTGACAAGTTTCAAGCTGTAGTGGTATTGTTCTACTTTGTGACAAGTTTCAAGCTGTAGTGGTATTGTTCTACTTTGTGACAAGTTCCTCAAGCTGTAGTGGTATTGTTCTACTTTGTGACAAGTTTCTCAAGCTGTAGTGGTATTGTTCTACTTTGTGACAAGTTCCTCAAGCTGTAGTGGTATTGTTCTACTTTGTGACAAGTTTCTCAAGCTGTACTGGTATTGTTCTACTTTGTGACAAGTTTCTCAAGCTGTAGTGGTATTGTTCTATTTTGTGACAAGTTTCTCAAGCTGTAGTGGTATTGTTCTACTTTGTGACAAGTTTCTCAAGCTGTATTGGTATTGTTCTACTTTGTGACAAGTTTCTCAAGCTGTACTGGTATTGTTCTACTTTGTGACAAGTTTATCAAGCTGTAGTGGTATTGTTCTACTTTGTGACAAGTTTCTCAAGCTGTAGTGGTATTGTTCTACTTAGTGACAAGTTCCTCAAGCTGTAGTGGTATTGTTCTACTTTGTGACAAGTTTCAAGCTGTAGTGGTATTGTTCTACTTTGTGACAAGTTCCTCAAGCTGTAGTGGTATTGTTCTACTTTGTGACAAGTTCCTCAAGCTGTAGTGGTATTGTTCTACTTTGTGACAAGTTCCTCAAGCTGTAGTGGTATTGTTGTACTTTGTGACAAGTTCCTCAAGCTGTAGTGGTATTGTTGTACTTTGTGACAAGTTTCAAGCTGTAGTGGTATTGTTCTACTTTGTGACAAGTTTCAAGCTGTAGTGGTATTGTTCTACTTTGTGACAAGTTCCTCAAGCTGTAGTGGTATTGTTCTACTTTGTGACAAGTTTCTCAAGCTGTAGTGGTATTGTTCTACTTTGTGACAAGTTCCTCAAGCTGTAGTGGTATTGTTCTACTTTGTGACAAGTTTCTCAAGCTGTAGTGGTATTGTTCTACTTTGTGACAAGTTTCTCAAGCTGTGGTGGTTTTGTTCTACTTTGTGACAAGTTTCTCAAGCTGTAGTGATATTGTTCTACTTTGTGACAGGTTTCTCAAGCTGTAGTGGTATTGTTCTACTTTGTGACAAGTTTCTCAAGCTGTAGTGGTATTGTTCTACTTAGTGACAAGTTTCTCAAGCTGTATTGGTATTGTTCTACTTTGTGACAAGTTTCTCAAGCTGTAGTGGTATTGTTCTACTTTGTGACAAGTTTCTCAAGCTGTAGTGGTATTGTTATACTTTGTGACAAGTTTCTCAAGCTGTAGTGGTATTGTTCTACTTTGTGACAAGTTTCTCAAGCTGTACTGGTATTGTTCTACTTTGTGACAAATTTCTCAAGCTGTAGTGATATTGTTCTACTTTGTGACAAGTTTCTCAAGCTGTAGTGGTATTGTTCTACTTTGTGACAAGTTTCTCAAGCTGTAGTGGTATTGTTCTACTTTGTGACAAGTTTCTCAAGCTGTAGTGGTATTGTTCTACTTTGTGACAAGTTTCTCAAGCTGTAGTGATATTGTTCTACTTTGTGACAAGTTCCTCAAGCTGTAGTGGTATTGTTCTACTTTGTGACAAGTTTCTCAAGCTGTAGTGATATTGTTCTACTTTGTGACAAGTTCCTCAAGCTGTAGTGGTATTGTTCTACTTTGTGACAAGTTTCTCAAGCTGTAGTGGTATTGTTCTACTTTGTGACAAGTTCCTCAAGCTGTAGTGGTATTGTTCTACTTTGTGACAAGTGTCTCAAGCTGTAGTGGTATTGTTCTACTTTGTGACAAGTTTCTCAAGCTGTAGTGGTATTGTTCTACAGTTTACAAATTCCTGGAAACTGACTGATGAAAATGTTACACTGGACACTGGAGATAAAGCCCTGCTTCTGTGACAGGCCATTTTTATCAATAATGTTGATACACATTACACAAGCAGTGAACCACACAGACTAATGACATCACACACAATCTACACACTCTTTCATGGTAAGTTGAATTGAAGTCTGGTGGGCAGAACTGAATATTGATGACTGGGCTATACAGTAGAACCTGTCTTGTAGGGACACCTGTCCAGCCAAGCAAGTGTCCCTACATTGCAGGTGTCCTCTCATCAGAGGGACAGGAATTTGCGGCATTTTTCCCAAACATACAATTTTTATTTAAATCCACATTACAACATACATAAATCACTTTTATACCCACAGTTATAATACCCATACAAATTAAGTGTAATAATATATCATTTAATATTACAGTAGAATCCCTCATTTAAGACAGTTTTGGATTAATTCATAATAATTAATGTCCATAATAGCATGTATGCTTTTGAAAACAAAGTAAGTATTAAAATGCACAAAATACAAATTAGAAAATAATTAAATGAGACGACACATTAACAACAATATTTGCATATATTTTGTGTGTGACATGTTTCATTATAAGTTTAATTTTGAATAGTTTTTACAATAAAATTAATTATTATTATCTGATTGTGATTTAAAATTTGGTCTGAGGGGCTAAAAAGTGCTGCCACCTCACGGCGTCTGGGTAATCATGCAGCGGTCACCATTTTGTTTATCGTTTCAGCGGCGCAAAACGATCATTTACTTTCTAATCTAACCATGAAAACGACTTCTTACAGCCGTCAAACTTCTTGTCTGATAACTTATATACACATGCACACGCTAGGTTACAAAATAAAATAATTTAAATTCACTTAAAGAATACAATTCACAAATCAAAATCTTGGTAACTCGACATCACCGGCACCGGTAACGTGCAGGCCGAGGATTACCGTGGCGTAACGTCAATATTTTATCGCGGCGTCACTACATAAATGAGATTCAGAAATGTTGGTTTTACCTAAACTAACATGAAACTTAGCATAAACTCAGTAGGCCTATCTTACGTTTGTTATCGCTCGACATAACTAGAAACTTGGGAGAAAAATTAAATAAGTGTGGCTCTATAGATCGATTGCGAGAGCGACTGAAATGGGTCACCAACTGTGAGTCGAGATCCCGCGCGCTTTCTCCGTTCCCAGCATCCATTGTACTGAACAGGAAATGGTCGCCGCCATCTTTAAAATATTATTTAAATTTATTTTTCAAAATAAAGTTAACTGTCCGTGAAAAATAACAAAAAATCGCTGTCCGCGTCCACCAGGTGGCCGCTCATCTCGGGGACATTTCCGTTGAAAAGTGATCGGGACATCGGAAAACTGCGAACATAGCAGGTGGTCGCTCATCGCGGGGGCCGCTGAAGACAGGTTCTACTGTACAGGTGAAACACAAACTAGAAACTCTGCATATATCATGTTTTTAGTATAATGTCACGATCATTATTGACTAAAAATACATCATTCTAATGAACTAGAGGCACAGAATTACATGAAATAATTATATTAACTGTGTACAATGAGTTTGAAATTTTCAAAGAATCATTTTAATACTGTTTCATTTCTACTTTTTGATCCTAAAACTAAGCTCAATATTGGCAAACGTGCTTTCTCTGTGGCTGCGCCAACAATTTGGAATCAACTCCATATTACGGTTAAATCTTTTGAAACTATATACACCTTTTGTAAAAAAAGGAAAACATAATTTTTTTTGAAACTGCTTTCCACAGTAAATTTATTGGCAGTTCCATGCTCCAATGACAACTTTTGCCTGTCCCCGTGTATGACTAGCCAAATGATTTTGTTAGTTGTGCAATGGAGCTTGAAGTTATTAAGGATATAGGCGCTATAGACGTTTACAATTATTATTATTATTATATTTGCAGTGTCCATCGGCTGCTTTCACAAAAACAGTGGAAGTTTCCCTCTGCGCTGTGAAAAAAATCGGCACATCGACATACAGAGTGCAACTCTGGGGAGAAGTAATCACAAATGCGGGATAGAATGTTGTCAGTCAACACAGGACTGCAAAGTTCCTGCCTCAACGCAACATTTTCAACACCTGGCGGCCATGTGTCATGGCGAGAAGCAATGTCGAGCACAGATTCTACAACAACACTGTGGACGTTATGATGTGTGAATTACCAGTTAACTGGCCACTACAACACAAAACTGGTATGTACATCTATTTTGAAAATTATATAAAACCAATGCAGAAAATGTTTAATGTCAGTCGAAGTAACGTTGTGTCGATGTACAACAAATGCCATGTCAGTTTGTAACAAATGCCTTGGCATTTTGAAAGACTTATTGTATCTAAACTTATACTTTATTATCACTTATGAGTGGATTAGAACTAAATCAGTGTCTACTCTGTAGTTAAAGTTGTTGCTTCATCAGAGTTTCACCCGATTTCATACAAAATGAGCGAAGTCAAATTCAAGAACATTCAACATTTTCAGAGAAAAATCAGTAATTTTCAAGAACATGTTCAGTAGTGTTATGAAGTTTCTTTAAAATCTTATGTCAATGCATGTATACAATATATGTTGGCGTGCATGCATACATGTATACAATAACATGCAATAACACATACGTAGCAACATGTAACCAACAGTTACAGTTACGGCTCACACACACGCACATGCACACACACACACCCACCTATACATGTGTTATGATTATGTGCATTTAGACAACTTGTCAGATATAAGTGCTTATCGAAACCACAACGTACAGCAATGTAAAATGCAAATTCCGCAAAAGACACACATGGCCTAAAATTGTGGGAAGTGTCTATTATCTGCACTATGCAAATCGCTATATGCCTATGATGGTGGGGTAAACTCAATATTAAATCGGGCATTTAAGATAAGAAAGGTATAACACAAGATATTTATGACCTGATTTTCCTAGTATTCATCAGTCGGAAGTTACAACTGTCATTCATCGAATATTATTCTTATTGTCCAGTCCCCAAATCAGCTCCAGTCGCGCGGAGTCTCGCCATGTTTCGTGACCCACTTACGGACCCTCTTCCACAACTGCAGAATTAAACTACAAAAACAAAACTATTTCTGTCACAATAACCAGTCTTAAACCACAACTGTTGCAGCTACAACCATTAATCTTGCAGCCACCACAACCACAGCTGCCACAACCACGGCAACTTCAGCTACAATGGTTACAACCTCGACTACCCGTTTATCAACATCGAGTCCACCAGAGTGCAGCACCGTTGACGTGACCAGCATCACATCCAGTGATTGCATTGCAAGGAAAACGAAACAGTGCAAAACCATAACCAATGTCCACGTGACTTACGGTATGAGTATGACTTGAGTCTACACTACACCACTAGCAAAGTAACCTGCTGTAACATTAGTAGGCCAAGTAAGTCTCATGCTCAAAAATTAGGTTGTAGGTGCATGAGGGCAGGAAGTCAATTTATTCTATGTTAAAAGATGACTGTTTTTTGTTGTTGTAATAATCGGGCTGTCCTCAAATAACACCAAATCAATATATTGTCCTAACGAAAATTACAAGCAGAAGCAGTGTGGTACTATGCCGGTAAAATTGATCAGTGATCACGAAAATCATGCATTTTAATTGATTATTATGGTGGTTGCCCTGGCATTGGTGGCTAGTACTGGTGTCTAGCGATCATGACACGTATTGAAGAATGCCATCTTTTGTGCAGTACAATCTGTTTTGAGGTAAATGTGTACGTGTGTTATGATTATGTGCATTTAGACAACTTGTCAGATATTTATATAAGTAAATCGCTATATGTCTATGTCAGCTATGACAGTGTGGTGAATTCAATTTTAAATCGTGCAATTAAGATTAAAAACCTATAATACAATATATTTATGATCTGAATTTCCTAGTATTCATAAGTTTGAAACTACAACTGTCATATGTCATTAGAATATCATTGTCGTGCCCTTCCCCAATCAGCTCCAGTCGTGTGGAGTCTCGCCATATATCTTGACACACTTACGGACCCTGTAATATAAGCACAGGTGCAGGCCCATAGCGTGAAATAATTTTGTGCCAGTTTTGAATTAACCAAAAGTGTGCTTTTCAGCGTGGGAATGGCTTGCGTGGAAGGGATTCATGTCATCCACAGCCATTTGCCAGTTTAGTATGTTTCTATGATAAAACTGTTTCATTTTGAGGTATTTATTTAACTAAAAGTGATCCATCTTGTTATGTCACTACCAGTTGTGCCAAGGCCAGTCACTAATCAGGACCAGAGACTTAGAACTATTAGTTGGTCTAGAAAACAGTTGCCCCCTCAAAATTCAACCATTCTTATCAGTTGGGGTACCCTTCCTATTGGCCCAAATAATTCTGTCAAGCAGAATTCACTACCATGAGTTAACTGAATTACCGTCTCTAATCATATTATTATCGTTAAACATTAACGTCGTTGTTTTTTGTTGCAGTTTTGATCATTGGGGTGGGTGCTGTTGTCATTATTATGCTTATCGCCGTGATTATTTTCCAAAGGTAAACTTTATACATACAAATCAGTGTATATCTCTATAGTACAAGGCAGTAGGAGGTACTTTATAACGTACAAATTTAATTAATCAACTAGCATAGTTTGGTGAAATTTTACTTTCATAGCTGTGACAGTTCGCAATATGTGATTTTCTGAAGCACTAAAAGCGATGTCGGTGTAAGGATGGGACTAATCTGGAATTTCATTCAAATTGAATATCCTCGAAATTCGAATCGAATACGAATATTCAGTGACTTCAAATTCAATAAGTGAAAGGTGTTGATATGTGTTGCCAGGATGCGGCGTTATCGGCATCGTGGCCATTGATCTTTTTGTTTACTTTCTGAACTAACCATGAAAACAATTTCTTACAGTCGCCAAACTTGTCCTCATATATCTTATGTACATATATATAACACACAATAGGTTACAGAATAAAATTATTTACATTCCTATAAAGAATAAAATTAAGATAACAAACTTGCACAAAACTTGACATTAACTGTACATAACATTGCTTCTACAGATGTCGACGTCAACCCAGTCTGATTGCTGGGACCAACGTCAGTCTGCACGACATCCCGACCACCACAGTGTCACCAGAACTGGTGACACATACCCTCACTGTCACCACACCCACATACATCGACAACACACAGTCAGTGGCTCCATCTGGTGACACAAACGTGACACTGTCAAAACCTGAGGCAGCGTCAAATGTGTCGCTGGAAGACTTGTACTGCAAACCAACCGAGTGTTTGGAACGACAAAACAACGACAAAAACAGCCCAGATTATTTCACTGCATTGGGACCTACGATGGCACAGGAGAATGACACATACACAGAGATCTCCCAGACTTCAGCAGAAAACAGAGATGTGCGTTCAAAGGTTGAGTCAGCCCAGTATGTTGACATGGGAATGTACCAAACTAAAGACAGTGCAGAAGGTTCTCAGAAAAACTCTGGTCAAGATGACATGACGGAATGACAAATTAAAATATGGCTGCAAACCAGTGACACATTTATTCGAATGAAACAGGCCAGCTAGATTGGTAGTATATTACAACTAGAAGTAAAATGACAACTTCATATTAGCTTCTTCTTATGTTTACTCAGGTGTGTCCTCGTACAAAGTAGTGGTGTGTCCTCGTACAAAGTAGTGGTGTATCCTCGTTCAAAGTAGTGGTGTGTCCTCATACAAAGTAGTGGTGTATCCTCGTACAAAGTAGTGGTGTATCCTTGTACAAAGTAGTGGTGTGTCCTCGTACAACGTAGTGGTGTATCCTCGTACAAAGTAGTGGTGTATCCTCGTACAAAGTAGTGGTGTGTCCTCATACAAAGTAGTGGTGTGTCCTCGTACAAAGTAGTGGTGTATCCTCGTACAAAGTAGTGGTGTGTCCTCGTACAAAGTAGTGGTGTATCCTCGTACAAAGTAGTGGTGTATCCTCGTACAAAGTAGTGGTGTGTACTCATACAAAGTAGTGGTGTATCCTCATCAGCTTCAGTGTATCAACAGCGGTGAGTGTTCAAATCATCAGCCACATGGGTTTGTATCACACTTGTCTGTTAAATCATCGACCTAACTGATTGATACCTTCAGGTCGTTTCCAATAAAAACTTGTCACAACTGACAACTGGTCTTCAGTTCCTCCTGTAACTTTTCTTAGTTGACACATGATCACTAGAGACAGACTAGTGTGTCAGGGCCATTAGGTTCTACCAAACACCATCTCAACTTCTCTAGGAAGTATTCAGCCACGCTACATTTAACCACTTTACTCCTTGGCAGACCTGTTCTACCAAACACCATCTCAACTTCTCTGGGAAGTATTCAACCACCCTACATTTAACCACTTTACTCCCTGACAGACCTGTTCTATCAAACACCATCTCAACTTCTCTGGGAAGTATTCAGCCACCCTACATTTAACCACTTTACTCCCTGACAGACCTGTTCCACCAAACACCATCTCAACTTCTCTGGGAAGTATTCAGCCACGCTACATTTAACCACAATCAGGTACTCACACACATAGCTGAAGAATCTGATTAATCTGGAAAGCTACAGAATTAAAGAATTGATTCAGTTTGTAGACTGTATTAACTAACATAAAGTGGCCATCACAGTCTGACACCAGCTGTCATGGTACACTAATTGACTTCAGGAAATTTGAATTATCTTCTCCCACCACTAATTAGAACAGTCATGTGTCCAACATTATTACATTACTCATGAATGTCATGAATCATTACAAAACACAAGTCACTAACCCAAACTGTGGTAACAAGTCAGTACGGTACAGGATGTAACTATCTGCTGAAGTCTCAAATGTGTCCAGCTTTCTGGTGCAAGGACTCTCAGGCCAGAAGAGAGAGCTATACACTGGCCACTAGTGTAGTTTTGCTGGCATTTCTACAAAGCAACATGTTCACATTTGTGAGGGAATGAACTTGTGAAATTGCGATTTCTAACCAAACCAAACCAACCACTGGACATCTAGAAGTACTGAGCCAGCTACAAGATGGCAGGATTTGTCACTGGCGCGCTGATACTACTGGTGATGTACAGAGCTGGTGCAGACTCTGAAGCTGCTGGCAAAAGCAATTTAAAGGGTATGTTTCACTTTCAATTTTAAGGTGTTACATTGTTGATTCATTAAACCCAGTTCACATAATTGTATATGGTTATTCACAGATGCCAGAAACACTGCCAAATGGAGTGAATGGAGAAACAGGATGCCCTGAAATGCTCTTAGAAAAATATACTCAAATACAAATTCATTGTGTGGCGTGTCACTAACTTATGATGTATCTATCGAAAACATTAGAGCGGTACGTTGCCAGTGAACTTCGCCACTACCTTGACACAAACGGCTTCAACGACCCATTTCAGAGCGCGTACCGGCCCAAACACAGCACAGAAACAGCGCTAGTGCGAATACATGAAGACCTGATACAGGCAGTGGATTCACGGCGTGGCGTACTGCTTGTGCTATTAGATCTCAGCGCAGCGTTTGACACGCTGGACCACAGCACTCTCCTGCATCGTCTTCGTGCTATCGGACTAAACCAGACAGTGCTGGCTTGGTTTAGTTCATACTTAGTAGACCGCACGAACGCAGTAAAGATACGCGAAGTTACATCTGCTCCGGTGATTACTCATCATGGTGTTCCACAGGGCTCGGTCCTTGGTCCACTACTATTTAACATTTACCTTTTACCTATTACGGACATTTTCGATCGCCACCAGATCCGCTATCATATATACGCAGACGACACTCAATTGTACGCTGAGTGCCCGCCATCGAGTCACGCTGATGCACAACGAAAAATCGAGGAATGCGTGAGTGATATTAGACAGTGGCTGGATTACAGCCACCTTCTTCTAAACGAGACGAAGACCGAAGCAATCGTTTTTCGTTCCTCCGCTGTCCACTCACCTTCCTCGTTGTCCACCATCTGTGTATGCGGGTCATCTATATCACTGTCGCTAACTGTTCGTGATATAGGCGTTTTACTTGACAGCCGACTTGACATGTCAGCGCAAGTATCGAACGTCTGCCGTGCTGCATACTCAAATTTATTTCGTATTGCCAAAATACGAACAAGTCTGACAACTGCAGCATGCAAGACTCTCGTCCACGCCCTCGTCACATCACGGCTAGACTACGGAAACGCAGTCCTGTATGGCATCTCCGACCGCCTCTTGCACCGCCTTGAGATGGTGCAGCGCTCGGCGGTCAGAGTAGTGCTGCAGCTCAGGCGCGGTGACCGGCGAAGCATGACGGCCGCATTGAAACAATTGCACTGGTTGCCCGTGAAGTATCGCATCGAGTACAAGATACTCGTCATTGTGTTTCGCGCCCTACACGAGCGGACGCCGGCGTACATTGCCTCGCTGATCACACCGTACGTGCCGCGTCGCGCCCTGCGATCTGCAGACCGCGCGTTGCTAGTGGTTCCTCGGCACAACCTCGAACGCTATGGACGCCGCTCATTCTCTCGTGCAGGACCAAATCTTTGGAACGCACTACCTGAGGACTTGCGTTCTACAGTGTGCATGAACAAGTTTAAAACACACCTTAAGACTTATTATTTCAAGATTGCTTTTTAATGTCTAGTTTTTCTACACCTTTCATCCTTTTATATTTTTATTTATTTACTTATTTACTCTTAATTAGCTCAACCAGCATGTCATTTTAATTATTTATTAATTAATAGTTTACAAATTAACATATATTTGAGTTTTTGTTTTTTATAATTACAATTGACACAACTATTATATTGCTGTAGTCATTTGTTAATAATTAAGTACTATGTATATTATTATATATTTATTTATTCTGCTACTTTATTTATTACTTATTTACTCTTAATTAGCTCAACCAGCATGTCATTTTAATTATTTATTAATTAATAGTTTACAAATTAACATATATTTGAGTTATTAATAATTACAATTGACACAACTATTACATTGCTATAGTAATTTGTTAAAAATTAAGTACTATGTATATTATTATATATTTATTTATTCTGCTACTTTATACACACATATATATGTATGCATATTTTCTTGACTACATTGACATATGATATAGACTACAACAATGCCATCTCTGTTTAATTTTAGTTTCTCTTGTAGTTCTCTACAACACTGATTTAGACAAACGTTCTCATATGTTTTACTTGTACTTTTATTTCTTAGGATGTTTTAATGTTGTCAACACTACCGAACAGAGTTTGTACTTTGGATTTTAGTGTCTAAATAAAGTGTATTATTATTATTATTATTATTATAGAAGTTACCTAAAACAATTACGACAAAATAGGCAAATTTTGCAAAAGTATCTAATGTGGGGTTCTGGTAGACAGCAGGGGGACCTTTAGACTAGAACAATTCCAACTAAATATATATATTTCTTGTGCATAGTGTCTACACAAAATTAGAAAATAATAGATCCTGAACAGTTTCCGAGATATGGCAGCTAATGGTGCTTGGTGCTTGGTGCATAGTGGACACAGAGTGGTGCCATAAGTCCACTGAACCTTCGATCCAAAAGCTAACAAACAACAGATGAATATTACATCTTAGGTGCATAGTTTTATGAAGAGACTCGACCACCGATCATTTGGTTGGATAAAAGCTGTTTCGGGCGGGTAGAAATATCACTGGACAGTTGGTGGACGGGTGAAAAACAAGAAGCAAAAACTGCCTTAAAAATCATAGATTTTGTCGGTCATGCCTTGAAAATGGGTATCAAACGTGTTTGTTGTTCACTTCAGGTCTTAAAACACACCTCAACTGGTTTGTGAGTTAACAAACAAAAATATGTGACTGGAAGGAATGTTATCCCACTTCTGTGACAGCCCAATTAAAATTAATGTTCATATACAAGCAGTGAACCACACAGACTGATGACATCACACACAGTCTACACACTCGGTGATGATGTGGAACACGCATTTGTTGAAGAATAAAAATTGAAGTCTGGTGGACAGAACTGAACATTCATGACTGGACTGTGTGGGTGGAGCACAAATAGAAGCTCAGTGTACATTATGTTATTGTTTTAGTACACTGTCAGCATCATTATTGACTAATAATAATATATCATTCTAATGAAACAGAGGCACATCATTATATGAAATAATTATATTAACTGTGTAGAAAAGTAAAAAAATTCAAAGAATCACTATAATACTGCTTCATTTCTATTTGCAGTGACTGTCGGCTGCTTTCACAAAAACAGTGGATATTTCCATCTGCGCTGTGCAAAAAATGGGCATATCGACATACAGAATGCAACTTTGAGGGGAAGTTATAATAAGACATGCTGGAGAGAATGTTGTCAGTCAGAACAGGATTGCAAAGTTCCTGCCTTAAGGCTACATATTCAACACCTGAAGGACACATGTAACGGCAAGCAGGAGTGTCATGTGAAGGTTCAGCAACAATACTGTGAACATTTCGGTGGAACTGACTATGAATCTGTCGAATACATGTGTAAGTTACGAGGTAAGTTACTAGTATAATACACAACTGGTAAGTGGATCTATTTTGAGAAACAAATGAAATGTCAGTGAAGGCTGTAATGTCTGACAACAACTATCAGTGAAGGCTGCAATGTCTGACAACAAATGTCAGTGAAGGCTGCAATGTCTGACAACAAATGTCAGTGAAGGCTGCAATGTCTGACAACAAATGTCAGTGAAGGCTGCAATGTCTGACAACAAATGTCAGTGAAGGCTGCAATGTCTGACAACAAATGTCAGTGAAGGCTGCAATGTCTGACATCAAATGTCAGTGAAGGCTGCAATGTCTGACAACATATATCAGTCAAGGCTTGTATCAAGTATAACACACACATGCACACACACAGGCTATAGGCCTGGTATAATTATGTGTTAATAACATGAGTGTATTATAGGTTGAGGCACTAAACAAATCAAATGCACATGTCTAACCTTATTTATTATCTAATTGACGACACACTTTCAGTCAATATTTTATTCTTGTTGCCTGCAATTTTGGATGAGCTGCTTGAGAGTAGAAACGTGGTCAAAACACATCAAAAAAACGTTTTGACCACGTCTTGAGCGAGTCTTCTCAGTGTGTGAGCCGCTCTATTGCCAATAACTGACAAGCAAATCAAACACAACTGATGCTTTTTTCACATGACAATATTCCGGCTTTAACCACAACTGTGGAAGATCTTCACTAACAAAACTACTTCTGTCATAACAACCAGTCTTACAACCACAACTGTTGCAGCTACAACCATTATTCTTCCAGCTGCCACAACCACAGCTGCTACAACCACAGCTGCTACAATCACATCCGCCGCAACCACATCCGCCACAACCACAGCTGCTACAGCCACAGCTGCTACAACCACAGCTGCCACAACCACAGCTGCCACAACTATAGCCACAACCACAGCCACCACAGCTGCTACAACCACAACTGCAGCTACAACGGTTACAACCTCAACTCCCCGTTTATCAACATCGAGTCCACCAGAGTGCAGCACTGTTGATGACACACCACGCACCACTGGCCACAACCCAGTGGAAGAGACCAGCATTGCATCCAGTGATGGCGGCAGGAGAAACAAAACCAGAGACTACGAAATCAACACAACCAATGTCCTTGTCACTCGTGGTAAGACTTGTGTCTAGTCTCTCCACTAGACCACTAGCAACGTAGCCTACTTTTATACTAATAGACACAGAAATGTCAACACAAAACTTGGCCAGAAATAGTTTTGCCAGTCTTGAATGAACCAAAAGTATGTTTTCAGCGTGGGAACGGCTTGCAATGAAGGTGTTCATGTCATCCACAGCCAGTATTTGACAACTTAGTATTTGTCAATGATAAACCGTTGTCATTTGAGGGATTTACTTAATTAAAAGTGGTCCATTTGATTGATGTTAGTATCATTTGTGCTAATGCCAGTCATTACTCAGGGCCCAAGACTTAGAAATATTAGTTTGTGTAGTAAACAGTTGCCCCACCCCCCAAATGCCACCAGTCTCAACAGTTGTAATTCCCCTTCCTGGTCTGTCATCTGCCCATTTTCAAGAAGAACAGACAGGTGTTTGGCTAAGACCATAACATGAAATGTTGTCATTTAATGTTAATGTTTATTTAATGTTGTTATTTTGTTGCAGTTCTGATGATTGGGGCAGGTGCTGTAGTCATCATTGCACTAATCGCCGTGACAGCTTTCCTAAGGTAAACATTACACGTATGAATGTCTTATGTAAATGTAACTTACAGTAAATTTAATGTAGTTATCACAAATGAAGTGTATCATTATTCATAACTAACTACAATTTAATCCTTGTTTACAAATTCACTGTAAGTTCTTGGATTTGAACCAACCAACCATTCAACCAGCCAATCAATCAATTATATATACTTATCAACGAGCATAGTTTGGTAATATTTTACTTTCAAAGATGTGACAGTTCGCAATGTATGATTTTACAAAGTTCAGTAGCAGTGCCCTGAAAGCAATGCCGACGTATGTTCCGTTCATTCATAAAGACATACAGTAAATAAATAAGTAAATACAGCGTTAGTGGGACTAACATCCTACCCTTTGTTGGCATTATGGAATCAGTTTAAGACTGGTCTAGAGTGACCTTAATTGCAAGGTGGCTGTATTACTGGGTTGACCTTAATAGCAAGGTGGCTGTATTACTGGGTTGACCTTAATTGCTAGGCAGCTGTTTTCCTGAGGTGACCTTAATTGCAATGTGGCTGTGTTACAGAGTTGACCTGAATTCCAAGGTGGCTGTATTATTGAGTTGACCTTAATTGCAAGGTGGCTGTATTACTGAGGTGACCTTAATTGCAAGGTGGCTTTATTACTTAGGTGACCTAATGTGGCAATGTGGTTGTATTACTGAGTTGACTATAAAACAAGGTTTAATTGTACATAATATTGCTCTACAGATGTGGCCGTCAACCCAGTCTGATTGCTGGGACCAATGTCAGTCTGCACGACATCCCGACCACCACAGTGTCACCAGAACTGGTGACACATACCCTCACTGTCACCACACCCACATACATCGACAACACACAGTCAGTGGCTCCATCTGGTGACACAACTGTGACACCGTCAAAACCTGAGGCCGCGTCAAATGTGTCGCTGGAAGACTTGTACAGCAAGCCTAACAAGTGGAGGAAACAACAAAATGGTGACAAAAACAACCCTGATTATGACAACGTTTCAGAGCCTCCAATGACTGGACCAACAGACACTGGGTTGTCAATGACTTGGGACAAAAACCCCTTGTACACAGAGACCACCCACACTGGGGCAGAATACAGTAAAAAGGTCGAGTCATATGCTGAGATCTCGCTTGACAGAAATGGGAATGACCCAGACTAAAGACAGTGCGGAAAGTATCTAGGAAAAACCTGGTCACGATGACTGACTGAAACAATGAAGAGTCTAGAAATCAGGACATTTCTATCCTAATGAAACAGGCCAGCTAGATCCGTAGGATATTCAATCATCATCCTTTTGGTGACCAAATGGTTATTCTGCCGCACACTATGTAGGAGGTAGATGTTGCATTTAAGAGTCAGGCTAATAGAGGCTTGGCATATATACGGAAGATTAAACGTATAGATATTATGACTAGAATTAAAATGCTAACTTCATATCAGCTTCTTCTTATGTGTATTCAGCAGCCTCGTACAAAACCACATGGGTTGCTATGTTAGAAAGATACTTCTATGCAAGACAGTTACTTATTTTAATGGTACAGACAACTTAGATTTGTATGATATTTTTATTTCTTAAAGCTGTAATTACAATTAATGTCACTTATTACAATAATCTATTGTTACGACTGTATTATGATCACTAGGCAGCCTCGAATAAAGTAATATTGTATCCACAGTAGTTTCAGAATGTGAAGCAGTGAGAGTTCAAATCACTGACCTTTATTGGAAACAACTTGAAAGTGTCAATCAGTTAGATTGACACTTTCAAGTTGTTTCCAATAAACACATGTCACAACCTACAACTAGTTTTCACAAATGAAATGTATGTATTTGAATCATCTTAGCCGACACATGATCACTAGAGACAGACCTGTGTGTCAGGACCATTAGGTTCTATCAAACACCATCTTGACTTCTTCTCATTATAGCTCAGCACTGTAGTAGCCACCTACATACGTGGCTAGAGTATTGTCGAGCTTGGTCAGTCACAAGTACCTGGTAGTGGGTCGTGTTGCGCGGGGGGGGTGGGGGATTATATAATATAAACATGTCCTTATGTAGGCATTTAATGCAAAAGCCTTCTAAATGAATTGAGTGATTGTTTGCTGACTAATTGTTGTGGGCATTTGTTCCATGATTTGATGGGGCTCGGAATGAAGGAGTGTTTGCAGGCTTCGATGCGGGTGGAAGGTTGTATGTAGCGGTGAGTGTTGCCTCTGGTGCGTGTAGGAGCGGCTGTGAGTGCGGATGTTGTTACTTCCACTAAGTTGTTTGTAATGCGGTACAACATTATGAGCTTGGCTTCTGCCCGCCTGCTCGCAAGGGACACCCAGTTCAAGCTTTCCAGCATGGTGGTTACACTGCTGCGTTGTCGGTAGTCGCTCTTCACGAAGCGTGCAGCCTGTCGCTGCACGTTCTCCACAGATTTGATGTTTTTCTCTGTGGACGGGTCCCATACCGTCGAGGCATACTCCACGATTGGCCTGACAAACGCTTGATAGCATAGCGTTTTGATAGCCTCGGGGCATCTGTTAATGTTGCGCTGTAGGAAGTGGGAAGATTTCAGCCACGCTATATTTAACCACAATCATGGATCAAGAATTAAAGAATGAATTCAGTTTCTGTATCTTGAATGGACTGTATTAACTTACACACAGTGATTATCATAATCTGACACCAGCAGTCATGGCACAATAATTGACTTCAGGAAGTTGGAAAGTTATTTTCTTCCACCACTAATTAGAAAACTCATGTGACCAACATTGTTATATTACTCAGGAACTTCTAGACAATGAATCATTACAAAGCCTGAGTCACTGAGACAGCATCTGGTAAGAGAGACCAGTACGGTTCAGGATGTAACTAACGGCAGACGTCTCAAATACGTCCAGCTTCCTGTTGCAAGGACTCTCCGACCTGAAGAGACACTAGACACTGGCCACTTGTGTAATTTTGCTGGCATTTCTACAAAGCAGTTAGTCCACATTTATGATGGAATGAACTTGTGAAATTGTGATTTCTAACCAAACCAAACACTGGACATCTAGAAGTACTGAACCAGCTACAAGATGGCAGGATCTATCACTGGCGTGCTGATACTACTGGTGATGTACAACGCTGGTGAAGCTGCAAGCAACAGCTATGTAAAGGGTATGTTTCCCTTTCAGTTTTAAGAGCTGATACATTGTTGATTAATTAATATTAAATATCAGTGTTTCCCGTGAGTAAAATGATGAGTGAGGTGGTCGGATGTGCGGAGCGAGATCCAAAGATGTGACTAACTGGGTCTGGGATGTGATGACAGAACTATTTTTAAAACTACCTTCAAAATCGTGCATTCTGAAGGGTGTTTTAACTTTTCCCCTGGCAAATAGGAAGGAAACAGACACATAACTACAAGGTAGCAACATGTAAACATGTCTATAAAAAAAAATAGCTACAAGGTGGCAATTCTGGCCTATTTTGGTGGTGGCCTAGAAAATCAGCAAGGTGACCCACCTTGCTCATTATATAGCAGGGGAAACACTGAGGCATATGTAACATTTATATACATCTCCAATTGCAACAATATGCAGTGACACTACAGTGCAGTGATTAAATATATATATATAATCTAACTCATTACAATAATATTATCAACAAACTGTATATGTAAAGATATCCTGCTCCAATAACAACTGTTGCCTGTCCCTGTGTGCGACTAGCTAACTGATTTTGTTTGCTGCACCTCTGAGCTTGAACCTTTTAAGGATATAGGCGCTAGAGAAGTTTACAATTATTGTTATTATTATTATTGCAGTGACGATCGGCTGCTTTCACAAAAACAATGGAAGTTTCCCTCTGCGCTGTGCTAAAAATCGGCACATCGACATACTGGGTGCAATTCTGGGGAGAAGTTATAACAAATGCTGGAGAGAATGTTGTCAGTCAACACAGGACTGCAGAGATCCTGCCTCAAGGCTACACATTCAACACCTGAAGGACTCGTGTAATGGCAAGCAGCAATGTCGAGTAAAGGTTCAACAACAACAACAACAACAACTACAACTACAACAACAACAACGCTGTGGAAGTTATGATCATGAAACTGACTATGAGTCTGTCACATACATGTGTGAATTACCAGGTAAGTTGCCACTACAACACACAACTGGTAGAAGGATCTATTTTGGTATGAGGATCTATTTTGGTATGAGGATCTATTTTGGTATGAGGATCTATTTTGGTATGAGGATCTATTTTGAAAATTATATAAAACTTATGGAACAAAAAATCTAATGTCAGTCAAAGAAAACAAATGCCTTGCCTTTTTGTAACAACAAATGCCTTGCCATTTTGTAACAATAAATGCCTTGTCATTTGGTAGACTTGTTCTATCTAAACTTGTATTTCAACTTCAATATTACTTATGCGTGGACTAGAACTAAATCAGTTTATATTATGTAGTTAGTTATTTCTTCATCAGAGTTTCACCAGAGTTCATACAAAATGCGCAAAGTCAAATTCAAAGTCAAAAACGTTCAACATTTTCAGAGAATAAATCAGTAATTTTCAAGAACATGTTCAGGAGTGCTATGAAGTCTTTTTAAAAACTTATGTCAATGCATGCATACAATACATGTTAGCGTGCATGCATGTGTACAATAACATGCAATAACGCATACGTAACAACATGTAACCCAACTGTACACATATTTACTGCTCTCACGCATACGAATAATAATAATAAAAGCATTTATATAGTGCCATAAATCCAAGTTACCTTGTTCGAAGGCGCTGTTACAACAAATCATAGAAAGAAACTAAAAGAAAAAAATCATAAAAACATACTTATAATAATAATAATAGTACATATTATGAATGTAATGTACTAAAAGCAGCTCAAAATAATAATAAACAAATAAATAACTAAATCCTAAACACTTAAAAAAGTCCGTCAATGTTCATGAGCAAAAATTTTGCCATGCCAAAAAGCTCTTTTGAATAAATAAGTTTTAAGGAGTCTTAACGAACACACACACACACACTCACACACACTCACTCACTCACTCACACACACTCACACACACTCACTCACACACACACACACACACACACACACACACACACACACACGTAGTTTACTTAATTCATAATATATTATTTAACAAACTGAAATTTACTTTGAACCCTTATATTATATTCTATCCAATTTGTGCACATATGAAGACTATAATATTTCATTTAATAAATTACTAACTCCCTTTAGCAAGGTTACTTCTTTTTGTTATTTTATGATTATGTACATTTTATCAAGTTTTGTTTAGAAGCTTTTCACACAAGACAAAACTCTACTTATTTTTAATTGGAAATGTAGCTGCTTGTCACACAATAAAGTTTAGCCTTATGGAGCCGTATTCATGTCGAGCAGATAAACTACCCAGAGGAAAATGACGTAACCGCCAATAGTAAATGAATAAAGAATCACGTGCCATTATCCGGCGGATAGCGTTACCTCTGGGTAGGAAGGCTTAACCGGGCGACGTGAATACGGCTCATGATCCATAAAAAATTTTTTTAGATGGCTTCATGCAGAGCACTAACTTTTTAATGTTGTGGCAATCATTCCAAACCCTATTTGTATAATCACTGACCACTAGTAAATACTCATATCTAAATCTGCAGTACCATTAAGTTGCACCTTGATAATCCTCAACCATAAAGTGAATGCTAAAAACGAAAATAAAAATCAACGATATGGACAGTAGAGGCATACATGTAGCCAATCATGTATACAGCACATCTCATTGGATTGGTCAGACATGTAACAAAAGAACTGGCTCATGTGTTCGTGTGAAGACATCTAGTGGTCATGTTTGTTACTAATTCATGTGGTGACGTCTACTGAAGTACATTACCACCATGTCGTTTTCGCAAAATTTGAATTTAGCGATTTTTAAGACAAAACATTTTGACAAATGTTCAACAAAATATTACTATAATTATTAATGTGTTTGATGTTCACGAAACTCTGTTTTTAACAACATTCAGGAACATTTGACGGTACTCCAAAAAAAATTATAATTCTTTTTGCAACCGATTAGTTACAGAGTTTCTGTATAATGCCATAGTCGTGATTGTTATTCACGCACACATATACACTTATGTTTTAATGTGGAACTGTCATTCTGTACACAAGGTTCTGTTTGCAGTGGCCTTCGGCTGCAGGCACAAAAACAACAGAGAATTCTCCCTGCGCTGTCGAAAAAACTACAGTATCATTATTATCAGAGCATTACTGGGAAGTAGTGATCAATCATGCAGGAAGGAATGCTGTAAATCAAGACAGGATTGTTCGACTCCTGCATCAAGTTCACACACAAAATATCTGAGAGACTCCTGCAATGGCAAACAAGAATGTCATTTACAGGTTGCAAAAGAAAACTGCGAATTTGTTGGACCATCTGACTATGAAACAGTCAGCTACACCTGTACAGAAATCACACCAGGTACACTGCTACTGTTGTATTCAAAATAAGCATATACAGAAACTAGACAGATACAACAGACAAACACATATGTTTGGGGTCAAATACATTTGTATTTGAAAGTATTAAAAATATATATATTTATATTTAATGTTTAGGAATTAAAAGTATTTGTATGTGTATTTAAAAAGTATTTAATTTTTTCAAATACTTTCAAATACTTGTTCAAATACATTGTCAATATCAATATTTCTGTTTCAAGATCACATGTAATGCTTGCCAAACTGATTACCTTCACTGCAACTTCCACCAAAGGTGCTAATTACTGATGAAGACACTTAACAGCAGGTGTTCCATGGCCCTGGCAGTGACCACAACTTTTATTTGCTCAGAGCCAGAGGATGGCACCTGACAGTGACCCCCTTTGTTCTTTAGACAGGCTCCAAGCTGGTACCAGGCTATTCTGGTTTCCTGGCTGACTTTGAAGTCCAGCTGTCATACTTCCTCACAAGATCCTAGCAGTAATTAGCAGTGTCTCTGATAGCAACACAGGCATTTTATGACAGACCTTCTGGCTTAACATAACAACATATTTTGGCCTTTACCTTTTGAGTCAGTTGTGAGTTGTCATTATGATGTAGCTAGTAGCAATAACAATACTCCATAGAATTGGTCTACCTGTCATCATATGAGCAAAACACTAATTATGCCTATAAACTAGATATCTCAATTATTGAATATATCAGTTACTTTTCTTTTACCTACATAGTAATACATTCTGAAAGCAAAAAGTATTTGAAAAGTATTTGGAATACTTTCCAATATATTTGTATTTAAATACATTTCTATTTAAAAGTATTTGAATCCCTCAAGAGTATTTGTTTTTAAATACATTTCAATGTAGTTGACCCAATGTATAGTCATATATTTTGACTAAAACAACAGCTCGTGTGGATTTTTTCAGCTTTGCACATGTATTTTAAAGTTGACAGATTCGTAAGTATTATTTTTAGCTATTCCATCCAGTACATTAGATTAGGTACCTGAGACACACCAGACTCCCGAGTGACGTCACCATTCTGTGTGAACATGTCACACTACTTGTGGGTGTCTACACGCTACACCTTTGTGACTTTAAATCTATCTCATAAGATGTTGAGGTCCACTTGTTTCTTTCTTTGTTCCGTGCGTCCTTAGATCACTGACCTGTGAGTCTCCCACTGACCACTCAACAAACTCACTCAGAAACACAACTACACTTTTAGCCATTAGTAAGTGGCTCACATCTATCAGAGATAAAGAAACTAGTGTGTATCTGCTTCATTATAGAGGGTGCATCTAGTGCCTTTGTTTGGATGACCCTTGTCTACAAGCAGTGACTGACATACTGCCAAATAATCCTAGAATCGTTTTGGAATAACCGCCCAATCAGAAACAAACATCACCTCAAGATACTAAGATAGTCATAGTCACTTCTGGACAGTAGATTAAACCTAACACATCTGCTGCCTTTTTCCATTTTACAACAACATTCCAGCCTTAACCACAACTGTAGAAGAACTAAACTACATAAATACAACTATTTCTGTCGTAATAACCAGTAGTACAACCACAACTGTTGCAGCTACAACCATTATTCTTGCAGCTGCCACAACCACGACAACGTCCGCTACAAAGGTTACAACCTCAACTACCCCTTTATCAACACTGTGTCCACCAGAGCGCAGCACTGTTGACGTGACCAGCATCACATCCAGTGACAGCAGCATTAGAAGCAAAACCAGAGACTACGAAATCAACACAACCAGTGTCCATGTGACTTGTGGTAAGACTTGTGTCTACACTCTTCACTACACCACTAGCAACGTAGCCTACTAGTACACTAATCAGCAAAGAAATGTCAACACAAAACAGGCCCTTGGCCAGTAATAATGTGTTGCCAGTCTTGAATGAACCTAAGGTGTGCCTGTCAGTGTGGAAGGATTGACATCAGCCACAGCCACTACTGGTCAGTTTACAATGTCAGTGACAAACCAGTGTCATTTGAGGGATTTACTTAATTAAGAGTGTCCCATTTGTGTTATTGTCATTTGTGCCAAAGCTAGTCATTAATCAGGACACAAGACTTAGAACTATTAGTTAGTCTAATAAACAGTTCCCCCCTATATTCCACCACTCTCATCAGTGTGTCATCTGCCCACCTACAAGAAGTGCAGATAGGTGTCTGACTAGGCCTCTCACAAAACCTTGTCATTTAATGCTTAATTAATGTTGTTATTTTGTTGCAGTTTTGATCATTGGGGCTTGTGCTGCTGCCATTACTGCTCTTATCTCCGTGATTGTTTTCCAAAGGTAAACATTACACATACAAATTGCTGTATATCTCTAAAGTACAAGGCAGTAGGATGCTCTTATAACGTAAAATTATAACTTACAGCAAATATTTGATTTCTTCACAAATCAAGCATAACATTATTTGCAATTAATCATCAACTCAGTGTAAATTCTTGGATTTGAACCAACGAACCAAACAACCAACCAACAGTTATATTACACATACTTGTAATCAGCATAGTTTGGTGAAATTTTACTTTCAAAGCTGTGACAGTTCACAATATGTGATTTTCTGAAGTTCAGCGAGTGCCCTGAAAGCAATGCTGATATACATGTGTTCAGTTCAGTCATAAAGATGACAGTATTCGTGTGAATAATATCATACCCTTTGTTGACAATATGGAAACAGTTTGGGGCTGGTCTACAATGACCTTAATTGGTTGTGTTTACTGGGGTGACTGTAAAACAAGGTTTAACTGAACATAATATTGCTCTACAGATGTGGCCGTCAACCCAGTCTGTCTGCTGGGACCAACGTCAGTCTGGATGACATCCCGACCACCACAGTGTCACCAGAACTGGTGACACACACCCTCACTGTCACCGCACCCACAGACATCAACAGCACAGTCAGTGGCTCCATCTGGTGACACAAACGTGACAGCATCGAAACCTGAGGCCGCGTCAAATGTGTCGCTGGAAGACTTGTACAGCAAGCCTAACAAGTGGAGGAAACGACAAAATGACGAGAAAAACAACTCTGTTTATGACAATGTTTCAGGACCTCCAATGACGGGACCAACGGAAACTGGGTTGTCAGTGACTTGGGACAAAAACCCCTTGTACACAGAGACCACCCACACTGGGGCAGAATACAGTAAAAAGGTCGATTCATCCCCGTATGCCGAGATCTCGCTCGACAGAAATGGGAATGACCCAGACTAAAACAAAGAATATAGAAAAACCTGGTCACGATGACTGACTGAAACAATGAAGAGTCTAGAAATCAGGACATTTCTAGCCTAATGAAACAGGCCAGCTAGATCCGTAGGTAGGATATTCATAATCATCATCCTTTTGGTGACCAAGTGGTTATTTTGCTGCACACTAGGTAGGAGGTAGATGTTGCATTTAAGAAAGAGTCAGGCTAATAGAGACTAGGTACATATGGAAGATTAAAAGTATAGATATTATGACTAGAATTAAAATGCCAACTTCATATCAGCTTCTTCTTATGTGTATTCAGCAGCCTCATACAAAGTAGTGTTGTATCCTCAGTACTTTCAGTATGTGAACAGCAGTGACAGTTCAAATCATCGGCCGCATGGGTTGTTATCTTACAAAGATACCTCTCACCCGCAAGTCAGTTACATATTTTCATTAATGGCATAGACAACTTAGATTTGTATGATATTATTCTTTCTTAAAGCTGTAATTACAATTAATGTCACTTATTACACAAATCTATTGCAACGACTGTATTATGATCACAAGGCAGCCTCATAGAAAGTAGTATTGTATCCACAGTAGTTTCAGTGTGTGAAGTTGTCAACAGCAGTGAGAGTTCAAATCATTAACTGAACTGATTGACACTTTCAAGTTGTTTCCAATAAACACATGTGACAACTGACAACTTGTCTTCAGTTCCTCCTGCAAAGGTCTTAGTTGACACATGATCATGAAACATGAAGCTGTAACACAGGTGGACATGACTGCGGCAGGTGGACATGACTGTGACAGGTGTAACTGGACTACTTGTCAAACATGAAGCTGTAACACAGGTGGACATGACTGTGACAGGTGGACATGACTGTGACAGGTGTAACTGGATGGCTCGTCAAACAGGAAGCTGTAACAGGTGGACATGACTGTGACAAGAGGACGTGACTGTGACAGGTGGACCTGACTTTGACAGGTGTAACTGGACTACTTGTCAAACAGGAAGTTGTAACACAGGTGGACCTGACTGTGACAGGTGAACCTGACTGTAACAGGTGGACATGACTGTGACAGGTGGACCTGACTGTAACAGGTGGACATGACTGTGACAGGTGGACCTGACTGTGACAGGTGGACTTGACTGTGACAGGTGTAACTGGATGGCTAGTCAAACAGGAATCTGTAACACAGGTGGACACGACTGTGACAGGTGGACCTGACTGTGACAGGTGGACTTGACTGTGACAGGTGTAACTGGACGGCTCGTCAAACAGGAAGCTGTCATAACAGCTCATCACATTGACATGATTGTGACATGTGATTGAAATAATAAAGGTCAGTCTTGTACAGCGCAATTTATTATCTAGATTTCTTACAAAACACACTATCCAGCTGTTAGGATTGTTCAACGCACTTTACACTCCACTCCCTGGCAGACCTGTTCTACCAAACACCAGCTCGACTTCTCAGGGAAGCCTTCAGCCACACAGCATATAATCACAATCACTTTTAATTATACAGCTGTATAATTTAAATAACCTGGAAAGCTACTGATATAAAGAATGAATTAAGTTTGTATATCTCTGATGGACTGTTTTAAGTTAACATGGAGTGATTATCATAGCCTGCCTCCAGCAGTTAATGTCGTTGTACCATATTGAAAATGAAACAGTGCGTCATGCGTTCAGGAAGATTAAAACTTTTGATTTTCTCTCCACCACTAATCATAACTGTCATGCTCTAATATGAGTGATAAACTTCTAAATACTGATGACTAACACGGGGGGGGGGGGGGGCAGTGATGTTACCACCAAGCACACGTCACTGAGACGCCATCTATAAGAGAGACCAGTGTGGAGCTAGATCTGACACAACTGGCTGACATCTAGAAGTACTGAGCCAACTACAAGATGGCAGGATCTGTCACTGGCGCGCTGATACTACTGGTGATGTACAGAGCTGGTGCAGACTCTGAAGCTGCTGGTAAAAGCAATATAACGGGTACGTTTCACGTTTAATACTTAATACTCAGCGTAAAATTAATACACTGTAAAATATAAATGCCAGTATGCTTTATGGTGCTACAATGTAATGATTAAATCCAAAAGTATTATCAACCCATCATCAGGGGTAGAAATAGTGGTAGTCCGGGGACTACCAGAAACTTGGCCAGACTACCAAAGATGACGACAGCAGTAGTCCGATGGACTCCCACAAAATGTGGGAATATTTTTCTAATATTGTGTTTGTCATGTTATTTTGCTTAAATCTGGGCCATATTACTACCACATATATCTGAGGACTACCAGATTTCCCAACTAAGTAGTCCTGCTGACTACCAGAAATTTTGGAGTTATTTCTACCACTGATCATCACAGGTATAACCAGGGATATGTCCATCCGCCATGTAGAAGTATCAGTGGATGGGAGTCCTCGGCACATTAACTGTTGACCTTCACCTGTCCTTGACTTTTAAAATCAGGTAATTCCCCTCAAAAATGGTGCGATGCTAAGGTGCAACTGTGCCACCAAACTTCAAAAAGTTGGTTCAGCATATCACAATCATTCCCCTAAGCAACTCCACTAATTCGAGATATTCAGAAAAGCGGTATAGATTTCAATGGCAGAGATTAATTTGCATATTAATAGGTTTATGCAAAAACGCTCAAAGTGCCACGGTGGCACCCCATCGGATCATTGACCTAGAGGTATATATAGCAGGTCACGAAAATGCAAAAAACATTGTGCAGACCCTTATGTAAGGTCCACCTACAAAATGGCTTTTGACCCTCGGACTACAATACTGTTTCATACCTGTTTTCAGTGACTTTTGGCTGCTTTCACATGAACAATCGAGGAATCTATCTGCACTGTACAGACAATCGGCATGTTGACATACATAATGCAACCTTGGGAAGAAGTAATCAAATGTGCTGGAGAGAATGTTGTCAGTCAAGTCAGGACTGTCAAGTTCCTGCCCCAACACTACATATTCAACACCTGAAGGACACCTGTAACGGCAAGCAGGAGTGTCGTGTGAAGGTTCAACAACAACCCTGTGAACGTGTCGGTGGGACTGACTATGAATCCGTCGAATACACGTGTAAAATCCCAGAACCAGGTGAGATAGTAAATCTTTTGTAATACAGCACACAACTGATGTGTGGATTAACCTTTTAACTTTAAAAATTACACAAAACTAGCCAACTTGGCAAGACAAAGCATTTTAACACCCCAGAGCCAAAGTTGCACTGATTTACAACAAATGCCTTGCTATATTGTAAGACTCAGACGTTGTTCTAAACTATTGCAATGTTCCCCTGGGTAATATGATGTAACAAGCACTGAAGGTACAATGTGTAACCATGGGTGTCTGCCCCCTGAAACTAGTCTTAGAAAACTAGCTTAAAATGGTGCATTATGTAGTGTTTGAGTTTGTTCTGTTTGCAGTGGCATTCGGCTGCAGGTACAAAAATAAGAGAGAATTCTACCTGCGCTGTCCAGAAAACCATAATATCACTGTTACTGGTGCATTTCTGGGAAAAAGTGTTAAGACATGCTGGAAGGAATGCTGTACATCACAACTTGACCATCTCACTCCTGCGTCAAGATCACACATGCAATACCTGACAGACGCCTGCAATGGCCACCGAGAATGTCATGTAAAGGTGGCAACAGAAAACTTAAATCAAAGACCAAATGACTATGAATCAGTCAGCTACACCTGTACGGACATCACACCAGGTACGTGTCTCCTGTTGCATTCTAAACAAGTGTACATTGTATATCTACGGTCTAAAACTGGGGCTCAAAAGTAGCACTGGTCCGACAGCACGGTATGTGTTTTGGAAGCTGTCATGCCAATTCAGGCCACCAATTTTCATATTTTACTTGTTACAATCCAGCTGGTCGCCATTGTTTTACATAGTTTCTATCAGTTGTCACTTGTCACACCCATACACAATAATTAAAGAGAACCTGTGACTGCTGAATCTACATCTGACTTTGTGTTCTCACTTGAAACTGCTTATTTTACGAATGATACATGTTGAAAGTTCTCAAGAACTCCACACGACATTTTACTAGCGATGCCATGCCGAGTTTGCAAGGTGCCATGCATGGTGACTTTTTGTGGACTTATTTGAAAAGTACTAGATGTTTTTGAAATGTATTTGTATTTAAACACTTGCATTTATTTTAATTCCTCCAGAGAATTTGTATTTAAATACACTGTCACTGGTGTATTTCCCCCACGTCTGGCTCCATTCATGATTCCTGCATCTACAAACACCTATTTGTAAACAGCAACACCACCAGAGCGCAGCACTGTTGATAGCACAGCGCCCATCACTGGCTACAAACCAGTCGAAGCCAGCGTTACCAGTAAAACCAGAGACTGTGAAATCAACCAAACCAAAGTTCATGCGACTTATGGTAAGACTTGCATCTGCCCTACACCACTAGCTGAAATATACTATAACAGCCACAGAAATGTCGACACAAAACTTCATACTGACTTATGAGAAAAACAGCTCAAAGTCGTTATCGTGATAATACTGAAAAGCTGACACTATTAACATAATTATAACTACTATTGGATTGACAACATCAAAATCGCAAATGTGTAGATATGCTAAATCTACATTTACAATATTTATTGATTCATTTAGTCTTTATGGGGGTCAACATACATAGCTTTATCTAGAGACCCGTCCACCCGTCATTTGGAAGGGTAAAAACGAATATGGACGGGTAGAAATATGGAGGACGGGTTGTAGACGCGTAAAAAAAATTAAGGAGCAAAAAAAAAAAAACTCTAAACCATAGATATTGTTAGTTATGCCTTGAAAGTGAGTGTAAATGGTGTCGTATGTGTTTGTAGCCCATTTCAGGTGATCAGGAACATCTGAAAGTTCGTAAACTAGCTTAACAGTTAACATCCATGTGTCCACCAAAACATGTGTGACTGGCAATAATTTTATCCTGCATAAAGCCCTGTCAACATAACATTGTATAAATGATTAGTGGCAAGAACATGAAGGGAAGATGGCAACGTCTTGGTGAGACCAAACACACACAGGGACAGGAAGACCAGGGGAGGGACAGCAATTGACACCAGTGACAGACAGTGGCCCAGAATGTTCTGTTGAACAGAACCCACAACAGAGAGTTAACTGAACCACCTACTGAAAACATCTTAAATAAGTTCTTTTGTTGCAGTTCTTGTGGTGGTGGTTGCAGCAACCGTGGCTGCTGTGGTTGTGGTTGTAGCTGGACTTACGGTTGTGACAATTAACAAGAGGTCAGGAGTCAGGACCTCATGCTTGACGCATCGTGTGCTGAAAAGCCACTCTTTCTGCTGCATGTGCAAGAATGCTGCATGCAAAATAGAACATATTTCAGAGAAATGTAACAGATTAACTAAGTATAATAATAATAATAAAAGCATTTATATAGTGCCATAAATCCAAGTTACCTTGTTCGAAGGCGCTGTTACAACATATCATAGAAAGAAACTAAAAGTAAAAAATGTCGGTTGTTGAGTAGAAAGAGTACGATATATAACAGTAGCCTATTTTTTATTTAAGTCGTTATACAATTGCAATTGCTTAAGTTGTATTAGTGATGAAACAATGAGCCATAAGTACCACGCATGCTATAAAATTCTGTTACAATAGTCGAGTTGACTATTAATCAGAGCTATTGACATGAGTTTTGTTTACAATGCCTTATTGAGTGGCCCAGCGCACGCTTCATTGAACCATATACCCACGGTAGTGTTGATGATCAATTGCAACATGTTATTAGTCAAGCAGTTCATACGTCATTCACACTGTGTTAAATAATAAATATTTAATAGTAATAGAACAACACAGTATTCTTTACAGGTAATGTTTTCAAATGTATCATTTTGTGACCTTATCGGCCATCAGTTATCCAAAATGCATGCTAATCATGTCAGCAGTACTTGGGCTTTGCATAGCTTACACATGCACGCATACACTGTTCAGCATCTTTACACATATAAATGTACTAAAAATTTAATTATGCAGGCATACAGATAGTTATTTATTTGATATAGTATGGGTAATATATTTCTGCTTAGACTGTGCCTATTTAACCCAACCAGTGTATCACTGGTGTCTAGTTGACAATATTAACGTTTGTTATACAACTGTGACATATTAAAAGTATATTAAACAGTGGAATCTCACTGCTAACATCTCCCTCAAGACTTGCCAAAACTAACCCAACTAGCACGGTCACTGTATTCACGGGACTAACATCCTACCCTGTGTTGACATTATGGAAACAGTTTGGGACTGAGAGTGACCTTATTTGTGAAGTGGCATTATTACTGAGATGACTGTACAATGCAGTTTAACTGAACACAACATTGCTTCTACAGATGTGGCCGTCAACCCAGTCTGATTGCTGGGACCAACGTCAGTCTGGATGACATCCAGACCACCACAGTGTCACCAGAACTGGTGACACACACCCTCACTGTCACCACACCCACAGACATCAACAGCCGCAACACACAGTCAGTGGCTCCATCTGGTGACACAAACGTGACACCATCAAAACCTGAGGCAGCGTCAAATGTGTCGCTGGATGACTTGTACAGGAAACCGCACAAGTGGAGGAAACGACAAAATGGTGACAAAAACAACCCTCGTGTCGACTATTCACTGGCTGGAGAGTTAGGGACAGGACGGATGGAAACTGGGTCATCTGTCACACAGGACGAACACGCCCCATACACGGAGATCTCCCACACCACGACAGGAGCCAACAACAGACGTGTCAGTTCAAAGGTCGAGTCAGCCCTGTATGCCAAGATCCAGCCCATCAGAAACGGGTCCACATCCGATTAAGGACTGTGGAAAGCCCCTAAAAACCAGTCATGACAATGCGAGTGAATAAATGAAAGCGACGATTGCAAATCAGTGACACACCAACGAAAAAGGCCACCTAGATTGGTAGGATTTGTTTTTAAACCTACGATTAGAATTAAAATGCCAAATTCATATTTGCTTGTTCTTACATTTCCTAAGCGGCCTCATACAAAATAGTGTTGCATCCTCATAAGTTTCAGTATGTGAACAGCAGTGAGAGTTCAAATCATCGGCCAAACTGGTTATTATATCCGTCAGCTTCTTTTTATAAAATTGCTATGTTGCCACATTATTATATAATCACTTTCGCATCAGGCTACGGTAGAAAGTAACTTGTATACTAGTCAGTAACACTGCCATTAACAGAGCAAACCACTTTGATTTTTAGGGTATTATTCTTTTGTAAAGCTATAGTTATAATTAATGTCAATGTTACACTAATCTGTTATTATGACAGTATTATGATTACTACGCAGCCTCATACAAAGAAGTGTTGTATCCACAGTTCTTTCAGTATGTGAACAGCAGTGACAGTTCAAATCATTGGCCAAACTGATCGATCCTTTCAAGTTGTTTCCAATAAACGCATGTCACAACTGACAACTTGTTTTCAGTTCCTAATGTAATTTGAGTGTATATACTTGAAATATTATTATATAATCACTTTCACATCAGACTACGGTAGAAATATACCTATGTGCAAGTCGGTTACGCAGTGTTATAAACGGAGAAGGCCAGTTACATTTCTAGGATATCCTTCTTTCTTCTGTGATCAGAATTAATGTCACTGTTACACTAATCGGTTGTTATGACAACATAATCACTAAGCCGCCTCATACAAAGTAGTGTTCTATCCACAGTTCTTTCAGTATGTGAACAGCAGTAGAGTTCAAATCATCGGCCGAACAATTGCTTCCGATAACATCATGTCACAACTCAAATCGTTCTCAGTTCAGCATGCAAATGTATGTACTTGAAACACTATTATATAATCACTTTCGCTTCAGACTATGGTAGAAAGATACCTCTAGGCAAGTCAGTCAGTTACACATCATCATTAACGGAGCAGGCCACTTAGATTTCTAGAATATTATTCTTTCTTAAAGCTATGATTACAATTAATGTCAGTATTAAATTAATCTGTTATTATGACAGTATTATGATTATTACGCAGCCTCATACAAAGTAGTGTTGTATCCACAGTTCTTTCAGTATGTGAACAGCAGTGACAGTTCAAATCATCGGCCAAACTGATTAACAAGTTGTTTCCAATAAAAGCGTATTACAACTTGTTTTTAGTTCCTACATGCAACTGAAGTGTATATATTTGAAAGGTATTAGATGACACATGACCACCAGCCACAGACCAGCATGTCTGGGCTATTATGACATAATTAGGCTGCACAACTGGCAGTTGAGTCAGAGTTATAAGTCATTGAGATCCAGTGTAACCATGTGATAATATGATGTAATACCTCGGTCATAGATCATTTGACCACTCGGTCAACAGGGCTTGTCACCGGAGATTTTTTTTTATAAAACTTTGCTAATAACTTATATCAACAATAGAAATCGGTTACAACAAATGTCTGGAAATGTCAGGTACACAAAATAATGTAGTCGGTGTCCAGATATATATAACCATTGAGGTAATATTAAACCATAGCTAATAATAAAGTTACCATAACGATTTTTATTTTCAATTTAAAGTCCAACGCTCTGCAGTTCTATTTCTTACATCTGTAAAAGTGAAAGTGGCCTCATACAAAGTAGTGGTGTATCCTCAGTACATTCAGTATGTGAACAGCAGTAAGAGTTCAAATCATCGGCTACTTCGCATGCTCCTTTTGGACATATTTTCAATTAATAATTTGGCAACAAGATCAGTTAGAGACATATCAACTCTACTGACTTGCTTTACATCACAGACAATGTTGTGTAGAGGTCAGTGTTGCTAGGGTGCCAGCAGACATTGGTTCGCTGTCATAGAGCAAGTCAACTGGGATCATCTGAACTCATCCTTTGCTATTACTTCCGGGGCCCAATGATGGTTTAGTTTATAACAGTGTTTACTATACTTTTTAATAGTTTTGATTTACTATAATTATTAAGTGCTGACAAAGGTTACTGCTATACATGCCATTGATTCTCCACACAATAAGTTTTGTTTATTGCTGTCATTATAATAGTACGAGGGGCATGTGTAATATGCTAGTGCAGCCATGGCCCCGCAGCTGTTTAACCCAGCACTGATTATCCGTACATAACCGTTACTGACTAAGAGCAACCTCATATTCAAATATGTAATCCACAGAACATTCGGTATGTGAACAGCAGTAAGAGTTTAAATCATCGGCCACTTTTCTAAGCTCGTATACTGAACAGTGGGCCCCCACAAACTAAATAGCGGGATCTACATAAATGCAAAGTTACATCATAATGAACACCGATTGTTGATACGAAATAATCCCCACACATCTGCGCCTCATAACTTCCGGAAACGCAAGCCCACCTAACATTTATCTACCTAAGTACTACCTAAGAAATAGTAAGAATACACTCAATGACAACACTATAGTTACATTAGCCTAATATTCAGACTTGTAATCCAGAATCATCCATATATGTACGTGAAATCGTGAATCACCACGTATGCAGTAGGCGTTGAATTCATCAGTCACTTCTCAAAATTAACTTCTGCTACATGTCTACTGTAGTCAGGTAAGACTGTAAGTGTCAAAATGTTCTTCTAGTGAACATGCGTATTCCTTGAGTACCCACGTCCTAGGACACACCTCCCAAGACTCTCATGTACATGATCTCAAGGACAGGATGACCCTAACCCACACAAATGATGTCTAAATAATGCATTCGGTATGTCCACACAATGATATAACTACGCATTACATTTCTAGTGTAATATGACTTTCATCAGATCAGACCTTCATACATGCAGGCATCACTTTAGAAACATTCTCTGACATTTCTGTCATAAAGAGACATTTGGGGGAAGAACTTAAAAAAAGTGATTGAATTCAGGAATGATCCACGTGTTTGGCATCCATATCTTGACGGCTTGACCACCGCTGCTAACCAACAGACGACACGACAGCCACACCAACTGTGTGAGAACTGCACCCAACGACACTCACCTTGATGGCTCGGGGGATCTGGTCGACGTACTGGGGCTTGATGATAGCCTTCATGTCGTCCTCCAGGATCTTTGTGAAGTAGTTCTGTAGTTCTGAACCGCGGAAGTGCGTGAGGATCTCTGTCCAGTCTGGTGCATCCTGCAACCACAACCATGTGACGTCATCATGTGCCACAGTTGTCATCTCAGAGCTACCAAAGAATGGCATTTTGTGGCTCCCAAATAGGTGCATAATACCAATCATGCATGATTAATTTATTACGGCTTAAACGGTATCAGTGGTGTGTGAACACAACTCACTGTACTATAATGTGCTACACTGTACTTACACACAATAATGTGCTACACTGTACTTACACACAATAATGTGCTACACTGTACTTACTCACAATAATGTGCTACAGTGTACTTACAGTTACACACAATGATGTGCTACACTGTACTGCTAACTTACAATATATATACTTCTCTCTTTTGCAACTGAAGTCCATTGAATTGGCACTTTTATTTAAAAAAATCTAGAGTGCAATTAACTAGTTTTATTATGCTCACTAAGCGGCCTCATACAAAGTAGTGGTGTATCCTCATCAGCTTCAGTATGTGAACAGCAGTGAGAGTTCAAATCATTGGCCACACGGGTGTTTCTTACCTTTTTAATAAAATCACATCGAAAATTACAACATTGGAATGTTTGAATATGATTTTACTGCAGAGATCTGTGAACCTAAAATAATAGTGACAATTACCCATTTTAAACACACCAAACTATCTAGCTCATATCACCTCTAACCTGAAGTTTATTCAGTGCTTTCTTTCTTTTAAACAATGTTTACATTCTGGAGTAACTAATATCTGATTTTGTAATTTTGTCACCATGAAAACAGCACAAATACCTGCCCCAAGGATGGATCAAGTTTCACTGACAAGATGTTCACGAGAGCCTAAAGTTACATCACATAAACTTCTACTGTGCTTGTATCATGATTGTAGCGTAATGAAATTACATCAACTATAACCCATGTAATAATTCTCTCCAATTTTATATTTATCTTTATAGCTACCCAGCAGCCTCATACAAAGTAGATTGTATCCACAGCAGCTTCAGTATGTGAACAGCAAGTTCAAATCATCGGCCACATTCACTGATACTGTACTTTCACGTTGAACACAATCTATACTAAGATGTTTAACTTGCAAGTTGAATATGTCCTGTAACTCCTGTTATCAGTCAATGGTAAGTATTATTTGAGCAATGCAGGACTGATATCAACTATCAGTCCCCAGACTAATGTTTGCTCTAGTGTCAGTACAGTACTACACACAAGTGGGGCTCTAGTGTACTGTCAGCACACACAAGTGGGGTGTTGTGGTGAAGTGGGGTGTTGTGGTGAAGTGGGGTGTTGTGGTGAAGTGGGATGTTGTGGTGAAGTGGGATGTTGTGGTGAAGTGGGATGTTGTGGTGAAGTGGGATGTTGTGGTGAAGTGGGGTGTTGTGGTGAAGTGGGGTGTTGTGGTGAAGTGGGATGTTGTGGTCAAGTGGGATGTTGTGGTGAAGTGGGGTGTTGTGGTGAAGTGGGGTGTTGTGGTGAAGTGGGGTGTTGTGGTGAAGTGGGGTGTTGTGGTGAAGTGGGGTGTTGTGGTGAAGTGGGGTGTTGTGGTGAAGTGGGGTGTTGTGGTGAAGTGGGGTGTTGTGGTGAAGTGGGGTGTTGTGGTGAAGTGGGGTGTTGTGGTGAAGTGGGATGTTGTGGTGAAGTGGGATGTTGTGGTCAAGTGGGGTGTTGTGGTGAAGTGGGGTGTTGTGGTGAAGTGGGATGTTGTGGTGAAGTGGGGTGTTGTGGTGAAGTGGGGTGTTGTGGTGAAGTGGGATGTTGTGGTGAAGTGGGGTGTTGTGGTGAAGTGGGATGTTGTGGTGAAGTGGGGTGTTGTGGTGAAGTGGGGTGTTGTGGTGAAGTGGGGTGTTGTGGTGAAGTGGGGTGTTGTGGTGAAGTGGGATGTTGTGGTGAAGTGGGATGTTGTGGTGAAGTGGGATGTTGTGGTGAAGTGGGATGTTGTGGTGAAGTGGGGTGTTGTGGTGAAGTGGGGTGTTGTGGTGAAGTGGGGTGTTGTGGTGAAGTGGGGTGTTGTGGTGAAGTGGGGTGTTGTGGTGAAGTGGGATGTTGTGGTGAAGTGGGATGTTGTGGTGAAGTGGGGTGTTGTGGTGAAGTGGGGTGTTGTGGTGAAGTGGGGTGTTGTGGTGAAGTGGGGTGTTGTGGTGAAGTGGGGTGTTGTGGTGAAGTGGGATGTTGTGGTGAAGTGGGGTGTTGTGGTGAAGTGGGGTGTTGTGGTGAAGTGGGGTGTTGTGGTGAAGTGGGATGTTGTGGTGAAGTGGGGTGTTGTGGTGAAGTGGGGTGTTGTGGTGAAGTGGGATGTTGTGGTGAAGTGGGGTGTTGTGGTGAAGTGGGGTGTTGTGGTGAAGTGGGATGTTGTGGTGAAGTGGGGTGTTGTGGTCAAGTGGGGTGTTGTGGTGAAGTGGGGTGTTGTGGTGAAGTGGGGTGTTGTGGTGAAGTGGGGTGTTGTGGTGAAGTGGGGTGTTGTGGTGAAGTGGGGTGTTGTGGTGAAGTGGGATGTTGTGGTGAAGTGGGGTGTTGTGGTGAAGTGGGGTGTTGTGGTGAAGTGGGGTGTTGTGGTGAAGTGGGGTGTTGTGGTGAAGTGGGGTGTTGTGGTGAAGTGGGATGTTGTGGTGAAGTGGGGTGTTGTGGTGAAGTGGGGTGTTGTGGTGAAGTGGGGTGTTGTGGTCAAGTGGGGTGTTGTGGTCAAGTGGGGTGTTGTGGTCAAGTGGGGTGTTGTGGTCAAGTGGGGTGTTGTGGTCAAGTGGGGTGTTGTGGTCAAGTGGGGTGTTGTGGTCAAGTGGGGTGTTGTGGTCAAGTGGGGTGTTGTGGTCAAATGGCAGAGAGGCAGACAACTGGACGAGTGGAATAACTGCCAACTATCAACGGCCATTCTGAACTTGGTCAATTTGTTTGATAATAAGTTGGTCCTTTTAACTTGCATGTAGGCAAAAAGAACCTTGAAATGTGGTAAATGTGGACAGGGGACTTCCTAACTCTAGAGAAGGAAAACTTTGAAAATAAAAACCACTCCTATGTCAGTCTAAGAGGGAAGGGTCTGGTGAGATCTCATATGTACCTCATGTGCCACACAACAAGAGTAAAAGAAGATATAAGTAATGTTACCCTGGGCCTAGCCCCTGGTTACCCTGGACCCTTGCCCCATTGGTAGAGTTGTTTGGTGTTCAACATCATAATAAACCACTATTTCACACACCTAGACCACATAAACACTCCCTCCGACTTCGCAACAGAAACAATCTCCTGCCACCCAAACAGAACCACCGTGAACCACTAACCGTGAAACGTCCGAGGTTAGGCTTCTGTTTCCCTGCGAGAATCTTCAGAGCGGTCGACTTGCCGATACCGTTTGTGCCGACGAGTCCAAGCACCTCGCCAGGCCGGGGGATGGGCAGCCGGTGCAGTTTGAATGAGTTGGCGCTGTAGCGATGCGTCGTGTCTCGCTCCAGGTTGCTCGGCAGGTTGATGATCGACACCGCCTCAAACGGACATTTCTGCAACAAAAGTGACAGCGTCATTACAAACTGTCAACGATTAGAACTAAAATGTCAAATTCATGTGTGCTTGTTCTTACATTTCCTAAGCGGCCTCATACAAAGTATTGGTGTATCCTCATCGGATTCAGTATGTGAACAGCAGTGAGAGTTCAAATCATCGGCCACTTGGGTTATTATATCTGTTAGTTTCTTTTTAGCAAAATGGCGATGTTGCCACATTATTATATAATCGCTTTCGCATCAGGCTATGGTAGAAAGTAACTTGTATACTAGTCAGTAAGAGAGTAACACTGCCATTAACAGAGCAAGTCACTTAATTTTTTAGGGTATTATTCTGACAGGGATCACACAGGCTGGGAGTGTTGTTAAAATAATCATGTTACAATACGGGGCTAGATTACTTAAATGGGATGTAACATTATCACTTTCACAACTGTATAAAACAGAATGTGGGTCTAGAGTTGTCATTATGTTTATACATTTGTGCATCGGAGCACATTTTCAACAGTTTTGCATGTACACATTGTCTATATATGCTGCAGGGAGTTCACAGTTTTATTTGTTAACATTTCAACTTTCATGATATGGATTTGGATTGTGAACAGAACAGCCTATTGTCCCTTCTTGCTAGCTGCCTTGCACTGGGCAGAGCAACATTTGTTATCAGCATATAAACAAGTTACCATAACCATTTTAACTTTCAATTTAAGGTCTGGACAACATTCTGCAATTCTATTTCGTACATGTGTAAAAGTGTAAGTGGCCTCATACAAAGTAGTGTTGTATCCTCAGTACTTTCAGTATGTGAACAGCAGTGAAAGTTCAAATCATTGGCCAGTTTTCTAAGGTCATATACTGAACCGTAGGCTCCTACAAACTAAATAGTTGGGTCTACATAAATGCAAAGTTAACATCATAATGTACACTGACTGTTGATAAGAAATAATCTCCAAAAACCTGTGCACCTCATAACTTCCAGAAATGCAAGCCCACCACATGTAACATTTATCTACATAAGTACTACCTAAGAATACAGTCAATGACAACACTGTAGTTGCATTAGCCTTATATTCACACTTGTAAACCAGAAGCTTCCATAAAAGTATGCACTAGGAGTTGGAATCATCAACAGAGGTAACATTGTTGCTTGCAAAGTACCATAACAATGCACTTCCGGAAATGTGCAACTATCCATGGGCATCGTACACTACTTGATCTAGAGGTTCATTACAAGATTTCATTTTTCATCTCGGACTATTCAATTGGTTTTTACTTACCTTTGCACATATGCCACACCCTATGCACAGCTCCTCAGAGATGAATGCTATCTTGTCGACTGGTGTTACTTCTATGCACAACTTGCCTAAACATTAAAAACATATCACTTTAGTTGATACAGCAAATCGATCAAATATATAACATGTGCTGAATAATTATACAGGGTAGCAAATAAAAAACCTGTCACAACAGCCAGTTGCAATTGGCTTGAAGTTGAGAACTTTGTGGTGCTATAAAAGGGGCTGTAATTAATAATATACCATGCTGAAGTTCAGAGAACTAAGGATTGCAACTGATTCACCAAATCAGACAAAAGAAATCTCTCTAACACATTGGGATCACAACCTATCACCGTTGGAAGCCTGACTGTAAATGGGAACCACATGACAAGCAATAATCACTCTGTGTATTACTATTAGCATGAGACAGAATGGTTGTTCTCCTAAAAAAAATCTGCCAGTGAAAATCTCTAAATCTAATAAACACAAACTAGTGCAAATAAGATGTTGAAGGTGGTACTTCTAATTAAATAGATAAGTGTACTGGCATACTGGGGCATTTATTTGGCATCTACAAAAATACTGGGTCACTTCATAGGTCTCATTACCCATTCTGACGACAGGACAAGACTTTCGACATTCTTGTCTGCAACGTTTTGGCTTGCATTTGTCTGCGCTGACAATGGCAATACGTGTGAGCTTGTCTTGAGACATGGTGCCACTGCTGAAAACATAAAACAAGATAAACTTCACTGACATGTCACTGCATGACGTACTGGATGGTTCTTCCTGTTAGTGGCGATGATGTCATAAGTTGTATTTCAACTGCACACAACTGATTTAATCAATTGCTTACAAACAATAATGACTGTAATGTCAAAATACTGATTCCAAGAAGTACCGGTAATGCTGAAACCATTATATATGATCCAGTGTTGATTACTAGATTACTAACGAAATGACTAAAGGTCATAGATTAAAGTGTTGATTTGACAAAAAAACATTACTTTGTTTAACTAAATACAAAACATTTGGTCATGTTTCTGCTGACGTCATTTCAGCACCAGAGACGATCCTGTTAGCGCAATGTTCAATATACCGATCTTTGATATGCATTATGTTTGGAATTTCAGGCATTATTGTTGACATTATTGTATAGATATTTCCAAATAAGACTCTATTTTGTGTATAATTGTACGTTTAAATTCTGTATTAATCAATATATACTGCAATTATATATATCGATATTACATTTTGGTAAGCAAATTAGTTATTTTATATTAACAAAAGAAGTGAATAACTTATCTAAATTATCAAAAAAAATACCCGGGTATTTGCCACTAGCTACTACCCAAATGTTATTGCAGTGATAAGTGTATGGCGCTGTAAGAAAACAAGTCGGAAGTTGCTGAGCGTAATTACTGCTAAACATGTCACAAAGCTAAATATTTGTCATAGATCTGGTCTATTTTGAGGTTTTACTTCCAAGACTCCCAGTCTTTATTGATGCTTCTCCAGGAAGAATATCTTTGTTTTCAAAGTCTAAGTAACACTTTCATGTATTTACAACATCGATGAAAGTCTCTTATTCGTAAGTTTTCTGAAACAGCTGTACACTATTTCGCGATTGCATACATCCATGATTCTGTATTCATCGTAGCCATGTGTCACATCATTGGAAAGCTATTTTAAGTGCTGATTCCCCTAGCGGCAGTGCACATGAATACAATGGAAATGGTTTGTGTGTATACTGAATACTCATTAGAGTTCTCACACATTGTCTTCGGAAAGTTCAAGTTGGATTGGAATGTTGCTCGTTATCGAAAAGTGACTATTTTACCGCATGTTACCGCATTTTACATGTGATATGTAAAGATGAACTTTGTGTTATGTTACTGATACGCAATTAGTAAGCAATCGAAATATCCAAGATGGCAGTCTCCGTCATGGCTTCCGATGCTGCCGACTGTTTGAACATGCTGTCTTCAGTCGGCATGCGCAATATAGCAAGCGAGAATGTGCTAACCAACGGGTACCCTCTTTAAAGTATTGTAACTTCAGTTCTACTTGGAATATTTGAGTAATGTAAACTGTTTTGGAATGAGAAATGGTGCTATCTAATTCAACAAAACAACACTGTAATGTTTGTGCCATGTGACTGGTTTTCCTAGAGCACCACACTAGTAACGGTCTTTAGTTATTAAGTGCAAACGTTATCCATAAACAACACGAAACATGAACTCTTTAATTTATTGCGCGCCGTATGGACTACGGAAATTCCCCCGAAAAGTAAACATTTGTGATGTTGTTACTGTCAGAAAATTGGATTGTCATGTGAAGGATAGTAAACGATACTATCTTTCTTGTAGCTTTGGAATAAAAATGCACTTGATGCTGTAGACTAGAAAGCTATCGAGAAACACTGGATCAGTGTGCTGATATGATGGCGTAACTGTTCTTAAATCCACATGGTCGTGACCGAAGCACTCGCCGGTTCAAAAAATTACAGAACAGGCTTTTTATTTATTCTCCCATAGTACATAATCTACACCACTTATTTTTTAATATAAAAAAGATCAATGTTGAGACATTACATATTTGAAATTTTTACCTTTTCGATATTCAACAAACAGCTAATAATATAGATTTGTCAGATGTTTACACCAACTAAAGTACATTTCGAACAAAATGGCCCCTAATCCACATGGTTGCGCAAAACAACGAAATTTGTGTGACTACGGCGCATTACGCCTACCTGACAGATGTTTCGTCAATTATCACTGCCACGGACCCCAGAATAAAATGACTCGCTGTACTGCTTTTCTGATTAAACATCTGCAATAACTTTAATATGTGTTACTCACTTGATGATGCCACTATTGCAACTTATTCCCTCTGCGATACTCTGTGTTGACTTAACCACACATAACGTATAAAACGGTATAACGTAGTTTTAATGTTACAAAATTACGAATAAATAAATTGAACGAAATAAATTTGCTGTCACTTTGGCGAAAGGGTATGCCTATTTAGGTTACTTGCTCAGTGCGGGTCTTGTCCAATTTAGTCGTTGAGTAATATCAACATTATTCCAATAAAAATATAATTATCAATCGACGTAAATACGCAGAAGACATCGCGTGTGTGGTTTAATTTGTAATGCACGTTTTGACTTTGTGCGAAGTAAACGAAACATTGAGTTTGAAGTAGTTATGTAAATGATGTAGCGTATTATCGCCCACGTCTAGGTAAAGGTAAACAGGAGTCCGTCTCGAATTGATATTCGGTTAGTGTTCAGTCTGCAACGTTATTGCCTAGCGTCATCACATATTGCTAAAACACATTCATATGCAGACACATTCAAACATGTTGCCTTTTTGTTGGCTGTCATACTTTCAACATTCATTGCCATTCCCAGCCATTGATAATTGACAATAATGCAAATTACAACAAAAGCCAATAATTATAACATTTATGTAAGTGCTACAGTTTCTCAACGTGAAACTAGGTGGCAGCACCTTTAGTTATTTATATTTTCTGGAATATATTTTTGTAAATAAGTCACTGATGGTGACAAAAATAACTTCACATGCAGTGTGTTACTGGATGCCTTCTGGATAAATATCAACACGTACATGAAATCAAAATGAAAATAAGCTGGTCTGTATAAATATACTTTGACACTGCACATGTAGCCACAATAGCCAACTGTTGTCCTGACTCCTGAAAAGGTTCAACAGTGCAGCCTCCTATGTTCTATGTGGACTCCCAAATGCAGAGCAGACTAAGAGTCTGTTGAGGACATCCACCAATTTCTCATAAATCAAAGCCTCCGCAGTATAATTTTTTTATCTGTGCACTATTCTACGTTCTGGCAAATAAAAATGGCATGATTGATAGCTTCCTGTTGTTTCTGACCGTTTAATCAGTCGAAATTTACATATTCACATTATAGGCCATTTATACTTGTAAATATTATCCTGCTTAGTTTAAAAATTTTTTTTTAATAATTTCATATACAGTTATAGTTATGCTTTCATAGATCTATAGTTTTATAATATATGTGACCCACCTTAATAAAATGAGTCGTATGTTGGTAAAACTGATTTTCCGTAAATACAATTTTTGTTAAAAATTTGCGAAATTTTCCTTGAATTCATTAGTATTAATTTTATCAGATTTCACTATTGGTACCATCTTTTACGTCTGTTTTTATGTATTTATTCCATTATCTATTCATGTTCCGAATTTCGGTAAGATCTGTCCATGGTAACTAAGGTACATTTCATGAAACATGATAACAAGTTGTTAAAACGTTGAAGGCAGAAGGTTTCTACCTCGTGTCCTCACACATGTTTGGTGAGCCGTAACTTCACTTATAATTGATGTATCTTTTTACATGATACATCATGCAAAAGCTGAGACTGCTCTTTCCAATGGTACCAATAACTCAATTAAACTAAATTACTGACATCCAACTCATTTTGTTAAGATAGGTCACATGTTTTATCAGTTGTAATGTTCTTATTGTACTTCTCAGCTGCTACAGTTGCCGGAGAATAAACTGTATTGTTATTGTTGCAGATTATCACCCACTCTGAGGAATGGCAACTCCACTGAGAGCTGGAAGACGTGTGTCAACAGAAAATGTGTCCGACCTCCTCAGCTGCTCAGTGTGCATGGAAGTATTCGATGACACCGATCACCTGCCAAAGTTACTTCTCTGTCACCACACGTTCTGCGTCCAGTGCTTGATACACCTCGCCAAACAGAACCAGTTCCTGAACTGCCCGACGTGTCGCCACAACACCGTGCTGACTGACCCTCCCCCTGGTGGCCTGTTTGCGTTGCAGACGAACTTCTACATCCAGCAGATGCGGGAACTGATTGGCGATGTTGCGAGGTTAAAGGTAAAAGGTTGTCGGAAACATTCGAGTGCGCCGCTTGAGTACTTCTGCAAGTCGTGCGAAGTGTTGATATGTAAGGAGTGCTGCTCCGTGGATCACCGAATGGGCGCTGGTCATGTGACCCAGGAGGTGTCGTTGGCCGCGGAGGAACAGAAATGTCTGCTGAGTTTAGAAATGGCGGAGGGACAACAGGCATTGATATCTAACCGGCTCTACGTTGGTAAGCTCACTGCAGAGATTGGATGTCTGACCACAGCCAAAGACAAAGCCATGGATGATATCGATAAAGCATTTGACAGATACATTGAGGTGGTGAACGTCCGTCGTAGACAGCTGCAAGACAACCTGAAGGATCTGTACACGTACAACTCTGACTGCCTTCAGCATCTCATGGACAACATCAAAGCTCAGTCAACGTCTCTGGCAGGGCTCATCGAGCACTGTGAAGAGGCAATTCACAGCAGTAACATCTCCGACATTCTCGCGTACAAGTCAAAGTTGTCGCTGAAGACTACGGAAGTTCGGACGGACCGGAGTAAGTGCATTGTTGGGAGTAACTACCTGTGTTTCTCCCCGCAGGAGAGTGACTCCCAGTACTTGCATCTCGTCCAAGACTTGGGTTCGGTTCACATGGAACACAAGCTCCCGTCATCTGTGAAGTTGGTAGAGCAGACCTCGTTCACTGCCAGCATCTTTGCAAAACTTGTTCTCATCTTGCACAGTTTTGATGGCAATCCAATCAAAGATTACCCAATCAGCATCGAGATACGTGATCCATTCGACGATTGTCTGCCGAATCTTGTCCAGTATCAGGAGGATGGTCAGTACGAAGTGAGATGGAGGCCGGTGGTCAGTGGACTCCACCAAGTTCAGGTCAAGTTCCTTGACCGATGCATCACTGGTGGGAATTTCACGCTGACCGTCCAGAGCAATGACCCGGTGAGTAAGATCGGAGGCAAGGGAAGCGAGGAGGGCAAAATGGGCTACCCAAGGGCTGTCACCGTTGATAGGGATGATAACGTATTTGTTGTTGACACCGGAAATAATCGCATTGAGAAGTTCGACGCATCCGGCAGTTTCCAGTACAGCTTCGAGATCTCGTCGGAGAACGACACATACTCGAGTTGTGGTATCGCCCTCAACCGGGACCACACCGTGATCATCTGTCCGGAAGTGTGTGTAGATGAGGCGGATTTGGCGAGTGCTAATGCCATCCTCCAGTACACTACTGACGGTGAGCTACTCAGTCGGACTGTTTGTCAAAACATCATGAAGCGGGCGCTCTCGGTTGCTGTGGACAGTCGGGGACACATCATCATGGCTGACTTTGAACTGAACACCATCCTCGCCTTTGATCAGAACTGTCGATTCCTCTGGCAAAGTGGGGCACCTGGGGTGGGTCCGGGCGAATTCAACCACCCCATGTTTGTGTGTATTGGTGAGAACGACAGCATCATCGTCTCTGACGGCGACAACCACCGAATCCAGGTGTTTGACAGCAGCGGGAAGTTCATGTACAAGTTTGGACGGAAGGGAAGCAATAAAGGGGAGTTCAACATGCCCTTTGGGGTGACCGTCGATCGCCATGGCAACATCCTGGTGGTTGACGGGAGTAACAGACGCATACAGATCTTCAAGGCACGTGGCGAGTTTGTCTCGTGCATTGAGAGTCTGGGTGACGAAATGAGTGCGCCACGTGGCATTGCCGTCACATCGGACGGACACGTTCTAGTCGCTGATAGAGACAACCACTGTGTGAAGAAATACAAGTACTTGCATGGTGCACCACTCTAGTTTGGATGAGTGTGATGAACAATATCAGTGACACCGTTTGTGACACTGGTGTGGTTTAGTCCAGTGTGGGCATTGCAAAATGTTATGATTAGAAGAAAACCACTGAACACTCAAAATTATTTTCATAAAAAAAATTCACAAAGTTCAGAAACTCAATATATCTCAGCCATTGTTCTGAAAAGATTTAGCTGATGAAATTTTGAAAATTAAATATTTTTTTATATTCTATAGATATTGTACAACATATCAATCGTGAACATTTTAATGTCTGATCTACTCTTGCATGTTTTATTAATTTACTGCTTACATATGTTTTAGAACTGATTTTTATCATTTGATAGAATGGTCTAATTTGTGAGCGCTTCTAGTCACTGCATAATTCTTTTGAAATTACTAATTAATTATTGTAATTAAGTTTGCTTTTGCACCAGACAAATGTCAATTATGCACTATACTGAATGTCCGCAAACCAATTATCTTGAAATATAATATTTTATAATTTATTTATATGGATTGCATGTTCTCTTATAACACTGCTCAGAGTTAAGACAAAGTGGGTATTTCAAAACCAGCATGTTTGCTTGTAGTCATGGTATTTAGAATGGTTTACAGCAAACAAATATTAGTCTTATTAAGTACACATCTTTCACTATGCAACTATAAGTTCTTTGTACATTCCATTTAGCATTATAATCTTTTCTGACGGAATAATCAAGTTAATGCTTTTTACTGTACAGAATGTAGTAAACATTTTAACATTCTTGAGTCAGTAATTTACTGACTTAAGTGTCTTGCAACGTTGCAAATATTTTACATAGCAAATATATTTTACATGAATATATACAGTATTAGCAAGTTGATATGTGATGCATGAAAACAGCTCAGAAGCATAATTATTATATTATGACAGTATGTTAAAGCACTTTAATGAAAATCACTTAATAAATAAAATTATGCTGTGATGCAACTGCTCGTCTGTGTCGTTGTAGCCATCTAGGAGAATTATAAACATGGTCAATTATTTGTCACTTCCTCTTTCATAATGTGAAGTTAGTTATTGCTTGTCCCTCCACATTTATCCTTTCCATTTTAACATCCCTATGTGCAGTTGCCCCACTTGAGTATCTTGTCCCTTTTCCTACTGTAGTGTTTCTCAAATGTGTCATGACCTCCAAAAGGTCACTGGGAGGTCGTGAGACATCCGCCAATGTCAGTCTGTAGAAAGCAGCCCATCCAGTAGCCAGTCAGAGAAAATATTATGTAAATGGTAGTTCTGATTACTGAGTAAATCCAATTGAGAAACATTGTTCTATATTGTGCTATATTTTGTCATTTCTATCTTTGGTTGTTGGACCTCCATCTGATCAAATGACCAGGCTTCTCACTGACCTATTCACAGTATATTTATATATATCCAGAGTATCCAGTGTAGAGTAGACGTATCAGCTGACTAAAATATGCTAATAATAGATCTTACTTCAAAAATGAACAATACTTGCAGATGATGGAGTATTGAGACTGTCTAATGAGCAACCATTGATCATTCTAAGAGTACATCTAAAACTTGCCATCTAATTATAATTGAATTAGGATGTGTACACAGGTATCATCCCAGAAGAAAATAACTTGCAGCGACAAGGTTCATACTGGATTCACATCTGATGTGATGATTGGTCTGGTGCGATTTTATATAACTGCCTTAAAAAACATCTTCCAGTTACGTCATGACTTTGGGAAACGGTCTTCCATATACCTGTGTATGTAGCACCATCTAGATAATGACCAATTTGGAGAACAGTTTACTATACACTCATCAACAGAGACCATAAAGGATAATATAATGGAGATCTGAGATCCATTTCACTGAGACAATGAATCACTACACAGAAGGTGTTGCTTTTTAAAACTGCAAAAATGTGCAGAGGACAGTATTTCTGTGACACACCAGTGCAAGATTCCTGGTACATCATGTCGTTGATTTCTCATTCAGTGTTCAAGATATATCATTGTTATGTGGTGATATAGATATAAAAGAGTAAAACTGGGGTGATCAAATCATACACAAAAGCTAGAAAATGTACCACAGCAGCACTGAAAGAATGATGACTTGGTGTCTAAACTAAAATGATCTCACAAACAATGTTGATAAACACAGTTTAATATACTTATACTATTAATAAACAGCTTAATATAATAATTATATTTATTATATTATAAAACAGTTTAATATAACAATTATACTTATTATTTTATAAAACACAAATGCATCATTAATTAATCCAACAATCCAGTAAAACAATGTCAGAAGTTTACAAAGTCGTATTCCCGTGCCATCCTCAGAGTGACAATGAGGACGTGTTTGTCCACGACCCACTGGGCACGACTTGTCTTGGGGTCGACTGTGTGTGGCAGATGGAGGCCAAGTTTACTGCAAACAGACGGTAGAACGGTGATGAGAGGGATTTCTAGACTAACTGAAAGATGTTGAAGGTATGCACTCCAAAAACATGCTTAGATGGTGGTCACAGTCATATTACATAACCTATAATTGTATTCTAATATATTTACATATTGTTGCAGTAAAGAGTTTAATCTTTACAAAAAATCACGGTGAAGTCACATAAAACCATGAACAGCAATCTCAAATAATTCCAATGAAGACTGGCCCACAATAACTCTTATGTGGTGCACCAGTATCCATTTCATGAGCAATCAGGCCAGAGAACACACTTTAAAAATGTATTAAATTAATTTGACCAGTCAGTATGTTATATTAGATCAAGTTTATAGTGCATAACATGTTTTTTTTTTTATAAAATCACATGAAAGACCCAATTTCAGGAGTTCCTGACATGGCTATGTTTGTAATTCTTACAATTTTGGAGTTCGACAGTCGAGGAAGGTGTCTTTGACATCCAATTTCACGTCTGATCCAACTGTGTCTGGCAATTGTATCTTTACCTGAAGCAGACAACACTCAAAAGTATACAACATGTACCATCACAAATATAGCAGAGTGTACCTTCTATTGTGATAGTACAAGTACAATCTATGTGAAACCATGGCAGCACACTGGTTGTACCCAACAATAACATCCTTGCCACAGCAATATACATGTATAGGGCCATGCTACGTCTCCACAATACTTAAATAGTGTTACACTGATCAACACAGCACATGGAAAATGTTCAAGTGGAAAGAACTATTTCCCAGGTATTTCAAATGTCCCTTTTAATAGAACTGAAATTTAGACTTACTACAATGTGAAAACCTTTTATGGGATTAAAGCGATTTCAAATAACTACCTGGTAAGTTTTATGCAAAAGGTGGCTCTAGTTTCAGGGAGTTGATTCCAGATTTTTCGTTGCAGTTACAGAGAAAGCACATTTGGTAATATTAAGCCTAAAATGGTGTGGAAATTGTTACAGGACTAGGTAAATAAGACGAGTGACGTGTAACTATATACTACTAGTGCACTACTTAGCCCTACTCCACCACTGTGTCACAGAGCCCTATACTTACGACCATATCTTCACAACTTGCTGTTGAGGCAGTCTTGTTTCCCATCTGAAGGAACATGTCTTCAGTGGTCACAGATTGCTTGTATAGAATCTCATACCTGCAGTGAACAAGGTGTAAAATATTTGCATTTCTGCCAAATAACAGAGAAATGAGGCTAACTGCAGACTCCTGCAAAATATTTTTGATATTGGACTCCCATTATTGGTTCTAACCAGGGAGTGGAGTACAATGTATTCCGTGAATTTCCCATCAATATCATCCTGGTTTAAATAGATACTAATAATAAGTTACTGTATTTCTCTTCATCATAAATCTGGCAGTTAATACCATTCAGGCACACTTATCATGTAACATGTCGCTTTTAAGATGATAAAACAAAATAAACAATACAAAAAAGGGAACACCTTTTGAAAACATATTTAGATATCTGTGTAGCAGGGGCATCAGAACCCACTTCATTAAAACACAATGAGGTGTAAATGTTTACACCTATGTGTAATGATGTTACACTCACTCGGGCTGAGGTCTGGGGTCATACACGTCATCGTATTCAGCGCCCGGGTTCACCTCCTCTGTGTCCCAAATGTCTTTCTCGTTCTTCTTTTGATGTGCCTCTGACTTGCCTTGTCACAAACAAAAGTCAGTTTATCAAATCAAATAGTATATATAAGACACACCAGAGGCCAAGATTGTGTAGTTTTTGTTAAATAATTTTGGGTAGTATCATAGTGTATCTGCTGGGTGACAAATCATATTTTTATAAATTACAAGTGATATATTTTTAGGATAGATATTATTAACAAGTCTTGATTGAAATGAATGTCAAACATTTTATGTAAATAATAATTTCTTTTACAATAACAAAATATATACTGACAAAGAACTTAAGGAACAAGCCTATTAACTACAATAATATAGACACGTGGATCAACAAATTACTGATGAAAATTATGCTGAAAATAACTTACCATCTGCTTCAGTTTTTCTTTTAGGTGCAATATCAGATGGGTTCATCTTAGAAATGGCAGAACTCGGCTACAGATAATACACAGAGGTCAGTTTTAATTTATTTACTATTTAGAATCACAAACAGTGACAGATGTTTATTATTACACATATAAGACAGCCTTCACTCTAAAAGACAAACCACACAATACTATCATCTTTACTGTAAATGTAAAATGTATATCATCTCAAATGTATATACTTTGAATGTGTATAAATATTTGACTTTTTCCAAGCCTATAACAATAAAAAAATATATATGCATTTCATAAAGAACACAGTTTGTCACATTAGAGGGATTTGTCCGTTTTTCTGTATAGTTGAACACTTATACTTTAGCGAGGACAAACAATGCATGCATAAACATGTCCACTGACATATCCTAGATATACAAATACTTGACAGCTGCACTATGTACCTTGTAGTCCTCATCGCTGTCTGAGTCCTGTTGGTCTGGCAGTGTAAGCAGCTGTGACAAGGACTTGATGTCAAAATTACCAACTAGTCCTTCCATTGTTGAAAATCTGCACAAATATTCCAAATAATTTGGTTATCACATTTTTATTAGAAGGATATATACATAGGACTTTAATGGTATTGGGCAAAATGTTATTTAACTTGCCTAAATTATTAGCAGTGTCCATCTAATGCTGCCATATTCTCCTGTTGTCTGTCAGTGGTGACAGTGGCTCTATAAACTATAGAACAACGCAAATTTTCTGTAAACCCTGTTAGCATTCGATGTGTTCATCTCATGAGACTGACATACTGATGTAGTTATATAAATGATAATAAATATACAGCAACAACGTACGTAACTGGTAATGGATGAATAATATCCAGATTTTATTAAGATATAATGTGCCTATAATGTTTTGTGATGGAACACTATGGAATTTTTCTAGTCACTACCGGAATCGCCAGAAGCTATGAAAAATTGTCATGTAATTATGGCATACTGATAGCATGGGTTTATAATTATTATAAACCCATGCTATGCCATAATTAATTCATATATTGGCAAAATATAGTAATGTAGTAATGATTCGTTTTAACGTTTATGGTAGAACTTATTAAACATAATTAGACACATTTTTAGTACGTCTTCTTCCATTCAAGTGCATAATCCCACTCTGAAGCATTGTAGTGATTTATATACAATATGACATCAATCAATGTCACAATTAATTACAATTGTTGGTCTTGTGTTACAAGTTATGACTGGATGAACGTATAAATAATATAAGCTTGTTGTACATATGAATATGATATGTAAGTCTATGTAGTTTACGTTATCTTGTGTCATAGATATATCATTATAATCCTCTCACTGAATTGTTAATTTCTTGGCACGTTATTCACGTCTTGGCACGTCGATAAGTTGTTTTGATGTTACAACTCGTCGTAGACGTAGTAGACCATGCAACAACGCCAACGTCAAATGTTAGCACTTAATACACCCTTTTCAACATTATATATTGTTTCATGTTAGTCCACTGAGCACGTATATGTCAAAAGCAAAACATAACTACAGTGTGTTGAAATAAACACTAAAATAACGCATGTAAGCGAAAAAAAAACTTGATATGTTTACACGTTACCAACCTGTTCATGCACCGCACAGGAAGCGCTGTGATTAGGCCGGCCTACTTCCGGTCAAACATTATCCAGGAGCCGTTAGGTGGCAGCACTTTATTGGCATATTCTAGTTTCCATACTCGGCAGGGTTCTATAGATATGACTTAGTAGTCTGTATATTATATATTGTTACACCATTATGATCTTATGAGGTTTCTTTGAACTTTTTCTGACATGATGATACTGATGTATATCATAAACACTGTATGTATTGTTTCTATGTTGGAAAAATAAACATTTACTTATTACTTACCTGCAAGTTTACTATTAAGAAATTAAGTCTTTTTCAGAACTTTCACGCCAAGCAGAACTTTATATTTTGGCATTGAGGGTGGTCGCTGCTAGGGTGCTTGTCGTCCTCAGTGGTTCTTTTACGTCCCAAATTGAGACGGGACCGACATTAACGTGATTCTCTGATACACGAGGGATACACAGTCCCCAATGTAGAGAGCCAGGTTTGAACACTACATTTATTTTAAGCATACCCGCGCACCTGCGAACACACACACACACACACACACACACACACACACACACACACACACACACACACAACAAACAAACACACACAATTGTTGTGGACAATTTTAACTATCTTGATTCGTGTGCATTCAGCAATCAACTAGCGAACAATTTCTTGGGTGTGTTAGGAACTAGGTCAGTATCCTAGCAATATGAGCATTATAATATTGAGAATTCATGAACGCAACATTTTGGAATAGGCCTAATTGACAAAAGGGGACGAGAGCTTTACTAGCCACAGTTAACCACAAACATGCTATGAGCTCCTGTGTATACAAAAGAACGCAGTCGTCTCAACTATATGAGTTCGACGGTGCGGAATAATTGACTGCGCCGCGTCAATTGTCAATACGCGGTGGCCACTAATAGAAAATAAACATTAACGACATACACTAACGGCATTAAATATCCACGGTAACATGTGTCGATTGTACGACGCCATTCAGAAGTGGACTGCACCAGGAGACGTACCGTTTCAGTAAGTGGATGTTCAGTATTTTCTGCGAAGGATGGTAACTTTGGAAACATATATGCGACAAACGTTTGCTACCAGTGCGTACACTCAATACGGTGTTTGTGATGGGAATATTGTCGTTTTTACGTAATGCCAAAAGGTTCATGAAACCTACCCTAGCCAGAGAAACATGAGAATTGGGCCACCTGAAAAATGCTAAAACGCAATGCAAATTGACAAACGCGATACGTGTGCTTCGTTGTCGTCTTTTTGCCGGCCGGCATGTCCAACGGACTGTCGTTATGTGGTACCCAAGCAACCCGGTATTTCACATGTTCCCAAGAAGAACCGACCAAAATATATTTCTTTAAGCAGTGAATATGCATTTTATGGAATAAGCTGCAAGCTCTCTAAACGCATAAAAGAAGCGGATACGATGTGAGGTAAGAAACCGGGGAAGAAGTTAATTCGTTAAGGGAGAAAGGGATAAGATGTAGGGATGAAATAGGGGAAAGGGAATGAAGGAGAAGGAGGAGACGGGAGAAGAAAAGAGAGTGAGAGAGCGAGAGAGCGATATATAGGATATTGGCGGATAGCATTTACTACTACTACTGCTACTGCTACTGCCGCTGCCGCTGCCGCTGCCGCTGCCGCTGCCGCTGCCACCGCCACCGCCACCGCCACCGCCACCGCCACCGCCACCGCCACCGCCACCGCCACCGCCAACGCCAACGCCAACGCCAACGCCAACGCCAACGCCACCGCCAACACGACCACTGCCACTGCCACTGCCACTGCCACTGTCACTGTCACTGCCACTGCCACTGCCACTGCCACTGCCACTGCCACTGCCACTGCCTCTGCCACTGCCACTGCCACTGCCACTGCCACTGCCACTGCCACTGCCACTGCCTCTGCCACTGCCACTACCACCACCACCACCACCACCACCACCACCACCACCACCACCACCACCACTACCACTACTACTACCACTACTACTACTACTACTACACAGCCAGGCATTTGACTATAATCAGTCATATTTTATTATGCCACTGTACATTTCCATCGCGGCATTTACTTGTTGTAATCGTATAACACAAAGTATAACTTTTCATATCACTTCTTTTTTGGCAACTGTTGCAGACAGGAATGAACCTCCTAGCTACAGTTTTTGCCTTGTTCACATATCTCGGTGTAACCTCGAACGGAGGCCACGACGGTGCTAAACAAATGAGACTCCGCCGCGGGCATTCAACTTTTATTGTCAGGAGAGACCTTTGTTGTATGCACGTCTCAGCGGAACGACAAGCAATAACTCACCGTGCGGTTTGTCCAGTAGCTCTGCACCTTCGCTCGCAAACGACGGGGTAGGCCTATGGGCGTTCACACGGAACGGTAATATGGATGTTTACCAGTCTGGTAGAATCTGTGGAGTCGCCAGGGACTAAAGCCGCCCGAGAAGCCGTGGACTCACGCCTGTTGGCGCGAATGCAATGCCCGGCACTGGCCAAGGCTCTTAATTGAGATGTTTGCCGGGGATTACGGCACTCTTGGTCGCTGCTGACACGCTTGGCTGATTCCGGTACGTTGTTGTTATATGAATGCATTTAATTTGCAGTTCTGTCTTGCCAGCCACGCTGACTGAACACACTAGTTATTCGTGGCATAATAGTATTTGCCATGAATAGTATACAGTGTCAGCGTAGGTTGCTTAGTATTTAATTTCATGCATGTGCTACTTTCAAAGACACGCAATGTTACCTGGGTTTTCCTGACTGTAGATTTAGTCTCTATGTACATATATAGACTAGGCATTCGCTCGCAATATTGTACTGCTTCCCGACAAGTCAGCTTTGAAGTGATACAGGTACATTAATCAACACGACAATGTTAACTTATCTAGGCGTTGTTTCAATGAGATAGAGTTTAACGTTAGTTGAATTAACAACGTTTGTAGTAGACGGTTCTACTCAGTTGTAACTCTAACGCTTTCATAGCTAGTGGGTTGTAATATAATGGCGATACTGTGGCAGTTTAACAGCGTAATTCGTGTTCGATACTTTGTGTCACAGCCGTTATACAGCTAGAAGATAAATCAGCGTGATGCGACCGTTGAACCACCTATATATAACAGGGTAGATTACATCGAGGATATTGTATCAGTCAGACTGAGAAGTCTCAATGATCCAGTCTCGCTTTTTTCATAAAATATCACAGCTTCTTAATAATTCATACACATATATACCATAAACGCACGCTCGCACGCACGCACGCATTTATCGATATATATATATATATATATATATATATATATATATATATATATATATATATATATATATATATATATATATATATATATATATATATATATATCCATACATAGGTCTCTGTAAGGCGTACTGTGATGTTAGGTATGATCGCTAAGGCTTCCTCGGTGATGTTCCATTTCTAAACCCACCCACGAACAATTCTTAGCATGTCTCGAGACAAATACGTCTCAGTGCATTGTTTTGGAAACAACCTTCGGCAAAGCTGCATTGTCGACTGCACACGAATACAGAATATTAAGCATAGTATGTCCTTTTTAGTTCTGGCACAATCGTGGCAGTTACGTGAATTTCCACAGCAGCTAGCTGCAATTATCAATATTTCCGGTCTTACAACATTCATTAGCCATTCACCGTTTTGACATCGAGGTCTTCGTGTGAGGTATGGGATCTGCAATAAGTCACACACTGCCGAAGAATCTTCTTTTTATGTCATGGTCTTGTGGTTTTGCCGAGGCAGTGTTGACACGATCCATTACGTAACAGACACTGGCGTTTGTAACATATCCGTAGTGACAACAAGATGACACACTTACCACGGCTACGCGACCTAAATGGGTGGGATATCAGTTTCGCGAGGACATACACATACATACACACGCACGCACGCACGCACGCACGCACACACACAAACACACACGCACGCACACACGCACACACGCACACACGCACACACGCACACACGCACACACGCACACACGCACACACGCACACACGCACACACGCACACACGCACACACGCACACACGCACACACGCACACACGCACACACGCACACACGCACACACGCACACACGCACACACGCACACACGCACACACGCACACACGCACACACGCACACACGCACACACGCACACACGCACACACGCACACAAGCACACGCACGCACGCGCACGCAGGCACACACACACACACACACACGAACGAACGAACGAACGAACGAACGAACGAACGAACGAACGAACGAACGAACGAACGAACGAACGGACGGACGGACGGACGGACGGACGGACGGACGGACGGACGGACGGACGGACGGACGGACGGACGGACGGACGGACGGACGAACGAACGAACGAACGAACGAACGAACGAACGAACGAACGAACGAACGAACGAACGAACGAACGAACGAACGAACGAACGAACGAACGAACGAACGAACGAACGAACGAACGAACGAACGAACGAACGAACGAACGAACGAATATAATATACATGAACGCACGCAAGCACGCTTACACATAAGGATGCGCGCACACACAACACGCGCGCACATACACACGTACTTTTTGCGTGTGCTCAGTTAAAACTGTTTTGATTTGAAGGTATCTTTCGGCTACGCATGCACGCACGCACGCACGCACGCACGCACGCACACACACACACACACACACACACCGCGTACGCACGCGCACATTTTTTTCTTATCCCTGGATCCCGCACGGAGCTGGGGGTAACATCACTTAGTTCATTTAGCCGTATCGACTAATAATATCCGCCTACCGCCAGTTCCCCCCACTCTCTGATATAACATCCTTTCCTGCCCTGTCATTGTCTCTTCCACATGTCGACCTAGAAACAATCAACTCGCTGCCTTGCGTGTGGACAAACAAGTGTTGTACATCCAACAACTGTCTTGTTCTCCTCCTGCTGTTCTGTCGCCAGGGCTGACGCTGATCGCGGTCCTGATTCTGTTCACCGATCTCCGTCTTCCTTTTCTTCCTCTTCTTTTTTCTCACCTTTCTTGCACTACTTTCTCTATGAAAAGTCCCAAATTCCCTCTATCATTTGCTCTTTTTAACACATCCTCTCCCATGCACTCTCTCTCTCTCTCTCTCTCTCTCTCTCTCTCTCTCTCTCTCTCTCTCTCTCTCTCTCTCTCTCTCTCTCTCCCCCCCCTCTCTCTCTCTCTCTCTTTCCCTCCACGGTTTCCTTTAAACAGACTTCCTATCGCAATCTCCGTCTTCTTCTGCCTCCTTTCCCCTCTACCCCGGGATCTTGTGTCTCTGCCAGCCATTCTCCTTCCATTCTCGTCACGTGACCGGCCTATTTTAACCGTCTCCTCGCCATCTTGTTGTTCAAGCTTTCCTATACTCCCACACCCACCCTCAATTCCAACAATATACGTAATTTTTATAAGGAAACATACAAACAACGGAATCGTTGCGATTTGTGTGGACATAGGAGCTTAGTATAGCCATCTCTTTACGTCCTTACATCTATTCACTAATCGGTAGTAAACACCACCTGTCATTGACAGCACGACCCAAAGGGCGGACCCCGACTAACGTGTATAAATTAACCTATTTCCTCATCAGCACGCTAGGCTTAATGCGGTGTGAGCGTTTCACACTGCTTAAGGCGTAAACATGTGTATCTGCTCTGCAAGAAACTTATTTAAATATAACCTACGTGTACATCTAGAAATTGGCACACTGTGATACTTATCACCCCAACTCAGCTGAAGACAATGCGTGTTTCGAATGAAAGCGCTGCTTGCGTTTTGATAGCATTGTAGTCAGTAATGTGTCGTTTGAACTAAACCCAGAACTGTCTAGACTGTTGTATATATTGACACAGACACACACACTTGGTACAACAACGAGATGTCACGTGATGCATGTGTTGCAAGGAATTGAACTGAAAGCCGCTCGGCATTTAAGTCATAATCGTCTTTCATCGAAATAAATCGGTCAGGAACTCGGAAAGTGTTGACAATCCTTTCATAAACCTTCAGAAAGTTTCAAATATAACGAGTTATTTTTTTCGTAATATGACTTGTGTATTTTTGTGTGATGCGGTTTGTAGATAAGTTGAGGAAGTCAGTCATTGATAGTGTTGAGTGGAATGTTCTGAATAGGCAGATAAAGCGAAACCTGTAAACACCGGTAGTATGTTCCACTGGCGTTATTCGACAATGCAGGCGTTTGATATATATATATATATATATATATATATATATATATATATATATATATATATATATGTATATGTATATGTATATGTATATGTATATATATATATATATATATATATATATATATATATATATATATATATATATATATATATATATATATATATATATATATATATATATATATATATATATATATATATATATATATATATATGACGAAAGAATAAAGAATTGCACCTGATATGTTCTGAACTCTTGAACATTTTTCTTCTTGTGGATGACATTAGAGTCAGCAATTTATAATGGAGAGATGCGACGATGATATGTCACGAGCAGAAGTTCATCGTTGAAAACTCACCTAACATAGCGTGGTATGTGCACCCGTCTAACGGTCAGTGACGAAGAGGTCTATCCACTGATAGCTAAAAGATAATTTGTAAATTATATGTACTATAAATATATTCATATGTTTCCTATGCACGCAACGTATTGCTGATTGGCACCTATTAGTAATATTTCATTAATAAAGTGCGAACCAGTTTTGGTACGCATGCGATTTAACCGCGACGAACAACGCGATATGCTAAATATATAACGTTCATCCATTAGTCATTTGTATGCATTCAACTGATATTTTTGTGTCAAGCGATATCCCAAACCAACAGTAGAGTCGATCAATCATGTGGCCGATTGTTGGTTTATAAACGTCGCATCTTTCAGAGCCGCCAGCCCCGAAAGCTCCCAACCATGTCGTACCATGCTCGCACGACAAAGCGGTAACGGAGGTAAACGCTTGCGGTGGTGAAGGCAAGCCCAGCGCAGTGACGGCGACTATAATTACACTCGAGGACACGGGGGGAGAGTGATGACTTCTTCATCATTGCGTGAGAGGTAAACAGGTAGAACTCTATGATTTGACTATTCTGTTATTCAGTCATCCACTGGCGTACACATTGTGCGTGCGGACATCGTTGAACGTTGATACCTTGCCTGCGTTCGACGGGGCATGTCGTAGGACTCTTGGAGTAGCCGTGTTATACGTGTGAACATGGGGGAGTGCAGGACATGGCTGAATGGGAAGGGTTGGCGACAACAGCGGGTGTGGCGCTATATACTGGCACCTCTCATCGCTCTGGTGATCCTCAACGCCGTCGTACTGCTGCTTTGGTCCTTCATGACAACCGGATGTGGCGGTCTCTCGAAAGGTGGGTGCTTGTGTTATGCAGCTGGGGACAGTTTCATTAATTGGGCTATTACTTTGAGCTAACGAGCGTGGCGTTGTTCTTTGACATTCTCGACTTAACTATTTTGTTAACTGAAATCTTTCACTTAAAGACTTTCTATACTGAAGCCTGTCAGAACCACTATGTGACACCGTCATGCAATATAAAAACATAGCTCTAGTGTGTTTTATTACATTATAACTAACTGAGTTATCCAGCGCAGCCCGTGGGTAGAGCGGCAGTCATATATCCACCAGACACCCCAACCCCATAGAAAATGGTTACTGCCGACCCGCATTAATATATTATTGTAACTGGTCACTGGACTAGTTGTTAGTACAACATCTTGCCAGAAATAGTACGCGCTCACACACTCATTGACGTGCGGAAGAGGATGGGCGCCGAGTTGATATATCGGCCAGAGGCACACACAACGGATATGTGGGCGTAGGCCTACACGTATCTCAGAGCTATCGTGTATATAGGCACTGTGCCGTTGTCGTAAATCAGGACAGTGTCATTGTGCCGAGTGTCAACGCGATGAGGACAATCTAGCGGCACGTTGACAGCAGGACAGGATCACACAACAACGAATACAATACATGTGATAGTTGTCACGTGACAACTGTCAACGTGACAAACTTGTCAATGACAACAGGAGTGGTGATATAGAGCCTTCTTGCACAAGAGATGTTTATACATCGTCGTCGTTGTCCGTTTCTCGGCTATTCGTATTCATTACCACACTGTTCTGAAGACTATAATGTTATTATTCTTTGTGAATTAATATACATTCAAGACGTGCTGTATTAATTTGTGTAATTTCTTGCATTTTATGCATAATTTGGTCTCACTTGCATATAAGAAAAGATACACAATTGTATAATAAACAATGGTTGTGTACAGTGTAAAGATATACAATAAAATGCGTTTTTAACACTAGAATTCATAAATTTATAAAGTTTCGTCCAAACAGTAAATATCTGCTGAGGCATGCAGAGTTAACAACAATTGTTGGCCCCGACTGGAAAAATGTATGTACACTCATGTTAAGTAGACTCTAACTCTTTCCTAAACAATTGTTTTTCAACGATACGGCCTTACTAAATATAAACATCACAACTGGGGTGGAGTGATTACTTGTGGGCGAGCTTACTGGGTCATGACACCACGTACATCATTCTATTCACCCCCGCCCCCCCCCCCCCCCCGTAGCTGCCTCCATGGGGAACTTGACGTCCTAAAAATAACCCACTTAAAAACCGTAATTATTTTTCCAAGTAGCATCTACTCACTAGCGGCATTCAACCCAGGACGTCAGTAAAAAAATTACACAAAGCCAACGAAATAAATCTCTCCAGATAAGAGATACTTTGATGGCACCACACCAAGTCTACAACCAGGATAATGTGACCAAATAGGAAATTATATGGAAAGGTAAACAAGGCGAGATGTTGATCTTTGTCAACAGTTGCTACAACAGCGAAAACGCGTCGTAGAAGACGTTACATTTGGCATATTATTAAATGGGTTTTAACGTCTCTGGTCTTGCACTTTTTATTCGTGAACTTATATCGGATTACAGATCAGTACACCTGTGCTCTATAGGGTAAGGTTGGCAGTTAAACCAATAAGGGGCTGAAACCTAAATGGTTTGAAAAACTGTCACGTACGACAAAACGCAAGCCGCGTTCTCAACAAGTGGTTTACTTCACCCGAGTAACTAACTGGCACCGCTAGATCATTCCGATTACATTCATTCTGGTCTCGAGTAATGACGCCATCGTTACGGAACACAAAACAGACGCTCTCTAGTTTCAGCGATTGTTATCTGCTTGCTGTGCGATGGTATGATCCATTACCCAAACGTACATCAACTCTACAGAGAACGTTGGCCCCTGGCACGAAAGTTATCATGCGACACACGAAAAGACCGCGACAACCAGACATGGACACTTGAAAGTACACCACGGAAGTGTATGGTGACACTAGCTGGAGGTTCTGTGCCATTAGCGCTGACAAGTGATGTCATTGTTGTGTTTGCGAAAGGAGAACGAATGAGATGCACGAGCTGCCTGATTGGCACTCATCTGTTTTCATCCGGTTCACTGCGCATGACGCAAATACCGGAAGTCGGTTATGGAAATATTATGTTGCAACGCAAGAAGTCTTTAATGTTGACATGACCCCTAGATGTAGAGGTCGTCCGTAGTGTGGCATATTGAGAGACGGACGCACGACATGTCCGCAATTGCGAGCAGGTGACATCGTTAACGAGCCAAAACACGTTCTTGCGGACCCTTGCTCATAACCCGTTTCCATAGGCGGAGCCACCTGATGGCTTGGAGGCAATATATTTTTGGAAGGGTGTTTCCTCTTATCATTTAGTATTTCTAGATGTGCAATATGTTGATGCTGATGATGATAATATTTAATAATAATAATAATAACACTGTATTTGTTCAACTTTATATCCCGCTTTGCGGATCGAAGCGCTGAAGAATAACGTCAACGTTTATATACTTGTGCAAATTTTTATCACGTGAATTAGGAAAAAAATGTTTTACTTTAGTAAATAGCAAACACACTAATAAATGAACAAGTACATCTGCAGATTGATCCTACTCGTGCGTCTAAATACCCTGCACGTGTTTGTTTCATTTTTGATGTCTCGGTGTTTACAGAGCAGCCATCTTGTTGGTACCAGACACGTAACATCCGGTCACGCGGCCTCGTAGAAATGCACGACGTGGACTTGACCGATGAACCGGAACAGGACATGGCGATGTTCAATGGACAGGTGGTTCGGACTGCTACGAGTCCACGACACATTAACCTAAGCGAAGACGAAGCAACCAATAAAACTTCGTCACAATACCACGTGATCATGAGGTCAGACATGAACAGTACGCGTCACCTGTGGCCGTGGGGGAGGGTGTATGGGTACGTAGTACTAGGTACTCTGTCGTGCGACCACGTTAGGTATCATCATCAGTATTGACACAGTGTACTGCATAATGTTTATTAGAGCTAAGCAACCTCGACAATTCACTGGCATATGCCAGGATGATTGTAGCATTGCGATGACGTCGTCGTGTTATAAACTAATTTGGACAAATGCTCATCATATAACAAAATTATGTTGACAAACAGATGATCATTCAGTATGTCGGTTTATAAAATGTAACTATTAATTTTATAACAAGTATGTATGTCAACATTACAACACTGTTTCGTGCAATATAATGTTCATTGGGGAGCGGTGGTCGCGCGGTAGATCGCCGGACTGTCAATCGAGGGGACGGTGGTTCAAACTCATCTACCGCCGTTTCGAAACTTAGGCAATTTCGTTTACCCCCACATTTTCCTGTCTTTCTGAAGAGAAACTAAAAGCCGGTGGTCCCTTCTATCTGGTGTCTATGCCAGGGGAAGTAAAAGATCCCACAGAGCTGGAAATGTGTAACCTGTAGTGGACTCACTCATTCTAGAGAAATATAACTCCTGCGTTAGCCCAAGTTTGGGCTGTTTGGAGGAAACCACCTAAGAACCTAAGATGTAATTGTATGACCTCATCGCTAGCGAGCTGATTTGCAACAGCAACGTGTTGCTTCATCTGCAACGAAAACGGTTTGTTTCCGTCGCTACATGAGTTCCCTCCGTGACGACGATGTTTTGTTTCAGCTGCGACGCCTTGTCGTACGACCCGGCGTCCTTAGCGCGTGTGTCCGTCGTCATCACCTTTCACGACAACGAGCAACTGTCGGATCTCCTTCACACCGTCCGCTCCGTGCTACAGAGGACACCCCGCAACCTCCTCGCTGAAGTCATCCTTGTCGACGACAACAGTCAGAAAGGTGTTGTTGTTGTTGTTGTTGTTGTTATCGTCGTTATTGTATTCATCATTGTTATTTGTCTCTTTTTACGTATGTCGATTGTAATGTTGCGTTTTCGAGTCTTCGTATGTATATAACTCGAAATAATTCCCTTCGTGTTCATGAGTTGCATCACTGATTCATAGTTTGAAAGTCCAAGAAGGGAATGGACACACAGGGAGACTGAGAGACAGACCACGTCTCTTGGGAGGAGATGTATTTACATGTCACAAAATTAGCGTTTTAATACATATACAAGAACTTATATTGCACGTGTCTCCCGGTCCGACAGTTGAACTCAGGGAGGGGCTGGAGCGCCACCTGGCGACCGAGTTCCCCGCCAACGTCCGTCTACTTCGTAGTGCCACTCGCGGCGGTCTGATACGAGCCCGGCTACTGGGAACACGGGCTGCCCGAGCCCCCGTTATAGTCTGTATGGACAGCCACATGGAGGTCGAGGAGAGATGGTGAGTGGGGGAAACGTTCATGTCCTCCCACGGTACACCCGCGCACACACGAATACGTACAGTTACTGTGTACACATTCGTCCACCTCTCTCTCTCTCTCTGTTGTCGCGGTCGCTCTCTCTCTCTCTCCCCGTCACTGTCGCTATACCTCTCTGTCTCTCTGTCTGTCTCTGTGTTTGTCTCTGTCTCTATCTCTGTTTCTGTCTATCTGTCTCTCCGTCTCCGACTCCCTGTCTGTGTGTGTGTCTCTCTCTCTCTCTCTCTCTCTCTTAACGATATAAACACACACACACACACACACACACACACACACACACACACACACACACACACACACACACACACAAACGCACACACACACACACACACACACACACACACACACACACACACAACCACACACCCAGCTGGTATACGTTTCATGTTTTTGTCAATGCTATATTTACTGTCTTCTTGTTTATTTATTACCACCCACCCATCCATCAAATCATCGCACCGTGTTTTTATAGCACGACCACGCAAGTTCATTTTCTAAGTTCTAATCAAACAAACACAGCGGCGGTTTTACATTCAAGTCATGATTGCCCTTTTCCTTGCTCTGTCAAGTCACATAAATATCCAGTGGAAGTTGTTTTTATATCGCTGACGCGTACATGAATAGGTCCTACACTACCGTGCCAAGGCCTGCGTAGATAGGTTATAACAATAACGATTCTAAATTATAGCGAGCTAGCATTGCACCTGGCTTAGGGGAAAGAAGCAACAAATGAATCTTTCACATGGCTTGTGACAGACTTCAGCACATGTATTGTGAGAGAACTAAAGAAACCTGAGCGAGCGATCATATGTCACTTCCTGTAGCGACTTATCTTCCCTTTGTAGCATATCCTCTCGGAAGAATCACAGCGGGCCATCTAATAAGCGTCCCACGGCATTATGTAGGCCACCTGCCTTGGCAATAGATTGTATAGGCAGAAATACAGTTCACTGAGACAGTTGAATGCTCAGCTGAAACCATTGTCGTTGCCTGTGCCACGGGCGAGTCCTTTGTTGCGTCTGAGAGTGAGAGACGCTCGCTCGCGAATACTTCGTGACGTGTGTTCTTCTTCAAGCCGTGAATGCTATATATGGCACGCACGTGATTCTCGTTTCCGGTCAGCTTTGAGCGATACTTAACGAGACCACACACAACTGATCCCACCTCTTTGTCTGTAAGCGTATTCTAAGTCAAACCTACTGCAATACGCTCAAATATAAAAATAATAACTTGTCAGCATACTAGTCCACACTCTCTGGGACGTGGACAGGCCGCGTGTGTCTTTTGCGGGATTTGCATTTTACACTGCTGTTCGTTGTGGTTTCGATAAGCACTTATATCTGACAAGTTGTCTAAATGCATATAATCATAACACATGTATACGTTTGCCCCAAACAGGTGATACTGGGCGTAAAATGGCACTTTTCAATATTCGTCAAGATCGCCAAACACAAGTACAAGCCGGCGATGCCATGGCACCCACCATAACAATCGATTAAAATTCATGATTTCGGTGAACATTGTCACCGGCAAAGTGTTCCACTGCTTCTGCTTGTAATAATCCTTCGGACAGTATAACTGAAATAGTTAGACTGGAACAGTTCGATTATTACAAGCAAAAACAAAACGAAGTCCTATACGTTAAAGATACTCAATCCACTCATTCCCGTAAAAATCGTTTGCTCCTAGCGATTATTAGTCATTTCACAAAAAGCGGATGTATCAAATACTCATTAATGATTGTTTAGTTGGTTTATGCGTACATGTTACTTCATTTTTCTTAAATAAATAAAATAAATAAGAACTATTTCGATTTTCGTTTCGACTGTATCCACTAGAAACTCTATACGAAACCTAACTTTGGAAATGGAACTATGTTAGGAATACGCTTTAGTCTTCACGCGAACGAGGCTTTGGCGAGATTGACGGCTTCACCCTGTCGAGTTGTTTACGTTTAGAAACGGCGATCGAGTGTAGGCACGAATTATTTTTATATGCCATCAACACGGCAAATTAAGCAGACAAAGACAGCATCGACGCATGATTGGGAAAGAATATGCAACTAAGCAGTGAACAGAATGACTTCGCCTTCAGAACAGTGAAAGTGCCCTTTGCAAGCTACGGGCACCGTTGGCCGGCGGCGAGGGACTGAGCGAGCTGTCACTGACTACAATCCAGACACAGTCCACATGCAGCGTTCGCACAGATGTTCTTCCAGATAGGTTAGTAATTACGAATTGCTCAGCTATAATCACGTATATATTTAGGCGTATGAGTATATACGTCATTGATATTTCTGTTGTTTTTTATTAAATTTATGTTATTGTTTACCTTCAACCTTGGCGCTTATTCAGCCAATGGCAATGCCAGGCCCATGCCATGGTACGACAAAATAGCAAGATTGAAGGTATGTGGCTATGCTATGAGGATGACTACACCAGGCATAGACTATGGCCTATATGACTATGACATGTCAGTGATTTATTATAATACTGTAACTATGTAATGTTTATGTCACATATGGTAGTCCTAAGGCTAAGATTAATTAACTAGGCTTAATTAGCCTAATAGTAGCTAGGCATAATGTAAATGCATTATAAGTGATCCGTAACAGTTATACTTAGGCCTGCGTTATACATATTCATAATAACACTATTTAATACATTTATAATAATAATTTAATACACTTAGCAAAATGTTATGATCATTTAATACATAAAAATAGGTATATACATATTATTTTAATTTATTAGTAACATTAATGTAATAAAATAACAAGATACAGGGTGTATTACTTGCATTTGGAATCCTGGGAGGTGATCGTTCATAACATTGCAAGTTTTTTAAGTACATTAAAATTTAAATGTGTCACATTTTCAGAACTTGAGGTGTCATCACCATAGGGCATGCAGAAAAGCTCTTCATCTCAGGTAAATGAGTGTTGTAATATACATTAATTTACTCTCTCAACAAACCTTTTATATAAATTGTACGGATGTATGTCATATGTGAATCCAAGGGTCCTGGGGTCCTGTGGATGTGCCTCCTACACTGTAGGAATTTGGTATTCCTAGGAACTTTTTATAATAGGTCAATGCTAATGTGCCTCAATATTGTTTGAAATATGACCCAGTTTAAGTGATAATAATAAGTTGTGGCATTTTCCGATATCACTCCTCCAGATGAGACAGTGGAAAATGAAGCTATGCGGTATCAACAAATATGTAAACCACACAATTTGGTTCAAAGGCCAGTAGGTTTTTGTGCCCTCAAGACGATTTCTGAATCTGCCCCTCTGTGTGATATTTTATTTGTCTGTGTTAATGGGTGGGCGTACTTGTTAAATTGTATATAAGTAAAGACATCATAAAGTAAAAACATTTTATCAAAACTATTTCATGAAATTAACTACAAATTAATGGCAAGCACAATATATGTATAACTACAGGTACAATCACTGCACTTGATATATTTATTTATTTCATCAGATAACAAGCAAAGCAACAATAACAAAATTAGGACAAAGTTGAAAACGTGTTCTAAAGGTAAATGTAAAAAAAACAGTTACTTTTATAAATATTCGTTTCATCGAGCATCCAGCACATGGTATATCAAATACTAATTAGTTCAAAAACATTAATCCCATTCATTAGGCTTTCAAATTATGCTGTTCACAGGGAAGACATTAGCTTTAGCAAACGTGTGCTTAGTGATACATGTCATGGGAAAGTTGTTCAATATTCTGAAAGAATTGTCGTAAGAAAACATATTTCTGGAAATTTATTTTGCAAAGAGTTCACCCATAACACACACACACACACACACACAATTGTTACAGAAACATGCTGTAAATAGATAACATATACATACTATGTACATATAATAACATTATGTACATAACAAATATGCACAGCACTTTGTGACCATGTTGGATATTGTGCTTTATAAATAATAAATATATTAAATAAAGTAACTAGATTATACTTTGTTTAAAAAATCAGTAGATATAAAATAACTTGTTTTTAAATGTATTTAATGCTTTGCATCTTTACACATAAAAAATGGGTAAACTAGTCAGGGTCCTTGCCATGTGACTGAGAGTTACATGTGCAATTGCTATATGCTACTCAATTCTATGAAGAGTACTGGCTAGAGATAGTGGTGAATACTTTTCTTTTGTACAATTAGTATTTTCACATATTAATTTCAGTGTGGCAGAATGTTTCCCACATTAGTAGACATGTTCAATATAACAGGTCTGAGTAATGTATATATAACATGTGGGCATGCAAATTTTATAACATGAATAAAACAATTATATTACCCAGAGATGGAGTAATCGTACTCGTGTACTCCTACTCATGTACTCGTATTTGAGTACGAGTACTTTTTGAGTACGAGTACTCGAGTATGAAGGCAAGTAATCGTACTCGAGTACATTACCAATGTAATCGTATTCACGATTACTTCTCACGATTACATATTTTTCATATGAACAGTTGCAAACAAATATATTAGACAGATACAAATAGCAATATTAGAAGTAATCTAATAAATGTAATAATAATCAAGGTATTCATTTTCTATTACTGTTGAGCATTTCAGTTAAATAAATATTCAGTCAGATTTCCCTAATTAATACCTTCTCTTCCCAGAGAAGCCACATCTCCTCACCCTCCTGCTGAGTACAAAGTACAAGTTATATTGTGATAGTCCCAGGGAAGCACTGCATGAGATAAGCCTCCCCTAACATCTTGCTTTGTAATTTTAGAAGCCATGCCACAGCCCAATTGTACTGTTTGCTCTTTCAGTATGGTGTGAATGACTGGGCAGTTAGCTGCTAAATCTCTGTCCATTATGTTTAAGTAAGTGTAAACTTGTAAAGTGTAAACCTGTCTAAATCTCCAACTATTCTGTTTGTCTGATCTGATATATGACATATTTGAATTGGATATTATTGCTAATATGATCCCTGGGATTTGAAATGTTGTTATTGTATAATTTATATTTGATCATGTGTATTTGACATTTAAAAGGGGACATTTGATATTCTTAAATGCATCATATTTGTATTTGATTCAGAAGTTTAATATTTTCCTCTTGATACTTCATTGACATAATTGAACCACCACTAAATTGACACTCATTATAATACTTGTATGCTATTTGCTACAGTATCACTATGATACCTTTAGTTTGTAGTATCATGATATATGGACATCTTGAGCATCAATCCAGTATTAAATGGTTCATTCAACACATGATAAAGTCATCTGATGATTTATAATAATAATAACATCTGGACAGTGGATAGCAATTAGCAGTAATCAGTTAGAACACTAGATATTGGCACAGCAACAGAAAATGAATGACACCTGATTCCATGGAGGTCGCCTTTACGGTAGAAACAGGATATTCATTAAAGGAATCGTGAAAGTACCAGTAATCATGATTACATTCTAAAGTAATCGTACTCGTACTCGAGTACATTCTAAAGTAATCTTACTCGAGTACATTTGTTTTCGGAGTACTCATACTCATGCATGTTCAAAGTAATCATACTCGTACTCGAGTACATTTGTATTGTACTCACTCCATCTCTGAATTATTACCATGATATTGACTTTGGCTATGTGTGTCGTCACATATAAAATATAATACATGTCAGAGCTAATTGTCACTTTGTTTCTTGTATAGGCAGATGTGGATGTGGATGTACAGCAAAATGCCAGGAAGCTGGTATGCAGTATCATCGAAGAGAGTGAACTCACACAATGTCATCGATATCCAAGCTGATGTTGTTCACCAAAGAATTTCGAACCTGTCTTACAGTGTCGAGAGAGGTTGACCAAAGGCTCATGCCATATTTGACAGACCATGGCAGCCACCGTTCCATCACCAACTGCAAAGCTAGTCAGGCGTCACCATATTCGCATGTCAAGCACTCTGCATTCTACATTCTAGTCAGTCAGGGTACCTGACCGGCATGGAAGCCAGTGTACACACAACTAGTACTGCGGAGTCTGTCACAATGCAACACACAGTACAACTGGGATCACTTCTGGTCGACATTCGAATACTTGACATTTAATATGGAGCATCTTGCACGGCGCATAGCTGTATAGTCCTGTCCACAAATACAACTGTCCTGTAACTTGTTGAACTAGTGGTAGTAAGCATTGTTCAGTTTCTTGTTGACCTGTAAAGAAAAGCATGTATTCAATTTCAGTAAACAAACAACATGGTAGTGGAGTTGGGAGTAAATAATGATGCCATGCAATAACTACTACATGGTGTACACATATTCATTTTTGACATTTTATGTCAAACATGAATATGTGAGGTTGTCTGGTCAACGCAAATGTTGGAAATGACAAAATAAGGTTATTGTGATGCCAACAGCACATTCCCTCAGAAAATATTCAAGCATTCATAATATGTATGTCTACCTTCTTCAAAACTGTATTATTGATTTCTTGAGTCATCGCTTCAGTATTTTTCCTGCTATATGATGAGTGAGGTGGACTACCTCAGTGTTTTTCTAAGCCATTTTGCACAAAATATGCCAGGATGGCCACATCATAGGTATTTCTTGCTATAAACATGTTTACACTTGTAGCTGTGCATTTGTTTTTCTCTATTTCCCAGGGAATAAGTTAAAACATCCTTCAACATGCACCATTTTGAAGGTAATTTTTAAAATTGATCTATGTTGCCATGCCCCAAGACTCACACAGTGTATGTGCATTAATATCTGTGTTGACACACTGGGTATAATATGCATTATACAAGAGCAAAGGTTATTCTAATTTTCCATGTTCAAGATAATATGTTAATGAAAACAAATGTATATTTAAATGGATATATTAAAATATTTTGATAATTTATACATTGTTGATTGTTAAAATGTTTAAATTACCTGGATTGATCAGATGTGAGCCTCCCGCAGACTACGTATCATCAATGCATCTGCCATACCAATGCCCTGGCTGTCTTAATATTAGCCTCTCATCTGCCTTGTCTCACTTTTGCATTGTATTATGACCTATATATTATGCATTCATATACTGCTGTGATGAAAATGTTGATAAATATTTGAAAACAGATGTTTAAATTACCTGGATTGATCAGATGTGAGCCTCCCGCAGACTACATATCCTCCCTGCATCTGCCATACCCATGTGACTGCCTTAATCTTAGCCTCTCCTCTGACTTGTCTCACTTTTGTATTGTAGTGTGGCCTGTAGCAATATTATAATTCGAATATAATATTATTATGCATTCAGATACTGCTGTGATGAAAATTTAGATAAATATTTGAAAACAGCTGGCACGTGTGAGTTGAAAGGTACCAGGTACATAGACTACAGCCAGGCATTGACTACAATGGAAACAAGTTAAAGAATGTTATATGTAATAGTTGCATGATATAATGTACACCTACTGAATTAACATTTTATTTTCATGTTTATGTTTTACTGAAAAAAATCATCACCATCAATCATCGCTGTTATAAAAATTTTAATTATTTTGCATAACATATAATAGAAATCAACAACATTCAGTAATAGTACTGAAATGTGAGTCGCAAAACACTGTTTTAATAATTGTGAAATATAACATAATTCTCCGTTTGACGTTCTGTTACACGAGATAACGGATGCTCCCCCTAAAAATACAACGTTTCTTGCCCGACCGACAAGAGCCTATTAATATTACCAGTCCCCCATGTCAATTTTATTTTTAATTTCGTCCCTCACGTCATCTATTCTCTCTGGATATGTACTTTCGCAATTACTAAGTTTATTAACAATATCATGCGTAATCAAATACAATACCGGTACATATCAACACAGATTGTGATGCTGAGCCTGAGCGATATCGATGGTGTCGGTGACTGTCAACTCAAACTGGCTTGCCTTGTGAGGCTTGTCAGTGACGCTGTCAGACTTATATTTATTATAATCTTACAAGTTAGAGAATCCGCGTCGAGTCAACGTTCACAAGAGTGAATTATCCCCCGACTACTCGCTCTTGTTGCTGACTGCGTTAATGCACTTAATGCGTACCTTCATAGAAGAATCACTGCCTTTGAGTTGACTTGCAATCTCGCACCAAAGCACGTGCGATTTGTTATTGTGGTGCCGTAGTAAGTCGATCTCGCATAAAACACGTGACCCAAACAGCACAGGGCGTCGGCAGCTGCTGATTGTTTCGCCAGTTATACCCGGTGTAACGGCGATTCTTTTTTTACAATTATAAAATGACAAGTACGCATTTAAAAAATTAACTGACTGTGCATATTAGTTAAACTATTAACACATTACACATCTGGTAATAAAAGAACCGGTTTGGCGATTAGCAAACGAGTGGATTGAGTACCTTTAACATGGAAAATATGGACTTCCTGCCCCCAACTGCCCCCAGCCTCGTTTTCGCGTGCGAGACTTACACGCCCTATTGCATCTTCTAGTGGCCTTGTATTCAACATTACCAATCACACGTGAGTCCTCCATCAATACACGTCCTGTTAAGGTGACTTCCACTACATGTTGGTAATTTTCACCCTTGACACAAACTGGCAGAGTATATATATATATATATATATATATATATATATATATATATATATATATATATATATATATATATATATATATATATATATATATATATATATATACATATATATATATATATATATGCATATGCATATGCATATGCATATGCATATGCATATACATATACATATACATATACATATACATATACATATACATATACATATACATATACATATACATATACATATACATATACATATACATATACATATACGTATATATATATATATATGTACACATATATACATAAAATATATATATATATATATATATATATATATATATATATATATATATATATATGGGTCATACGGTCAAGTGTCAAGTTACGTCGTGTTTGGTCCAGGCTTGAGCCACTTCTCGAGGCGATTCGACAGAATAGACGGACACTGGCAGCCAGCTACCTCGACTGGATGGAGGAAAAAGATGGTAAGCACGCACGCACGCACGCACGCACACATGCACACACACGTACATACACAAAGATACAACACAATTAGTACCTTTATTATGTGTTAAGTGTATTAAAGGACAAACAAAGCCGTAGCCTTTTTTGTCCTTTAATTGTATGGATGTGTGTGTGTGTGTGTGTGTGTGTGTGTGTGTGTGTGCGTGCGTGCGTGCGTGCGTGCGTGCGTGCGTGCGTGTGTGTGTCGATTCGTGTGTGTATGTTTTCGTAACTTAAAAGAGCTGTTTTCGTAACATAAAGGTACTATTAAAATAACGTATCACATTATGACACCGGAAGTGTCACATGACACGGGAAGTGTCCCACATGACACCGGAAGTGCCACGTACACCGGAAGTGCCAGCATGTCCTTCCTTCCACTTGCAGGCATCTGGGAGTTCATGCACGGCGCCAGTACATGGAAGACGTACTTCGACTGGTCGTTCGCGTTTGGCTTTCAAGATATGTCCATAAGAGATAAACAGAACCGAAATCAGACACATCCAGTCAGGTACACATTTGTGTGCATTTCATGAATACGTGAGATAATAAAAATGCAGATGTAATGTAATACTTTGGTTAGTTTGATGTTATGCATACATGCGTTTGTTAGCGTTTCGCAGATAGAGTATATACATGTACATATTTATATTAAGAGTTAATATTGAACAGGATGATACCTTATCACGTAAACCGTTTCTTTGATTTTCAGGACGCCAATAACCATTGGTGGGATGTTTGCGATTGAGAAGCGATTTTTCCGTGAAATAGGCGAATTCGACGACGGTATGCAGTTTTGGGGAGGCGAAAACATCGACCTTGCTTTGAGAGTATGAACACATAAATATAAATATGTTACATAAATGTATATTTTTGTGCAATCTTTGAAAAAACTCACTTTTATGTTATTAAAAATTAAGTTGGTATTGCCGAAAACGGTGCCACCTTCTACTCAGATTATTCGCGATTTGACGCAATTTAGTGAAGCCGACTAATACTGGAATGTGTATGCTACAGGAATGTGTAGCATACAATATCTAAACCGCCTGGGTTATAACTCCTTGTTGTAAGGTCGATCATTTGAGTCCGCAATTTAACATATAATTTATAAACATACAAATGACCAATTGCATATCTTTTTTATTACAGTTACAAAATCATTATAAATACTTCTTTAACATAATAAAGTAACAACAGGTTTTCGTGTTGCTGATAACTGATCTATCATATGTATCTACTTAGCAACAACCACAACAATGTGACGCCATCTGGCGAATGACACGCAACTAAGTGTAAATTTGGATGTCAGTTCTTTCGACTTGTGGTCAAACGGTCAGTATCTGTTGTCAGGTGTGGTTATTCGGGGGTCGTGTGGTCAACGTGCCATGTTCCCACGCTGCCCATCTAGAGAGGACTGGCCACCGGAACTACCGGGTCGGACGTGAGGAGCACATGTTGGTCAACCACAAGCGAGTGGCCGCCGTGTGGCTCGGAGACTTCGTCAAGTATTTCTACTACTACAACCCGAGAACAAAGGTGTGGAACGATGTGTCACTTGACTACTTGTGTGTGGAACGATGTGTCACTTGACTACTTGTGTGTGGAACGATGTGTCACTTGACTACTTGTGTGTGGAACGATGTGTCACTTGACTACTTGTGTGTGGAACGATGTGTCACTTGACTACTTGTGTGTGGAACGATGTGTCACTTGACTACTTGTGTGTGGAACGATGTGTCACTTGACTACTTGTGTGTGGAACGATGTGTCACTTGACTACTTGTGTGTGGAACGATGTGTCACTTGACTACTTGTGTGTGGAATGATGTGCTACCTGACTACTTGTGTGTGGAACGATGTGTTACTTGACTACTTGTGTGTGGAATGATGTGCTACCTGATTACTTGAGTGTGGAACGATGTGCTACCTGACTACTTGTGTGTGGAACGATGTGTTATTTGACTACTTGTGTGTGGAATGATGTGCTACCTGACTACTTGTGTGTGGAACGATGTGTTACTTGACTACTTGTGTGTGGAATGATGTGCTACCGGACTACTTGTGTGTGGAACAATGTGCTACCTGACTACTTGTGTGTGGAACGATGTGTTACTTGACTACTTGTGTGTGGAATGATGTGCTACCTGACTACTTGTGTGTGGAATGATTTGCTACCTGACTACTTGTGTGTGGAATGATTTGCTACCTGGCTACTTGTGTGTGTGGAACGATGTGTTACTTGACTACGTGTGTGTGGAACGATGTGTCACTTGACTACTTGTGTGTGGAACGATGTGTCACTTGACTACTTGTGTGTGGAACGATGTGTCACTTGACTACTTGTGTGTGGAATGATGTGCTACCTGACTACTTGTGTGTGGAACGATGTGTTACTTGACTACTTGTGTGTGGAATGATGTGCTACCTGATTACTTGAGTGTGGAACGATGTGCTACCTGACTACTTGTGTGTGGAACGATGTGTTACTTGACTACTTGTGTGTGGAATGAAGTGCTACCTGACTACTTGTGTGTGGAACGATGTGTTACTTGACTACTTGTGTGTGGAATGATGTGCTACCGGACTACTTGTGTGTGGAACAATGTGCTACCTGACTACTTGTGTGTGGAACGATGTGTTACTTGACTACTTGTGTGTGGAATGATGTGCTACCTGACTACTTGTGTGTGGAATGATTTGCTACCTGACTACTTGTGTGTGGAATGATTTGCTACCTGGCTACTTGTGTGTGTGGAACGATGTGTTACTTGACTACGTGTGTGTGGAACGATGTGTTACTTGATTACTTGTGTGTGGAATGATGTGCTACCTGATTACTTGTGTGTGGAACGATGTGTCACTTGAATACGTGTGTGTAAAACGATGTGTTACTTTACTACTTGTGTGTGGAATGATTTGCTACCTGACTACTTGTGTGTGGAACGATGTGTTACTTGACTACGTGTGTGTAGAACGATGTGTTACTTGACTACTTGTGTGTGGAATGATGTGCTACCTGACTACTTGTGTGTGAAACGATGTGTTACTTGACTACTTGTATGTGGAACGGTGTGTTACTTGACTACTTGTGTTTGAAACGATGTGTTTCTTGACTACTTGTGTATGGAACGATGTGTTACTTGACTACTTGTGTGTGGAACGATGTGTTACTTGACTACTTGTGGGTGGAACGATGTGTTACTTGACTACTTGTGTGTGGAACGATGTGTTACTTGACTACTTTGTTTACCTATGTGTGGAACGATGTGTTACTTGACTACTTGTGTGTGAAACGATGTGTTTCTTGACTATTTGTGTATGGAACGTTGTGTTTCTTGACTATTTGTGTATGGAACGATGTGTTTCTTGACTATTTGTGTGTGGATCGATGTGTTTCTTGACTATTTGTGTGTGGAACGATGTGTAATGAAGTGAAACAAGACTTGTTGTGGTCTGCTTCATAAGAGTCACAAAGATATATACACATATCCACTGCTGGTGCGTAGCATCACATGAACATGTTAGACAAGAAGGAAATACTAAAATGTCGCCAGTAATTAATTGTCCTTTTTCAATTATTACGCGTCGCGATCAAATGCGTTAAGTAAGCGAAGCAGCGATAAATATGCACGAGTCACGTGTCCTTCGTCATTAGCTCGATATTCCATATATATATATATATATATATATATATATATATATATATATATATATATATATATATTTAATATTACTTAACCAGTGTTTAGACTGTGATCTGTGTTTCCGTTGAAGGTTCTTGATACAGGCGATTTGTCACGCAGGATTGCACTAAGACGAAAATCCGTCCATGATTTCTCGTGGTTTCTGAAAAATGTATTTCCGGAAATAGGTGTACCGGATGTGGATACATTCGCTTGGGGTGGGGTAAGTTGATCCATGTGTCGTGCAGTGAAAAACACACATGCACGCACGCGCGTGCACACACACGCGCGCATACGCACGCATACATGCACTCACACACACACACACACACACACACACACACACACACACACATACACACACAAACACACACAAACACACACGCACACACTCAAGCACACTCACACAAACACACACACCCACACACACAAACACAAACACAAAAACACACATATAAACACACATATAAACACACATATAAACACACACACACACACACACACACACACACACACACACACACACAACACACACACACACACACACACACATACACACAACACACACACACACACACACACAACACACACACATACACACACAAACACACACAAACACACACACACACACACAAAGTTCATCCGATGTTTTAAGTCTAAAGTGTGTACATGTGTACCATATCTTTCATGCTTACAATTGCTTGACAGACTACACAGCCATCGAACATTTACTCGCGGTGCATGTGCCTGCAGTCACACTGTACTTAGCAAAATTATTAATTTCTGGCATTACTAATCAAAAATAGTATCTTATAAACGCATGTATTTTGATTTAGGTTCGTAATAAACAATTCAACAGCTGCTTGAACGGCGCGCCCCTGAATGTCCCTGTTCTACGAACTTGTTCATTGAATGGCGGGACACAGGTAGGTCATGTGTTGTGTACACGTGCATCTACTTTGTCCTATACACACACCACTCGACGTAGGGGAGAATATGATTGTGTTTTCAAAGAACTAAGACAGCACATTTATATGTCAGAGAAGCGACTTGTTCCTCCATTAAAGCGATCGCACCCAAGAGTATTGTCGCAATGCTGTGGCTACAGAAACTCACAACTTGGGTGGAGTTGGTGATAATCACTGTTTAAAGTAGAATACATATCGTTAACATTTCTCTACCGAATATGGGTTAAAATATAACGTACTGTTGTATGTATGATGCAACGTAATTCACAAAAGACAGAAGGCACAAAAGACTTAGAGACATTTTCATAACTGTTCGATGATGCGGACAAATCACACAAGAAACACTGTTGTGTAATTTTTTTGTAATTTGGAAATTACGTTGCAGGGGTTCTTCTGGTCCACCGCCGGCGAACTGCGAATGCCGGCGTTCGCGATGCAAATGGAACCGCGAACAGGAACGGTCGACTGGAGGGCCTACATCCCACTGTACAAAATGGACACGGCTACTAAATGGATACACTGGAAGGTGAGTGTCAAACTGACGCTGACACAGATGGGAAGGTAAGACTGCCACAGCATGAAATGTCGGCACATTCAGAGTGGACAGACGTTACAGTTAATGTTTCGCTGTATATACAAACCAGTCGCACGCACGCTCGCACACACACGTTCATGCCCATGCACACGCACAACACACACACATCTACACATAGACACTCAGACACAGACACAGACACAGACACAGACACAGACGCACGCACGCACGCACGCACGCACACACACACACACACACACACACACACACACACACACTCCCAAAACATTAATAACCAACCTTTGGGCTCGGTCTGGATGTTATAATAGTAGGCACGGGAAATTGGCGGAACGTTAGAGGACTCAGTTCCCAATGCCGAGAGAGCGTGGTTCAAACCTTCAATACTGAATGTCTATTTATTTGGGTAGTCATTATCTCATGTGGCATTTTGGAATAATAGTTGACTAAATTATAGTAATTTTAAAAAAGAACATTCCATTCTTGAAAATTATCAACAGCACTCAAACACCAGTGGTGTTATGCATGGACCGAGATAACTGATAATCAGAAACTATTGTCTCGGTTCATGCATAACACCCCTGTAGTCTGTCCGTGGCAAACGTTTCGCGACTGAGAACAATGTCCTATAGCCAGTCGACCATACAACAAAACTACGGTTTTTACGCACACTGACCCTTCCAGATTACTCACAACTTCATTGTGTCCGTTTTCAGGGAGGACCGTTGAAGATCTTCGAAAAGAATCTGTGTCTAGAAGCGTCTGAAAACTTCCAAGTTTCATTGGCTCCTTGTAACTATAGCAACCCATTACAACAGTGGACATTTCAAAATTATACTGCGGAATGGACGACGGTTTTGCAAGATCACCGAAAGAGCCACAATGTATCGGCGTATATGAAAACATTAATAAAATCTATCAGAGCCAGTTCACTGGGACGATATGATATGATATGATATGATATGATATGATATGATATGATATGATATGATATGATATGATATGATATGATATGATATGATATGATATGATATGATATGATATGATATGATATGATATGATATGATATGATATGATGCAACGGCACAACCAGGACTTATTCGTCTGTCGACGAAGAATCATAGCAGTGCAATTAAAACGAACACAACATATGTCGTATGATCAACATCGTCGTCGTTGTCGTCATCATTATGATTGTCATTTATTGTGTTTGCAGTTGGCTCTACATAATATTTTTATTTATAATAAAATCGTAATTGATTCACACTTAAAATACGTTTGGTCCGGGACAATTAACAAGTGTATATCACATTCTCCAAACAAGTCTGACACTTCGATTTAAATTGTCCACGCATTATAAGTTTCTTATTTGTTACGTCACATGTAAATTAAAAACATCGTTGGAATTGTTTCGTCCAGTTGTTTCATGACATGACATGACACGACACGACACGGCACGGCACGGCACGGCACGGCACGGCACGGCACGGCACGGCACGGCACGGCACGGCACGGCACGGCACGGCACGGCACGGCACGGCACGGCACGGCACGGCACGGCACGGCACGGCACGGCACGGCACGGCACGGCACGGCACGGCACGGCACGGCACGGCACGGCACGGCACGGCACGGCACGGCACGGCACGGCACGGCACGGCACGGCACGGCACGGCACGGCACGGCACGGCACGGCACGGCACGGCACGGCACGGCACGGCACGGCACGGCACGGCACGGCACGGCACGGCACGGCACGGCACGGCACGGCACGGCACGGCACGGCACGGCACGGCACGGCACGGCACGGCACGGCACGGCACGGCACGGCACGGCACGGCACGGCACGGCACGGCACGGCACGGCACGGCACGGCACGGCACGGCACGGCACGGCACGGCACGGCACGGCACGGCACGGCACGGCACGGCACGGCACGGCACGGCACGGCACGGCACGGCACGGCACGGCACGGCACGGCACGCACTTGTGGTGGTGGGCGTGGACAGAGGAGTGCACGTGCACGCAAACATTAATCAACAGTCGTGAAAACATGCTTGCTCTTTAACAAGACGTGTTGATGTAGTATATTTGTGTTAACTCATTAAGTACACATTACTTAATAATAGTAACACACGTTTTATTGGCAACTCAACTGAGTTGGATTGACATTACACAATAAAATACAATTAACCCATCAAAACATCATATAATATAAATACATGTGATACCGCAAATCATACCGTATTAATATACTTGCTTACTGGCCGTTGTATAAAGCCCACGGTATAAAGGAGTTACGGAATATATTCATTCTACTAACTGGTAACGGGTACACATTTTCTCGTCTAATATTATATTCGGTATGTCTTCTGTCAGGCAGCAGATAATTTAATCTATGTGTGCCGACTTTAATTTTATCCAAATATTTTTTGACAAATGCTGTCCCGTCTTACATTCAACGTATCCAGGTTAACACGTCTAAGTATCTCTGCGTAACCCAATCCAGGAACAATTAATTTTAATGCCCATTTTGTATAACTTCAATATCAATACTTTCCATGTGTTTGTTCCATGTCAGATCCTGAGAAATGGTCACACCTAACAGTTTGGCATGGCAAACTTGTGCTATATTCCTCCCATCAATCTTTATATTCGGGATAGTGCTTCTGCAATTGCCATCTTGTACCAAACTAATGATTATTTCTTTTGATTTTTCCGAATTAATTTTCATATCATTCTGTTCTGTCCTTCTACCAGCAATATCAACCGCCTCTTGTATAACAGATACACCCTTTCTGTTGCATATTTCAAATAACGTACTCTCATCTACATATTTAGATAATGGAACAGTCGTTCTTAAATCATTTATGTAAACAAGGAAACATTTAGGTCCAGACAATGTTCCTTGCGGTACTCTCCCATTGGGATGACCAGAATGGGAATATTCATTTTCAAATTTTACTAGTTGAGCTTTGTCTAATAGAAACGTTGCCATCCATCTTAAAATATGTGCGGGCAACCCATACGACTGTAGCTTATCTAGTAACAAATGATGATTAATAAGATCAAACGCTCTGATAAAGTCTAGCATAAATGTAGCTCTGACATAAGAATTCAATTTATCTGTCGCCTTATAGCACACATTAACCAATTCGACAAGAAGAAGTTCTGTTGTGAATGTTCCGCTAATTCCTCTAAATTGCTTAGCATCAATTTCACCTTCAATTATTTCATCCACCCATTTCATTATTATTGATTCAAACACCTTGGCAGCTATATATATATATATATATATATATATATATATATATATATATATATATATATATATATATATATATATATATATATATATATATATATATATATATTGTGAATGGCGCACATGATACGCACAACACAAATATTGAACCATGTTTGTATCATTGAATACGTAATAATTCTGCAAAATAAAAGACAAACATAAAATGGGTATATTCACACGTTCGCCAAGAGAGTCAAACAAAAAATAACATACAATATGCGACGCATTCTCCTCCAATTGTCGTAACTTCTTGTTATAATGGCGTCTTTCCGTTACGGAATAAAACGAAGACGATTACATGTAGATGTCATATCATAATACCAATAACAAATCAAGCAGTTTTGTGTCGTTGTCTCAACGCAGCACAACCGGAAGTGGTACGTCACACTTGTGTTTGTGTGTTTCCGTCGACGTAACCATCGTAACTGATCAACTGCGCCGCAGTCTCGTAGGAAGGCTGTAACAGGAACACACAGCGTCACTCAACTACAGTATCAAGTGATATCGTAACCTGTAGAAACCAGGACATGTTTAGGAGCAGGTGTTTTCCCTTTTTTCTCTGAATCTGGACGGTGTCCATGTCGATGTTTAAACAACATTTTATTTGTTTGCCGTGGCACAGTGTTTCTTGTTTCTATAGATCCATTCACGACACATTTATACACATATCAGAGTTCCTGTTGTTACGAATTTACGCTAATACCGTTAAAGGAATTCTTTATAAGTCTATATGCATTCGAGATGTACTGTATCAAAACATGTAATTTCCCATAAGACAATAAGTACTTTTGCTTGTACTTTTGCCTTGCAAATCTATGCCTAACTTGGGTGCAGCAAGTGTGTTTATGCCAATCACATGGAGCTTGCTTCCATGTGGGTGATTAAGTCATTACTGATCCACACACTGACTGTTGATTTTAAAACAATGATCGGTTCGGTTTAAAACAATGATCGTGTCGGATAAAACCGAAATTGACCCGAATATTCACAACCATGCCCTACGCGAATAGTATAGGTGCCAACATTAGAAATGACGTAATGCTGGGCTATTTTTTTCAACATATCGTGTCCAATATTGCTTCAATGTATTTCATTTCGAAATAACTGCATGTATATTAACATTATTAATTAACAATTATACACATTACAAAGATATAAGATTTTGATGTAGCACAGCAACAACAATTCATGTATGCTATCACTTCATGGAACAACGGCGGTATTTGTGACATGAAGACAATGCATCAAGACTAGTTATTGCCAACCAACGACAACATCGATGGGGAAACGATTGTGCCAAGAGAGAAGGATGGACAGGGGAGGGAGAGAAGGGAAAAGAGGGAGAGGGATGGGAGGGCCACTACACATTAACACCTACTTAAAATCAGTTTCTTATCTCGTAAGACAGGTAACCCAGAAAACAAAAACCGGATGGGTTTAACATTTATTCCACCCCAACCGACGAAACCGTGCTGTGACACTTTCTTTCCAAAATAACAATTTCTTTCCAAAATGACTTTTGCACTCGATTTTAAAATCCCGCTAGGTGACACCGCTGTTGCAATTTATTTCACGGCGATATCTAGCCTTGACCAATCCACTGTTTCGTAATTCTTATTTTGGAGTGTTATGGTGTCGCAACGACTAGGATGACAATGGAGTGCAAGACAAAAGACATAACACTGGCACAGGACGACATCAGCAAGGTTAAAACAAAACAACGGCACCCACAGTGCGAACACTAACAACCTACAGTGACGGGAACTAACCCTACGTGACTGTGACTGTGTTTCGAAATGATGTGCATCACTTCACACGACTGTTCAACGGAAACACGTGACTAGAAAAAGCGCGCACACACACCGGTGACACCTTTAGTCCCGCCCCTTGACCTTGACCCACCTGTCGTCGTCAGTCCGTCCATCCGTCCGTCCGCCGTCGAGCCACGCGTCCGCTCTCCCGTCGTCCCATCCGTCCCGTCTGTCGTTCAGAACTTCCCAGTAATCCCGTCGGCCTGCGTGCCCGCCACCTGGGGGCGAGTCCTGAAACTGGACGTGTTTTAACAATAGGCCATGTAAATCTCGCGCTCGAAAACGAGGTTGGGGGAACTTGGGGGCAGGAAGTAGATTTTCTCCATGTTAAAATGGACGATATTTTGTTTTTGGTTGTAATAATTAGGATATTCCTAAATAGCTCCAAACAGCTATATTTTCCGAAGAATAATTACAAGCAGAAGCAGTGTGACACATTGCTGGTAAGAATGATCATGGAAATCAAGCATTTTAATCGATTATTATGGTGGTTGCCATGGCATCGGCGGCAAGTCCTTGTGTTTTGCGATCATGACAAGCAATGAACAAAGCCATCTTTCGCGCAGTACAACCTGTTTTGGGGCAAATGTGTGTTATGATTATATTCATTTAGACACCTTTTCAGAGATAACTGCTTATCGAACGTACAACAATGTAAAACGCAAATCGCGTAAAAGACACATACGGCCTAAAATCGTGTATACTATCTGCGCTACGTAAATCGCTTTATGTCTATGACAGTGTGGTAAACTCAACATTAGATCGACAATTAGGATAAGAAAGCTATAACACAAGATACTTATGAACTGATTTTCCTAGTATGTATCAGTCAGAAACTACAACTGTCATCTGTCGTGAGAATATAATTACTGTGTCCTGTCCCAAATCAGTTTCAGTCGCGCGGAGTCTCGCCATGTATCGTGACCCATTTACAGGCCCTATTCTGTATGTTCACGTGGCACCTATGCACAACGCTTCTCGCCCAGTCACGTGTTCTAGTGACGATCGCAGCGTCACAGTGTTGCCAGGCAACGCTCGCTGAATCGTACGTACTACGTACTAGCAATAATTGCAATGTCACTGTGTTGCCAGGCAACGGACAGAGAGATTACTGTGTGCACACAATGTTTTATAGGATCGATGGTAGGGAAGATTTTTTTTTATAGAGTGGGGGGTCAATACGTTAACCCGTTACCACCATGACGCCGCAGTCTACGAGAGAGCAATACACAATGTCACACAACAGTCAACATGATATTCTGGCTACAAGGTCAAGGTGTATTTGCAGAGAACGAAGATTATCTGCGACTAACATTATTGCTGTCTATCTAAGGTTTGTGGAGTTTTTTGACGAGTTGGTTATTTTATAAACGGTAGGCAAGATTACTGGCAAAACTATTATAATTTCCTTGTAATAACTACGACGACGTAAGCAGGCGATACATGTCCACCCGCTTTTCATTCGTTATTTAGAAAGAACAGCAACTAAAATTGGTGTCATACAATGCATTTTTAAATGGCTTCCTGATTTCGTATAATTTCTGTAATTATTTCCGTCCAACGCATTTATACACTTTCATGAACGTGGATACAAAGTGCGACCTCTCTCCTCTTTGGCAATCGTGTCGATGGTCTCATGGAAACGCCAGTTTGTCTAATAAGGTCATCAATTGTGTTTTGAACACACAGCGTGCATGCCATTCCACGCAGCAGACGATATATTCGGGGGTGTCTGGCCAATAACCCCGATGTAATAGCCCTGCCCATCACCGAAAGCCCGAAATGTTTCGGTTGGCGCGAAATAATTCGTTTTCGGTAAACTTTGCTCGCATTGAGGTCTGTTGCATTTATTAGGATTATTTGATTCCGTTTGATTTCCAAACAAGATAAGAATATGGAATCAGATATTCATACACCTGATGTCATTATGATGGCGTGAGTAAAACAGTAAATTGCAGTAATAAATATCGGTAATTTATTACTAGCCCGCAGGGTTTTATCGTTGATCCCGGAAAACCGTAAAACCAGGAAGCGTGTGGTTACATCAAAGAGAGATATCACGACAAACTAATACAAGGCCTTACACTATGCTCTTATTTACTGTCTCTAAACTGAAGCAAAACAAAAACCAACCTGTATCGTGTATTGTTGAATACATTTTTATTTATACACTGTGTAAGCTACGACACAGCTTTAAAATTCCTCCACGAACGTAATGGAACTATATACAATTAATCAAACCGACGACGTAAATTGATATGCTCGAATTCAGATGGAACTGATATTACTTGGTTTATGTCGTGCTGGTCAGGACATCATAAACATTGCATAATGTCATTAGGCCAGTACGTTAGTAATATATACTTTATGAAGTAGTGTCTTGGTAACAAAGACGCAACTGCACTGTAGTAGTGAAACGTGTTAAAAGTGATATTTTTGCTGAGTCGAAACAAGAAAGATAAGCTCACCACACGACCTTCTTTGGAATATATTATAACAGTCGCAGTAACGATACGATGCAGGTGGCACAGGTACAAGAGTGAGACACGGCTGAAAATGACACATACACCCGCACGCACGCACGCACGCACGCACGCACGCACACATGAACGCACACACACAGACGCACGCACGCACACACGCACGCACGCACACACACACACACACACACACACACACAGGAAACATACGTACCACGCTATAGACGTCCTACAACCGACATGTACGAAAACCAAATACGTATCACAACAACCACTTACACACACGAGAAGAGAAACGTACAACAAGAGTCATCACACTTACGAAACACAAACACTGCGAACGGTCACGAACATTAAGAAACTATGAACGAGAACAATCGGTGCAGCATCAGACGTGTGGGCTCTAACCAACACGCACGATAAATAAACACACACGATAACAACCACGTACGACAACGTACAAGACAAGTAAAGAATAGCAGAACAGACACGTACGATAATATAAACGTACGAGAACACGTTCGAAGACAGACACGCAAGATAATATTTACATACGAAAACGGACACTTATGAGACACATATCTGAACAGACACGTACGAAAACAAGACATACGAGAATGGACGGAGGACGGATACATATGAGAAGGCGCACACGTACTAGAGCGGACACGTACGAGTACGGACACATACGAATGCGTACATGCACGAAAGCGGTTACGTACGAGAGGACGGACTCGTAGGAGAGCGGATACACACAAGAGGATGCACGCATACGAGAGGTCACACACTAGAGCAGACACGTACGAGAGCAGACACTACGAGGACGGACACGTACGAGAGCGGACACGTACCAGATGACTGAGACATAGGAAACCGGACACGCACGAGAGGAAGGACACGCACGGGAGAGCGGACACGTACGAAAGAGGACACGTACGAGAGCGGACACGTACCGGGGTTATGGACATGTTGAGCGGCAGATCATTGACACCGACGGCCGGCGTCTGTTTCTCCGGCTTGCCCTTAATTGACAGTCGCGCCTTCGACCGTACGGCGTTGACGAACGACATCTGAAAAACGGTCATCTTACGTCAGTCCCGAATTTACCTGCTAC